>JAFMSR010000017.1:3661475-4186475 GCA_022818135.1 Saxidomus purpurata
CATTTGACCCAGTGGCTAGTCATTTTGTCGTTATACCATTCTGAATGGTTCTACTTTCTTCGGAAAACAACAGTGCATCTTCTACCAGTATCCATGGCAATGTTTACACAAATGATAAGATACATAATCAGGAGGTTATTGTACTCATATAGGAAATATGCAAGGCTAATTACCTAAGTCGGGAGTCCAGCCAGGGAGCTCCAGGATATGGCCACAGTCCAAGATGATTTCTGAGTAAAGCAGATATTCATTTGTGAAGCCGTTGCCGCATAATTAGAAGTCATTCTTGTCTAATTGATTAACAGCATTCCATTCGAATGTTCCTTGTTATACCAGAGTTAGGTAACATTTCTTGCTCCAGTTATACCGATCGTACTGGCGGGCCAATCAAGTTCTTACATACCAAATTCGAATATTTTGCCTGTATAACTGTTACGAATATTTCGACAGAAATATGGAACACACTATTTGCTATATAAAGGGAAGTGCCCTCGGAGGGATAATAAACGTATGGAACTTTGCTGCGTTTTTAGAGTACAAGAGATTCTTTTCATTGATTGTATTTTTCCTTTGCCTTCTTTAACACGTGGTAACTATTAAATATTCGACTAAACTATGGCGTTCACATTATATAAAGGCAATTATTATGCACAAATGTATTCAATAACGAGGCTTTGTTTTTCATTTAAAGTGGCCGCTATCGTAGTATTAACATGGGAGGCTCAAATCGTCCGGTAAATTGGACTCTTGATTAGGAACAGCCGTTTATGAATAGCCGAAGAGCTCAAGAGCGTGCCGAATAATTACCCAAGTGCTTAAAGTATTTATTGTGCGAGATAAGGAGGAGAGTAAATTTCATTGAAGTTATTCTCAAACGGAACCATGTTCAACAGGCCAGAAACTGTAGATATGGACACTGGAAAAGTGCGGATTTGAAGTTGTAGATAAAATTAAGTAAACAATCCAATTGTAATTCGTCTTGTAATCTTTCCTTGCAATAATCAGGAAGCGTGGTTTCTCCCTTTCCATAAATCTTTGAACTAATGTCACAATAAATAATCAATGTATCATTAAGGGTATTATTGTCTTTAATGTGCAAATATTTGCTTAACATTCGTCCGTCTTAGCTAAACATGTTCTTTATCGAACAGATAGAAGCCAGCACTGTACGATGGCATTGCAAATACTGGCGCACAATATATGGTCGGTCGTGACTGTAAGAAATTTACACCAGTTAACCGTTCAAATGAACCGGTATATTTCTGTGTTTATGTCATTTTTCATTAATATAAAGTGCTTTATACGCATTTCATTTCGCACAATAAACTGAAACAGAAGACTAAATGACTAAATTAAAGTCGTTTTAATTTATAATGTAATAAAAATTAACTAATGGGCACAGTTAATACAGACAGGCAGGGTTTATGTCTCCAAACGATGGTTTTTCGGTACATCTGCAAGACCATAAGGTTGTAATAGAATTATCTATTTCCTTTGGAAACGCTGCGCTTTTTTCATAGTTCAGAATCGACTTGTTTTTTTCTGAAACGATGCTATCATTCGGGAAATGCTTTTAACTGAATATTTGTCATAGTTACTCGTGCAATAAAACGATTAAGCGGAAGCACGTGTACTATCTTATTCCAAAGAATGTCAATTTGTTTTTCTTCTTAAAGCATTATATACAATTATGAAAGGACTGGGAGGTCGTTAAGCCCTTTGTGATCAGGGAGAATCCATTTATCCCAAGTCACATTCAATCATTGTAAATTGTTTTTCATGATTAAGAAAGACTTAGGTTTGTGAGTATTTATAAGTTTTGCGAAATCTTCTGTAACACGAGGTTCACGTGCAACTAGACATAAAATGTTATTTGACTACTATTACACTTGAGTTAGGATCACGTGAGCAATTCACGGTTTGCAGGCAAAGTCAAGTAACCACTGAATAAAAAAGTACGGTCTGCGCTTTGATGTAGAGATCACTTTTTATATTGAAATATTTGACATGTATATAAGTAAGCGGACTGGAATTCCATGGTATATGGTGACGAATGCACCGGAGAACCAATTACGTCACCTTATTTTTCCGGTTTATAACTTCATCGATAAATCAAAAACCATGAATTCGTGGTAAATGGACGTTTGGAGCTTTTTTCGTTCTAGTTCTTTACAGACTTTTGATTTGATTTTTTCATATGTAGATTTGTAATGTACATGTATACATTTTTGCCTGTTTTCTATTAAAACCGCCTGATTATTCCCGCACGAAAACGTTTTGACACAGGATTAAGACAGCTATAAAACTATTCAGTAATTTCAAACAGTTATTATCGATGCTTATCGACATTTTTGATAAATACGACGGATCACGTGGACTTTTTAAGCTTTTACGACACTTCAAGTATTATGCAATGACAGTTTTTGGTAAACTACAAACATCGACCGCTCTAAATTATGCGAACCCCTGGTTTGATCAAACGGCTCATAGCTTCTTTAAGACAACACTTTCCCTTTGAAAAATGCAATAAGACTTTGTCTGTTTGTCACATCGATTAGGTGCAGTGACATAAAATTTAAACGACCATACATGTTCCGATGATGGTATCAAAACGCAGTCGTCAAGTGTTTTTATTATTTCACATAGGTGACGTCATTATGTGTTACCTCCATTTTCAACTGCTTTCACGGTTTAATGAGCATCTAAAGTTAAACTATAACATTCGCAACTATAGCTTTATAAAATACTCTTATTGCATTAAAACTTTTTACTCTCTTCGAAGACGGTTGATCAGTATGCACTATGTTGTAACGGGACGAATTTGAACGAGCGTTTTTTTTAAAACTTGTACGTTTACAATTTCACTGCCATTGAGAAGAACATCCCACCCGTAAACAATTTAATTAACAAAATCAGTTCACGAAATTGATAAACTATTAAATAAATTCACAAAATAGGTAATTATGACACTGTTCTGTGCTCTTTAAAGATTTTTCATTCATTTTGTCAGCAAGTAATAGGGCTTTTCTGTCCTTGAGACCATAATAGAACTGTCATCTAGGACATATTCGCTGTACATTACTATTGGATTTGACATGCTTAAAGAAGCCTTCAATATGTTTTAAAATTATCGAAAACTTCTTGTTTCTTGTAAAGCAGACGGCACTTTCAAAGCGCTTGTCAGTTTTGATCACTTTTAGATCAATAGAAAAGAAACTGGAAAACTGTCTTACGTACTCTGAAGAATAGAACCGTCAACGCAAATATCGGGACAAATTATCATAGCACAAAAGATGTTTATGCTAAAAAGGAGCTCTGTTAGAAGGTTTACAATACCAAGCGTTCATTTGTCAAGAACAGTTCAGGACTGAATATGCTATCGTTAGCAGAAATGGAACGGCTGACTTTGATATTCAAATAATGCCTATAAATGCACGTACACGTGTTTAACATGCATATGATCGGATTATTACACTTCTGTTGCATTTCGTAAACATTTATCTGTTGAAAAAAGACGCAGTCATCCGAATTAAACATATTCAGTCCGGGACTGTAATCTATTTTATAGGCTGCCAATTATTTACACATCAGACGTAATATTATGCACCCAATAAAACACTTCACCTCAGTATGTAAACATACTCAAAGGTGTTTGCTGTCTAGGGTCACATGACAAGAGAGAAAGTAAGATATTTTTTAATGCCAAAAAGTGTACTTGCTCATGAGTACGTAAACGAATTGTCACAAAAATAGTGCTGTTTATTTCTAATACAAGACAGAATATATCGGAGTTTTCACTGCAAATTTGATTAAAATGAACTGTTATTAGCGGTGATATTATTGAATCACTACGCCATAAATTTCATACATTAAAAATGATCAGCGATTATACGGTTAAATTCCTTGATTTCTCTTTGATAAAAGCAAAATTTTGCATTCAAAAAGTTTACTTTTCAAATTTGCATCGTCATTAAGTAGAATGCAGGTAATTAAAGTAATTGGCATTTTACCTATTTAAAAGTTGGAATATAAACGAAAAAGTGAGTCAGATCGCCTTCCGATACCTTAACATTTTGAATGGGTAAATATAGGTATTTCTCAAACTTGTGTTTATGTGGTCCAGAAAGAGAGGAAATGCGTATGAAAAGTATATACTGAATTGAAAAACCCGACATAAAATCAGCTAAAGTCAATTAAACCAGCATAAATAAAACTACGTTTTTATTCCTATTAAAGTTACAGATATATCACAAAAGAAACGCCAGATTACATGGTTCTGTGAAGTGGACGGGGTATAATGGTGATGTAATCTGTGAAGATGTTGGAATTTACAATTGAAATCAGAAAAAAAGTCGTGATTAATAATGATTAATCTTTATTATTTGCAAAATGTAATTCTTCCCCTGCATAAGCTTTACTTAAAACTGGAACAGACGTGTTAAGTAAGGGATAATCCTTTAATCCTTCAAAGAAGATTTGTCAGATTATGTTTTCTAATCCCCGAAAGGACTAATCGACGAAATGACATACTGACCAAAGGGCAATCCGAGGGCATTCTGTGATAAAAGACGTGTATCGCTTACAACATGTCAGAAAATGTGCCTTTGTTATGGGGGATACTGTCATTCATGGTTCCACCGAAATCTGAAAAATAATAAGCATTTATACCCTTTTTTCGAGACTAAATCAGAAATCAAGTGCCTTTCAAAATTTTCATTTCAAAAATGAAAGTAACCTGCCCTTGTTTGTAATGTTTTAGGTGTGTTGAAAGTTATGTCCCTTTCTTAAAAAAAAAGTTCCCCATTATTCAATACATTTATTCTGATACTGATAACCAAACGTAGTGGCTTTAGTCGGGATTACGTTAACATTTTGCATTGCTTTATCGTCAAGACTTGGTTTATATATTGACAGAAAGTGGATGCCGAAGTAAAGCATATTAAAGTGTTAAAATAATTTATGAACAAACATTGCCGCAGCAGTTTCGATCATGTCTGTTTATTTTGTTTTTAAAATGAAGTGTCAATTTCAGCGGGTAGTCCGTCTAATGAACTTGCTATCAGACACACTGGCGAGTTAACTGATCTCTATAAATACATTTCACGAAGATTCCTCTATTAAAATGTCATCAATTTTTGCCGAAAACAGGAATAGATTTCGAATACTGTATCTGTAAAGAACAAAATGAAGTTTCGCTGCAGACGAACTCTGTATTTGAGACTCTTTTTGTCGTCTGCTTCAGTAAGTCAATAATACTACTTAATATTAATTTCGGAACATTGATAAAATTAATATGATTTGTTAGTCATAATTATTTACTTAATAGTGAAAGCAGGATATCGAGGTCTATGACGTCAAGAGCGAATGTAAAAGTGATGTAGTGGCGGAACAAACGACGACAAAATTAAGAACGTTGCTGGTCAAAATGTGCACGGTCGATATCATTTAATAAAAACTGTATTTGAATACACCAAAACGGTTAGATTTAATGGAGTTTTTCTCCTCTGTCTACCTATAAAAGTGTTTAACAAACAAAGACTATTCCGATCTATTACTCAATGATCTCTTATATGCGAATAGACCAAAACAAGCTTTTACGTTATTAAAATTGCAAAGTCATTGCAGACCGTGTTGATTGAATGTTTCACGCATTTGGGATTACCTTCTCTTTTCGTCTGAGAATTTCCGCCAGGCCATAGTTTATTTAAAATCCCATGAAATTAAGTTGAAAGTAAGAATACAAATACAGCATTTATTTTCGACCGTACTTACGCCATCTTGATAAGCATCTAAATTTAATTTCAATAAATCCTATCCTTTAGCATTATGAAGTCATGCTGATGCGGCATTTCAAATTTTGATCTGGATCGTCTTGAGTTTTCAGGAGCAAAGAAATTTGTTGAGAACTTTATCTACATTCGTAATTACATTAAATATATGTAGTCGATGTAGTGCAACAATTATGTGCAATGATGAGGGTTAAGCAGTTACTTTGAAATAAATGTTATTTAAATATACCGTCTGCATTAAGTCTTGAAGAAAACAGGCTTACTTTAATTAAAACGAACTACTTTTTTTTAATTTGCAGCATTCCACAGTATGTGTATCCATCCGCGTATATGACGGCAGCGACAGCCCCAAGTATGTTAACTACGGCAGCCCTTCAGCAGTCCCCGTTGTCACCAACTCCTGCGCAATATCTGGACTACACCGCAGCCTACGGATCACAACTGGCAACAGCCGCAGGACTTGAAGCCACATATCCATACGTTAACGTGTCCACCGCCGGGCTCATGGCCGCTGCAACGAATCCGTACACATATGGCGTTCCACAACAGATTGCAGCAGCTTCCGGTACGGCATTTTACCAGCCCCCACAGCTTCAAGAGAGAATGCAATGACGTATACCAGCTGTTAGTGATTTAGATATAGTGCAGTCACTCTTGTATAAAGACAATTCTAAATGAATATAAAAGTACGTTTTTAAGAAGATTCTTATTATGTAAAAAGTGGGTGGGGTAAAAATATTAAATAATGTAGGAATCAGGCACTGAAATTGTGATAGAAATGAGATGCAAAAAGCCCCCTATGCAACTTTCTTATATAAGGAATATTAAAAGTGATGTCATAACCAGAATTCTTACTTTTTTGTAAGAAAACTGATAAAATGTTGTAAAAATTTTAATAACTTATTTATGACGGTATTAATGCCGTTTGCGCGGATGCTACTCATTGTAGGGCGACTGATAAAAAAGTATGTCTGTAAAATTATTTTTAAAGCATTTGCGAGGGGGGTTGCGTCTCATTTTACATTTACATGTATATTTCACTTTTTATTGTTTTATATATGTCATATACAGAACGACAACCATTTTAAAGGAGCATTTTTAAAATGATCATCATGTTTATTTTTCTCGACATCAAATATTCGATCCGTCCAAGATTTTACATTTTAAATACTACCTTGCCGAGTCATTTTAGTATTTTTGTCATTTTAGTAGTTTACTTTCTTGTCATGCGTTGCGTTGTGTTACGAACGTCACTTTTTTCAACGATTTCACCATACATGACGTCATGATTCCCAAGGTGGTCACTGTACGTGACGTTAATAAGATGACGTAGTAACACAACGTAGCCATTCTTAGTACCGTGAAATTACAGCAGTTTTTTTAGTTTTGTATACCGTTACAGGTGTGTGAAACTTGGTACAGCTGTGTGTAACATGGTGAATTTTTAAAACAATGCATAGGCGTTGTACAAAAATTGAATATTGACTTGATTGAATGGCTGGATCTGTTAAGAGTTGTCGGAAGTGGATGCGATAATAATACGTCGAGATGTTAGGACTTAACACATTTTTGAATGTGCTCTGTACAAAATTTGAATGGATGGATGAATGATGGTTATTCTCAAAAAGAAGGAGATATTTATAAAATTGTTTTGTAAATAATGTTATATAAATATATTATGTAATTTATGTAAGTTATTGCGTTAATAATTATTTAATGTATTTATATTATTTAATTCCCAACGAAATCATGATAGTTGTCATTATGTTTCATATTCCTTCAAGTGCTACACTGCTTTTTTCTTTGTAAGTCGCAATGTAGAATTAATCGAATTCTGTAGATGTTTTAACAAATTTTCAGTAACAAAACTACTAAACCAGTTGCGAACAAACCGTTTCAATCAGTATTCACCTTTACTTGACCTTTTTATTAAGGTCATCAAGGGACCTTGAATCAAAAATAGGTCAGTAAAGGGCATCGCCAGATAGTATTATTTTAGGCACTAAACACTTTATATTTTGTATAGTTCTAGATTTATTTATTCATTATTTTAAGTTACCTGCACTTTTTCATCATGGTGTCATTGATACGGGCTAAAGACAATCAAATAAGCTTACCGAATCCTGCAACGAGCTATAGCTAGATTGCACAGGTGCTATAAATAACGTAGACAAGATAGCCATTGAGTAACGAAGCACAAAATAAAACGCAAAAGAATAAAAATTTAAGTAGAGAATATCTTTTACACATCCTAGACCAAAGACAATATTAAAAAAATTGTTAGAATGGTTGTTATGTAAACAGCTATTCAATATATTTTGACCATGGACTGTAAAAATGTTACGACTTTTTTGTCTTTAGCCTTTTCACAAAGAATCTCATTATTCTGTAGTTTATTCTAGACGAAACGTAGGTGTAAGGGTATTAAAGTGTATCACTTCGAAACAGTTTAAAGGTTCATTTCATATATTTATCAGTGGGTTTGTTAACTCGTGAAACGAGGTGTCATTGAAACGTATTAGAAGAATCATGCGGTAGTCATACAGCTAGGACTTCAAGAGGTTTTCTTCATTTTTTCATGGTTTTATTTCATTCACCATTTCTACCTAAAAGGAATCCATTGTGTCGATGAATTGTTTTCTTCTCCTTTCTGGCTGACTCCAATAATGCGCCTGTTTTGGAATTCAATTTTTTGACAATGTTTAGAGAGAGATATATACACTTTGTCAAGCTCGTTCACGTTCGAAAGGAACAAACTCCTTTGTTAATTATAAGGTAAAAAAAGGGTTTCACTTCATTTTATGATATGGTAGATGCGTTTAGTTCATTCCTGGAAAGAAAGTCAAGTTTGTAGTTTAACGCTGTACAAGTACTTTTCTATGCAAACATATCTACGTGAAAGGTGGGAAGATGTTAGAGTACAGGCATTAAATCATAATCTTACCATATGAACGTCTGAAATTTCGAAGTGTTTACAACTAAGTGTACTGATGTAATTTGTGAAAAGATATGCATTTGTCATCCATATTTTATCAGATTGAAAAAAACCACAGCGCTAGTTACGTTCTATGAAATGATGCTACATGAATACAGGAGTGGAGTTGTGATTTCCTGAGGAATTTCAGAAATATTCAGCCAGCAAATGTAAAGCGAAAAGTCATTTCGAGTTGTTTTTTTTTAAAAACATTTCTTACATTGATTCGTTGATTTCCGACTTGGTCCGTACACGATGAACAGTATCGGCGGGGAATACCGATGTGTTCCGATTGCTTCCCGTAGGTATCAGAGACAATCATTTTTTTACAGATACATCCGCTTTTTCTTTTGCAAATCAAACTGAAAATAGAAACCGAGAATGATACTGCTTGTTAAGGGCATATCAGTGATCAAAAACAAAACTTAATTCAATTTACTTGGTATTACTTTTCTATATGACGTGTTAGTTAATTTTGGAAACAAAATGACTTAAGTATATGCTTTAATTAGACAATGCAGTGATCAAAGACCAGTCGGCTAAAGGTAGTGAGACAACCTCACTGAGATCAAAGGAAACCATTTAGTCTGTTTATTTATAGCTTTATTTCCACATATTTTGCTTGCACTGAAAAATGTACTATTTAGTCTTCAGCATAAAATTAATCAAAAGGCGTGTTCCATGTTATTTTAGAAATACCTGATATAGTGAAAAAGGTTAAGAAATCGAGGATATGTGATTATTTTTATATGCACGCATATTTAGGTTGTCATAGAAACGTGATTGAAAACAACCCATTAAATGGTTATTTTGTTTAGATTCATGATTTTGTTGGAACATATAAATTGCTCAACTGTTTTGATAGTTTATTTTGTCGTATACATTGTTGGAAAGCTTTGTATGTGCGTCTCCATAGAAACACTAAAACAAGATAGATACTTCTAATTCCAAAATGGCAGAACAAACAGAATTAAAAACGGAAAACGGAAAAAAAACTATGTAAAGTTTGACATTCTCTTGTCTTTTCTTATATATTTTTGGTACAAGAAATTATGGACAAAATTCTAGAGTAAATTTGTTGTTTTTACATGTAAATAAAATATCATTATTTCATTGTGTAGTTTACGTTATGTAATAAGTAGTTTATATGTACGTTACGTAAATGTTAACTGTGACGAAACTCAGATGTATATATTAAGTATTAGTAATATTATCATTATTAAACTGTTCCATGAAAAAATCAAAATGCCATGTTCATTGAAGAAGTTTCGAGAATGAAAGCAAAAAACATCTATGTGCA
Source organism: Saxidomus purpurata (assembly GCA_022818135.1). Taxonomy (NCBI): domain Eukaryota; kingdom Metazoa; phylum Mollusca; class Bivalvia; order Venerida; family Veneridae; genus Saxidomus; species Saxidomus purpurata. The sequence continues at coordinate 3,671,539 of JAFMSR010000017.1, forward strand.
TGGAGATTAAGTGTCACGTAGGTTTTTTTTCACCTTCTTCCACGAAAGTAACATAGATCTTAGATATACATTGTAATAGTACTAGATGACATTTTTACCGAGACTTAAGCTGTAGCTTGGATACATTATTTATTCTACATGAAGACTAGTCAACGAAGAACAAAATGAAAATGAAAACTTTAGACAATGTGGTAAAAATATTATTGTTAACTATTGAAAGATGTTATGTTCTAAAAATAGCACTTTAATCAAAATTGTTTACATCAGCATGTACTGTGCTCTTGAACAGCATCATTAGTTTCAGAGCAAACTTGAAAGCAGACATTTATTTACTGCATTGCTACTGCAACAAAATATTTCAAAAATAACTACTGTGTTAGTATGGTCAATGTCACGTGGTTGCATTAGAAATGCGTAAACCATTTATGTATCGAATGACTATCCGAATGACTATCACTTTCGTTAATGTTCGTCATTTTCCGCACTATTCCGTTCAATTCTATTCTCTTTATATCTAATTGCTGGAGTAACACTTGGATATTTTCTCGATCGAAATTACTTCGTTACGGAATTGACCGAGTGATACCTCAGTGTAGATCTTGACTGGTAGAACCTCTTTATCTCTACGACTGTAATGAAAATATCAAATCATGCTTTCAGCGGATGTCGAACATACACGAAAATTAATGACGTCATCTATAAATCACGAGATTCTTCGGGATCGTATATTATGCATAATCAGCGGTAAAAACATGTGTACATCGTTTAAATTTACCTATGTTAAATCATGAACAAGAATAAATCTAAATCTTAAGTACTTGTTGTTTGTTTTTACTGAATTCGCAAATAATCATGAGATAAAAAGGATATGTCAAACTGTTTTATAGTGCGCCATATATATTCCCTGGAAGCATGTTTACATTACTAGCAATGGAATGCACATTTGTCTGTTGTGCACATGGCGATACATATAGCCAGTATAGCAAAACCTGTTCCAATGGAGAACATTATGCACAAAGACTATAACAAATAGACTTCCCTTCAACGAGCCTCTCCTTACGAAAAATCCCGGAGATGGCCGAGTTATTACGAGTGCCCTTCATAGCCTCTCCGGTTATTTATATAAAAGCCATCACGCTTGTCTGCAGTTTCCATTTCCTGGGTTCTATAAGAAGCACGATTTTACAATGTTTGACTTATTTATGTTACTCGGATATCATGGCGGAGGTCATCCTTTGCCGATTGCAAGCTCGTATAGTTAAGTACTCAATTAAGTTTACAATACGTACAATGGCAACCAATATCAACGTGAATACAAATTAATGACAATGCCTCGAAAAAAATATTGATACTGCTACGTAACTATGAAACTTGGGCTATTTAATGGCTCGGTTGGTGTTTGCAAGAGATAAGTGGACAAAACTTCCATAACATCTAGTCTGTTCGGTATCAACCCGTAGACTTTCCACCCGACCGGGTCAGAATACATTGTAATTGGAATGTTGACTAGATCCCGTCTTGTCCAAACCATTCCAGTCAAGTGATAGACCACCAAAAAACTAGTGCTTGTCACAACAAAACGAACATATAATCATTTGCCTGTCAACGCACTACTGCGATAAGCAACTGGTTGCTACAACGCAAAGAATTCGTTCATGTTCCAATTTCAATGAAATACCGCTGATGTGGCTGCAGCAATGCACCTAAAATGGCTACTGCAAGGCAAGTTAGCAATTGCTACCATACAATTCTTGTACAATGCGTGTTCCTTCTGTTATGTCATAAGAGACTACCTCCGAATATTCAGATGAGCCGGTTTGCCCCTTTTTGTGATTTACAAAATTACCACTAGCTCGTTCAAAATAAAAAAGATATACTTTCTTCATACTTTTGTTAAAGTGTGATTTTGTAACTTGTGCAAACGGAAGTTTGGTTGAATCCTAAAATTAGTCTATTTTTATTAACTTAAATGTCTAACATCACTTTTCGGTCCGTTTATAAGTCAGACAGTCTTAAAGAAAAACTATTCAACCAAAAATCAGTGGCTATATTTTCCAGAAACACGAGATACGTCGCTGAAGAGCGGGATGTTAACCTGTGGCTCTGTGTCTATGGAGAAACTAACTAGTAACTTTCTCGATTCATTCACTGGAAACAATGTGACGAATCACTTGCAGATGCACTGGCTCTATATACCAGCTGGAAATAGCCTGTTTGATTTGACCTAATGGTCGAATATCTGCCCAGGTAGGCCTACAATTTAAGACATGAAAAACGCATCTTGGAACACAATGTGTGTGTACAGCAATTTCTCACGAAATTTCTAAAAAAATGAAGCCCTTCTATTCGATGCTTCTCGAAAAAACAAGGTAATACTACATTTGTCACGTATTTTGCACTCCTGGAATATACAGCCATTTCCCGCATTTATATCGTCACTTCCGCCACTTCTTCAGCAGTCCTGAAAAATACAGTCGCTTCATCCGACAGACACGTCACTTCCGGATAATACAGCCACTTCTTCCGTACTTATGGAAACTATATGTACAGCCATTTCTCCTATGCTTATGGAAAATACATTTCTGCCACACTCTTGGAAAACACAGCCCAATCTCACACGTTTGACTACTGCTTGCTATCTCAGACTTCATTTTCTAGTAGAACAACCAGCAGCAGACGGATTTGTTGTCCTATTACCATTGGTTTAAACTATTTCGATTTGACGCACTTAAATTTATTTGTTAAAAAAGAATGAAGGTATTTTGTCAAGTACATATGCACGTGTATTAAAAGTTTAGTAGCTTTACTTGGACGGATATTGGGCCATTAGGTTAAATCAAACAGGAACACATTGGTGATAAGCAATCATCGGGTAGTCTGGGACATTCTTAAAGTCGAGATAACTTCTCCAACGCCAAAATTAGTTGATTTACAATGTGCATAACTTACAAAAAACTAAAGTCTCCGGGAACTCATGATAAGATTACTTTAGTTTCTTTTTCTCTAAATAAGGAGTAAGAACACGTGTTTTGTTCAGTAAATCATCGGCCGACAACCTTATCAACGAATCCTTGATAACATGTCCGCCATATTTAACATACTGTACTCGATTTTCATTCTATTACTTATCGGTTAAGTTCACTTCATATAATCGAGCTTCACCAGGCAACGACAAAATCTACAGTTTGTTTAAATTAAGTAGCAAGGTAAATATAGCAATCAAGATTTCTTCTTAGTTCGCAAACATCCCCTAAATGTTAAGGCTAACTGGTTCAAGATGATTTAAAACTATTCCTGTCAAATTCGGATCGACTTTTGATATTGCAACAATACGAAATCGCCTCTATTTTTAGATGTTTAAAGTCAAATAATGCATTTATTATGCATGTTAAAACTTATAAACAGTGATAAAATCAGTACTCTGGTAAAAAGATAAAAGATTACTGACTTTCTCATTTTTTCATTAAGTTAATCTTTCTGTACAATAATTTAAGACGTAAAAAACGCTGACAATCGAGGGGGTACATTTATGTTTATCCAAACTAAAATGTGTTTTAAAAGAACAATATACGAGACAGCTGACAAAAGTACTAAATATAAACCATCCTGCAAAGAAATAATAAGTGTGAGCGGGTTCATCCGGGGTGTTCTGTCTGTACACAAGTCACGACTTGTTTCATTCCTACCCAGCTGTCTTTGCGACTGTTGTGGGCCATGATCAGCCTACCCATTTGTGCAGTCTGGTAACGAACTGTATTATTCGCTCTTTATTTAAGCAAATCTCAGTGAGCACCCCTATAAACAATTAATGGTTATGTCCAAACTGTCAGATGGACAAGTCCATTTAGGAATTTAGCAGGGTAAGGTTAATCCTAGTCTGGTTCCCGACTTCCTATGATAGTACTGTTACGTAGTAATAAGGGGAAGGAACTCCAGACTAGGATAATCCAGGCTGGCGATGATAAGACATTACTCTATACACTTGTTTGACTTGAAATTCTACTGGTACAAGAATTCCAGGGGAGAACACACAAGACAAATGATAGTCATCCCGAAAAGAAATAGAGTGGTTAGTTTATACTAATTTGTTTTAGCTCTGTTGAACCGTATATGTCCCGGAACGTATATATCACACGTGTGTGATATATTCGACCGTAAATATAACACGTGTTTAATGTGACATATTCGTTTGGTCATTTTTGACAGTTTACACCGAAACGTATATGTCTCATAGGTTGTGATATTAAAGTGCATGAAAGTACAAATTATACTTTTGCTTAAGTCATTCCAGGAAGAGGATCGGAACCGATCCACAGGAGCCGGCCATGCAGATATATCAAGTTTACTCTGTGTTTAAGTTCCAATAAGTGTTGATCGCATGTCGTTTACCTTGGACTTTCTTGGATAATCATGTCATTGCATTTCGGCTCTCCACATTACACCTATATACATGTATATACCTATATGGATGCCTCCCAAACATCGTTACATTTCGTTTTTATTTGCCTTTTTCTGCATGTGAGATATTCGTTTTCGTGTTCCTATAAAATTCGAAGTCAAACGTATACATATTATGTGCCATATACGTTTCACGCGAAGACTATTTTCGACCGAATATATCACACGTGTGACATATGCGGTCGAATTTTTCTCTCGTGTGATATATACGTTCCGGGACATATACGGTTCAACATAGCTCAGTTGTGAAGAAAGCCGGTAGCTTATCGAGTCACTCGCGACTCCGCTTCCTGGAAAACCCAGTACTGGTGCCGTATGAGGAAGAACAGTCGTGACCCCAGTGAGGCTCGAACCCGCAACCTCCAGGAGAGTGCTTAAGAGGTATAAACTGCCTAAGGTCACGTGACACTGCAGAAGAAGCTCTAAATGAAATAATTCGACATAAAGTATTATTCTAATGTCATCTATTTCAGTCTTCACTATTAGCAATAGTCAATGTTTTTAAAATGCTTCTATGTCAAGGGAAGTTAGGTTATAATCTGCGTCAATCTGTCCGTCGTTGTTTCAAGTCCGCTACGTAACTAAACTGAGTCATGTTCGATGATCAGTACAACCATCCAGAAACGCTGTAGTTACGGTCCTTATAAAGTATATTTTTAATGACTTTGGATATAATCACTTCTTTTAAAACACATATCTGTACGTATGTACCTGATAAAGCAGCAGTGAAACTTTCCATAATTCTACGCCATTGTTTTAAGCATGACGGGAAATGGTATGGCTGGTTTCTGTTCATGAACATTTATAGTTTATATATGTGTGTACATTGAGTTAGTCCAGACAACTTGACTGCACACAGAGATTGACGTCACTAGAGTATTGTTTACCGGTCCATTACTATCCGAACCCGGACACATTGGCAGAACTCAGTGATCATGACTCAGCTAAGAGATCCTGACCGGACTCAGGAACATTGACTGAGCGCAAGGACTGGCACTGTGGTCTGGGATTTTTACTAACTTGGCACGTTGAGATTTTTACTTCGCCAAGAGGCTTTGATAGGGCTCAGCGCCATTGACTTATGTTAGCGATCTTGACTTTACTGTGAAAGAAACTGATCATCAACGATATTGACTAAGCATAGAAACATTGAAACCAGAGACTGAGCTTAGAGACCTTGACTAAGCGACGGGACATTAACTGACCTAAAGGACATTGACTGAGTTAAGAAACATTTACTGAGCGAAGAGACATTGACTTACATAACAGACATTGAAACATCGGCTTAACTCAGAGCTGAATTCAAATTTCTTGACTTAGCGCTGTAATATTTACTGAGCTCAGAGACACGGACTTAGTTTAGAGACACAGACTGAGCTCAGAGACACGACCATAGTTTAGAGACACAGACTGAGCTCACAGACACGGACTTAGTTTAGAGACACAGACTGAGCTCAGAGACACGGACTTAGTTTAAAGACACAGACTGAGCTCACAGACACAGACTGAGCTCACAGACACGGACTTAGTTTAGAGACACAGACTGAGCTCACAGACACGGACTTAGTTTAGAGACACAGACTAAGCTCACAGACATCGAATAACCCAGAGAATCATACTGTGTTTATTGACCAACTGACCTAAGAGATCTTGACTACCCTTTTCTGAAACATATTCTGTGATAAAAGACATTGTTTGATTCCAGGAATTTTGACTTATAGCTCAGACACCTTGACCGAATTCAGAAACACTTACATAACCTCTGTGACACTCGCTGAGCTCAGAGACATAGCTTGAGCAAAGAGACTTGACAATGCTAAAAGACATTGACTGGATAGAAGAGATCTTGACCGAGCTCAAAGAGACAGAGGCTGTAGTAAATAAAGTGACATTGACTGAGTCTAGAGGCATAGACTGAGCTCAAAATATTACTGATTTCAGAAACATTGACTGAACAGAGACATCGACTGAGCTTAGATACTTTGAGCGACCTAAGAGACCTTGCCTGGGTTCAGACCTTTGATTGGACCCACAAAGACTACAAAGCACTACGGATGTGAATGGCATTATTTACCCACACGAACTTTTTCATTCAGTTTGGAGTAGAAAAAAAGATAATTGTCTTCTTATTGCAATGAGTTTACAGTTCAAAGGGTCTTCAACAAGCATGGATCAAGGGCATTATTTACTCTGTGTAATTTATTTCAATCAGTAGCTGTCTCGTTATTTAAAATGTCTATTTCCCGGTTGATTATGTATGCCCCTATCAACCAAAGACAAATAAACTAAAGTATAAGTCCACATAGCAATGAATAAACTGTAATTTTTTTAAAATCGAAATCTATGTTGCAATGGATAGTAATTTCTGTAAAAATCGAAATCTATGTTGCAATGGATCAAGTAATTTCTGTAAAAACCGAAATCTATGTTGCAATGAGTAAAGTAATTTCAGTAAATATCGAAATCTATGTCGCAATGGATAAAGTAATTTCTGTAAATATCGAAATCTATGTCGCAATGGATAAAGTAATTTCTGTAAATATCGAAATCTATGTCGCAACGGATAAAGTAATTTATGAAAAAATCGAAATCTATGTTGCAATGGGCAAAGTAATTTCTGTAAAAAACCGAAATCTATGTCGCAATGGATACAGTAACTTCTGTAAATATTGAAATCTATGTCGCAATGGATAAAGTAATTTCTGTAAATATCGAAATCTATGTTGCAATGGATAAAGTAATTTCTGTAAACATCGAAATCTATGTCGCAACGGATAAAGTAATTTATGAAAAAATCGAAATCTATGTTGCAATGGGTAAAGTAATTTCTGTAAAAAACCGAAATCTATGTCGCAATGGATAAAGTAACTTCTTCAAATATCGAAATGCAATGAATAAAGTAATTTCTGTAAATATCGAAATCAATGTCGCAACGGATAAAGTAATTTATGAAAAAATCGAAATCTATGTTGCAATGGGTAAAGTAATTTCTGTAAAAAACCGAAATCTATGTCGCAATGGATAAAGTAACTTCTTCAAATATCGAAATCTATGTCGCAATGGATAAAGTAATTTCTGTAAATATCGAAATCTATGTCGCAATGGATAAAGTAACTTCTGTAAATACTGAAATCTATGTCGCAATGGATAAAGTAATTTATGAAAAAATCGAAATCTATGTCGCAATGGATAAAGTAATTTCTGTAAATATCGAAATCTATGTTGCAATGGATAAAGTAATTTCTGTAAAAATCGAAATCTATGTCGCAATGGATAAAGTAACTTCTGTAAATATTGAAATCTATGTTGCAATGGATAAAGTAATTTCTGTAAATATCAAAATCTATGTCGCAATGGATAAAGTAACTTCTTCAAATATCGAAATCTATGTCGCAATGGATAAAGTAATTTCTGTAAATATCGAAATCTATGTCGCAACGGATAAAGTAATTTATGAAAAAATCGAAATCTATGTTGCAATGGGCAAAGTAATTTCTGTAAAAAACCGAAATCTATGTCGCAATGGATAAAGTAACTTCTGTAAATATTGAAATCTATGTCGCAATGTATAAAGTAATTTCTGTAAATATCGAAATCTATGTTGCAATGGATAAAGTAATTTCTGTAAAAATTGAAATCTATGTTACAATGGATATTAATTTCTGTAAAAATCGAAATCTATGTTACAATGGATAAAGTAATTTCTGTAAAAACCGAAATCTATGTCGCAATGGATATTAATTTCAGTTAAAATCGAAATCTATGTCGCAATGGATAAAGTAATTTCTGTAAACATCGAAATCTATGTCGCAATGGATAAAGTAACTTCTGTAAATATCGAAATCTATGTTGCAATGGATAAAGTAACTTCTTCAAATATCGAAATCTATGTCGCAATGGATAAAGTAATTTCTGTAAATATCGAAATCTATGTCGCAATGGATAAAGTAATTTCTGTAAAAACCGAAATCTATGTCGCAATGGATATTAACTTCAGTAAAAATCGAAATCTATGTCGCAATGGATAAAGTAATTTCTGTAAACATCGAAATCTATGTCGCAATGGATAAAGTAACTTCTGTAAATATCGAAATCTATGTTGCAATGGATAAAGTAACTTCTTCAAATATCGAAATCTATGTCGCAATGGATAAAGTAATTTCTGTAAATATCGAAATCTATGTCGCAATGGATAAAGTAACTTCTGTAAATATCGAAATCTATGTTGCAATGGATAAAGTAAATTGTGTAAATATCAAAATCTATGTCGCAATGGATAAAGTAACTTCTTCAAATATCGAAATCTGTGTTGCAATGGATAAAGTAACTTCTGTAAATATCGAAATCTATGTTGCAATGGATAAAGTAATTTGTGTAAATATCAAAATCTATGTCGCAATGGATAAAGTAACTTCTTCAAATATCGAAATCTGTGTTGCAATGGATAAAGTAATTTCTGTAAATATCGAAATCTATGTCGCAACGGATAAAGTAATTTATGAAAAAATCGAAATCTCTGTCGCAATGGGTAGGTAATTTCTGTAAAAAACCGAAATCTATGTTGCAATGGATAAAGTAACTTCTTCAAATATCGAGATCTATGTCGCAATGGATAAAGTAATTTCTGTAAATATCGAAATCTATGTCGCAATGGATAAAGTAATTTATGAAAAAATCGAAATCTATGTTGCAATGGGCAAAGTAATTTCTGTAAAAAACCGAAATCTATGTCGGAATGGATAAAGTAACTTCTGTAAATATCGAAATCTATGTCGCAATGGATAAAGTAATTTCTGTAAATATCGAAATCTATGTCGCAATGGATAAAGTAATTTATGAAAAAATCGAAATCTATGTTGCAATGGGCAAAGTAATTTCTGTAAAAAACCGAAATCTATGTCGCAATGGATAAAGTAACTTCTGTAAATATTGAAATCTATGTCGCAATGGATAAAGTAATTTCTGTAAATATCGAAATCTATGTTGCAATGGATAAAGTAATTTCTGTAAAAATCGAAATCTATGTCGCAATGGATAAAGTAATTTCTGTAAATATCGAAATCTATGTTGCAATGGATGAAGTAATTTCTGTAAATATCAAAATCTGTGTCGCAATGGATAAAGTAACTTCTTCAAATATCGAAATCTATGTCGCAATGGATAAAGTAAATTCTGTAAAAATCGAAATCTATGTTACAATGGATATTAATTTCTGTAAAAATCGAAATCTATGTTACAATGGATAAAGTTATTTCTGTAAAAACCGAAATCTATGTCGCAATGGATAAAGTAATTTCTGTAAGCATCGAAATCTATGTCGCAATGGATAAAGTAACTTCAGTAAATATCGAAATCTATGTTGCAATGGATAAAGTAACTTCTTCAAATATCGAAATCTATGTCGCAATGGATAAAGTAATTTCTGTAAATATCGAAATCTATGTCGCAACGGATAAAGTAATTTATGAAAAAATCGAAATCTATGTTGCAATGGGTAAAGTAATTTCTGTAAAAAACTGAAATCTATGTCGCAATGGATAAAATAATTTCTGTAAATATCGAAATCTATATCGCAATGGATAAAGTAACTTCTGTAAATATCGAAATCTATGTTGCAATGGATAAAGTAATTTGTGTAAATATCAAAATCTATGTCGCAATGGATAAAGTAACTTCTTCAAATATCGAAATCTGTGTTGCAATGGATAAAGTAACTTCTGTAAATATCGAAATCTATGTCGCAATGGATAAAGTAATTTATGAAAAAATCGAAATCTATGTTGCAATGGGCAAAGTAATTTCTGTAAAAAACCGAAATCTATGTCGGAATGGATAAAGTAACTTCTGTAAATATTGAAATCTATGTCGCAATGGATAAAATAATTTCTGTAAATATCGAAATCTATGTTGCAATGGATAAAGTAATTTCTGTAAAAATCGAAATCTATGTCGCAATGGATAAAGTAATTTCTGTAAATATCGAAATCTATGTTGCAATGGATGAAGTAATTTCTGTAAATATCAAAATCTGTGTCGCAATGGATAAAGTAACTTCTTCAAATATCGAAATCTATGTCGCAATGGATAAAGTAAATTCTGTAAAAATCGAAATCTATGTTACAATGGATATTAATTTCTGTAAAAATCGAAATCTATGTTACAATGGATAAAGTAATTTCTGTAAAAACCGAAATCTATGTCCCAATGGATAAAGTAATTTCTGTAAACATCGAAATCTATGTCGCAATGGATAAAGTAACTTCAGTAAATATCGAAATCTATGTTGCAATGGATAAAGTAACTTCTTCAAATATCGAAATCTATGTCGCAATGGATAAAGTAATTTCTGTAAATATCGAAATCTATGTCGCAACGGATAAAGTAATTTATGAAAAAATCGAAATCTATGTTGCAATGGGTAAAGTAATTTCTGTAAAAAACTGAAATCTATGTCGCAATGGATAAAGTAACTTCTGTAAATATTGAAATCTATGTCGCAATGGATAAAGTAATTTCTGTAAATATCGAAATCTATGTTGCAATGGATAAAGTAATTTCTGTAAAAATCGAAATCTATGTCGCAATGGATAAAGTAATTTCTGTAAATATCAAAATCTATGTCGCAATGGATAAAGTAACTTCTTCAAATATCGAAATCTATGTCGCAATGGATAAAGTAATTTCTGTAAATATCGAAATCTATGTCGCAAGGGATAAAGTAATTTATGAAAAAATCGAAATCTATGTTGCAATGGGTAAAGTAATTTCTGTAAAAAACCGAAATCTATGTCGCAATGGATAAAGTAACTTCTTCAAATATCGAAATCTATGTCGCAATGGATAAAGTAATTTCTGCAAATATCGAAATCTATGTCGCAACGGATGAAGTAACTTATGAAAAAATCGAAATCTATGTTGCAATGGGCAAAGTAATTTCTGTAAAAAACTGAAATCTATGTCGCAATGGATACAGTAACTTCTGTAAATATTGAAATCTATGTCGCAATGGATAAAGTAATTTCTGTAAATATCGAAATCTATGTTGCAATGGATAAAGTAATTTCTGTAAAAATTGAAATCTATGTTACAATGGATATTAATTTCTGTAAAAATCGAAATCTACGTTACAATGGATAAAGTAATTTCTGTAAAAACCGAAATCTATGTCGCAATGGATATTAATTTCAGTAAAAATCGAAATCTATGTCGCAATGGATAAAGTAATTTCTGTAAACATCGAAATCTATGTCGCAATGGATAAAGTAACTTCTGTAAATATCGAAATCTATGTTGCAATGGATAAAGTAACTTCTTCAAATATCGAAATCTATGTCGCAATGGATAAAGTAATTTCTGTAAATATCGAAATCTATGTCGCAATGGATAAAGTAATTTCTGTAAAAACCGAAATCTATGTCGCAATGGATATTAATTTCAGTAAAAATCCATATCTATGTCGCAATGGATAAAGATATTTCTGTAAACATCGAAATCTATGTCGCAATGGATAAAGTAACTTCTTCAAATATCGAAATCTATGTCGCAATGGATAAAGTAATTTCTGTAAATATCGAAATCTATGTCGCAATGGATAAAGTAACTTCTGTAAATATCGAAATCTATGTTGCAATGGATAAAGTAATTTGTGTAAATATCAAAATCTATGTCGCAATGGATAAAGTAACTTCTTCAAATATCGAAATCTGTGTTGCAATGGATAAAGTAACTTCTGTAAATATCGAAATCTATGTTGCAATGGATAAAGTATTTTCTTCAAATATCGAAATCTATGTCGCAATGGATAAAGTAATTTCTGTAAATATCGAAATCTATGTCGCAACGGATAAAGTAATTTATGAAAAAATCTAAATCTATGTTGCAATGGGTAAAGTAATTTCTGTAAAAAACTGAAATCTATGTCGCAATGGATAAAGTAACTTCTGTAAATATTGAAATCTATGTCGCAATGGATAAAGTAATTTCTGTAAATATCGAAATCTATGTCGCAATGGATAAAGTAATTTCTGTAAAAATCGAAATCTATGTCGCAATGGATAAAGTAATTTCTGTAAATATCAAAATCTATGTCGCAATGGATAAAGTAACTTCTTCAAATATCGAAATCTATGTTGCAATGGATAAAGTAACTTCTTCAAATATCGAAATCTATGTCGCAATGGATAAAGTAATCTCTGTAAAAATCGAAATCTATGTCGCAATGGATAAAGTAATTTCTGTAAAAATAGAAATCTATGTTACAATGGATATTAATTTCTGTAAAAATCGAAATCTATGTTACAATGGATAAAGTAATTTCTGTAAAAACCGAAATCTATGTCGCAATGGATATTAATTTCAGTAAAAATCGAAATCTATGTCGCAATGGATAAAGTAATTTCTGTAAACATCGAAATCTATGTCGCAATGGATAAAGTAACTTCTGTAAATATCGAAATCTATGTTGCAATGGATAAAGTAACTTCTTCAAATATCGAAATCTATGTCGCAATGGATAAAGTAATTTCTGTAAATATTGAAATCTATGTCGCAATGGATAAAGTAATTTCTGTAAATATCGAAATCTATGTTGCAATGGATAAAGTAATTTCTGTAAAAATTGAAATCTATGTTACAATGGATATTAATTTCTGTAAAAATCGAAATCTACGTTACAATGGATAAAGTAATTTCTGTAAAAACCGAAATCTATGTCGCAATGGATATTAATTTCAGTAAAAATCGAAATCTATGTCGCAATGGATAAAGTAATTTCTGTAAACATCGAAATCTATGTCGCAATGGATAAAGTAACTTCTGTAAATATCGAAATCTATGTTGCAATGGATAAAGTAACTTCTTCAAATATCGAAATCTATGTCGCAATGGATAAAGTAATTTCTGTAAATATCGAAATCTATGTCGCAATGGATAAAGTAATTTCTGTAAAAACCGAAATCTATGTCGCAATGGATATTAATTTCAGTAAAAATCGAAATCTATGTCGCAATGGATAAAGATATTTCTGTAAACATCGAAATCTATGTTGCAATGGATAAAGTAACTTCTTCAAATATCGAAATCTATGTCGCAATGGATAAAGTAATTTCTGTAAATATCGAAATCTATGTCGCAATGGATAAAGTAACTTCTGTAAATATCGAAATCTATGTTGCAATGGATAAAGTAATTTGTGTAAATATCAAAATCTATGTCGCAATGGATAAAGTAACTTCTTCAAATATCGAAATCTGTGTTGCAATGGATAAAGTAACTTCTGTAAATATCGAAATCTATGTTGCAATGGATAAAGTATTTTCTTCAAATATCGAAATCTATGTCGCAATGGATAAAGTAATTTCTGTAAATATCGAAATCTATGTCGCAACGGATAAAGTAATTTATGAAAAAATCTAAATCTATGTTGCAATGGGTAAAGTAATTTCTGTAAAAAACTGAAATCTATGTCGCAATGGATAAAGTAACTTCTGTAAATATTGAAATCTATGTCGCAATGGATAAAGTAATTTCTGTAAATATCGAAATCTATGTCGCAATGGATAAAGTAATTTCTGTAAAAATCGAAATCTATGTCGCAATGGATAAAGTAATTTCTGTAAATATCAAAATCTATGTCGCAATGGATAAAGTAACTTCTTCAAATATCGAAATCTATGTTGCAATGGATAAAGTAACTTCTTCAAATATCGAAATCTATGTCGCAATGGATAAAGTAATCTCTGTAAAAATCGAAATCTATGTCGCAATGGATAAAGTAATTTCTGTAAAAATAGAAATCTATGTTACAATGGATATTAATTTCTGTAAAAATCGAAATCTATGTTACAATGGATAAAGTAATTTCTGTAAAAACCGAAATCTATGTCGCAATGGATATTAATTTCAGTAAAAATCGAAATCTATGTCGCAATGGATAAAGTAATTTCTGTAAACATCGAAATCTATGTCGCAATGGATAAAGTAACTTCTGTAAATATCGAAATCTATGTTGCAATGGATAAAGTAACTTCTTCAAATATCGAAATCTATGTCGCAATGGATAAAGTAATTTCTGTAAATATCGAAATCTATGTCGCAATGGATAAAGTAATTTCTGTAAAAATCGAAATCTATGTCGCAATGGATAAAGTTATTTCTGTAAACATCGAAATCTATGTCGCAATGGATAAAGTAACTTCTGTAAATATCGAAATCTATGTCGCAATGGATAAAGTAATTTCTGTAAACATCGAAATCTATGTCGCAATGGATAAAGTAACTTCTGTAAATATCGAAATCTATGTTGCAATGGATAAAGTAACTTCTTCAAATATCGAAATCTATGTCGCAATGAATAAAGTAATTTCTGTAAATATCGAAATCTATGTCGCAATGGATAAAGTAATTTCTGTAAATATCGAAATCTATGTCGCAATGGATAAAGTAATTTCTGTAAACATCGAAATCTATGTCGCAATGGATAAAGTAACTTCTGTAAATATCGAAATCTATGTCGCAATGGATAAAGTAATTTCTGTAAACATCGAAATCTATGTTGCAATGGATAAAGTAACTTCTGTAAATATCGAAATCTATGTTGCAATGGATAAAGTAACTTCTTCAAATATCGAAATCTATGTCGCAATGGATAAAGTAATTTCTGTAAATATCGAAATCTATGTCGCAATGGATAAAGTAACTTCTGTAAATATCGAAATCTATGTTGCAATGGATAAAGTAATTTGTGTAAATATCAAAATCTATGTCGCAATGGATAAAGTAACTTCTTCAAATATCGAAATCTATGTTGCAATGGATAAAGTAATTTCTGTAAATATCGAAATCTATGTCGCAACGGATAAAGTAATTTATGAAAAAATCGAAATCTATGTTGCAATGGGTAAAGTAATTCCTGTAAAAAAACGAAATCTATGTCGCAATGGATAAAGTAACTTCTTCAAATATCGAAATCTATGTCGCAATGGATAAAGTAATTTCTGTAAATATCGAAATCTATGTCGCAACGGATAAAGTAATTTATGAAAAAATCGAAATCTATGTTGCAATGGGCAAAGTAATTTCTGTAAAAAACCGAAATCTATGTCGCAATGGATAAAGTAACTTCTGTAAATATTGAAATCTATGTCGCAATGGATAAAGTAATTTCTGTAAATATTGAAATCTATGTCGCAATGGATAAAGTAATTTCTGTAAATATCGAAATCTATGTCGCAATGGATAAAGTAATTTCTGTAAATATCGAAATTTATGTTGCAATGGATAAAGTAATTTCTGTAAAAATCGAAATCTATGTCGCAATGGATAAAGTAATTTCTGTAAATATCGAAATCTATGTTGCAATGGGCAAAGTAACTTCTGTAAATATCGAAATCTATGTTGCAATGGATGAAGTAATTTCTGTAAAAATCGAAATCTATGTTGCAATGGGCAAAGTAACTTCTGTAAATATCGAAATCTATGTTGCAATGGATGAAGTAATTTCTGTAAATATCAAAATCTATGTCGCAATGGATAAAGTAACTTCTTCAAATATCGAAATCTATGTCGCAATGGATAAAGTAATTTCTGTAAAAATCGAAATCTATGTCGCAATGGATATTAATTTCTGTAAAAATCGAAATCTATGTTACAATGGATAAAGTAATTTCTGTAAAAACCGAAATCTATGTCGCAATGGATAAAGTAATTTCTGTAAACATCGAAATCTATGTCGCAATGGATAAAGTAACTTCTGTAAATATCGAAATCTATGTTGCAATGGATAAAGTAACTTCTTCAAATATCGAAATCTATGTCGCAATGGATAAAGTAATTTCTGTAAATATCGAAATCTATGTCGCAACGGATAAAGTAATTTATGAAAAATCGAAATCTATGTTGCAATGGGTAAAGTAATTTCTGTAAAAAACTGAAATCTATGTCGCAATGGATAAAGTAACTTCTGTAAATATTGAAATCTATGTCGCAATGGATAAAGTAATTTCTGTAAATATCGAAATCTATGTCGCAATGGATAAAGTAACTTCTGTAAATATCGAAATCTATGTTGCAATGGATGAAGTAATTTCTGTAAATATCAAAATCTATGTTGCAATGGATAAAGTAACTTCTTCAAATATCGAAATCTATGTCGCAATGGATAAAGTAATTTCTGTAAAAATCGAAATCTATGTTACAATGGATATTAATTTCTGTAAAAATCGAAATCTATGTCGCAATGGATAAAGTAATTTCTGTAAACATCGAAATCTATGTTGCAATGAGTAAAGTAATTTCTGTAAATATCGAAATCTATGTTACAATGGGTACAGTGATTTACCTGAATGCGTCAGTGGGTAAAGTAATCTACTAAAAATGGAAGTTAATTATAGTTGGTAAAGTAGCAATGGGTATCTTCTGTTACTTGGAGCAATTTTTTGTAATTATTTTTTAAAGGGAATGTTTTTGTAGCAATGAGTAAATACTTTTTAATCAAATGGAAATCCATGTCGCTATAGGTGAAATAACTTTGCAGTCAATGAAAAGATAAAGCAATTTTAATATAATGCAATGTAGTTTCTGTAACAATAGGTGAAAGAATGCGATAGATGACGTAACCGTCAATGTGTAACCGTCAATGTAGCAATGGGTGTAGAACTTTCAAATAAACTGAGGTCTAATGGGTAAAGTAATTATACTTAAAATGGAAGTGGATATAGCAAAGGAAATATATGTATATATATAGCGATTTTTGAAACTTTTACTAACATGGAAGTCTGCGTAGCAATGATGTAAAATACTTAACTAATTTTTACTAAAGTTGAAGTCTGCGTAACAATTGGTGTACTACTTTAAAGAGGCATTCCCTACATTGAGATTATTTTCTCAAAATGTTCAAAAATATTCTAAATGTATGAAAAATAGCAAATAAATACATGTACGTTTTTCAAGAAGAACATAATGTCAAGAAATGTTTCGTTTACACACAGTGTGTCAATACTGTGACGTTATGTAGTAAATCGCCATCCACCTGACAAGTGTTTATGAAGGTTTTACCTAACAACAACATGCAAGAATTCGCTTATTTTACCATCATTATGACAAGGGTTTTATGAAGGTTTTACCTAACAACAACATGCAAGAGTTCGCTTATTTTACCATCATTATGACAAGGGTTTATGAAGGTTTTACCTAACAACAACATGCAAGAGTTCGCTTATTTTACCATCATTATGACAAGGGTTTATGAAGGTTTTACCAAACAACAACACGCAAGAGTTTGCTTATTTAACCATCATTATGCCAAGGTTTATGAAGGTTTTACCGAACTGCAACACGCAAGAGTTCGCTTATTTTACCATCATTATGACAAGGGTTTATGAAGGTTTTACCTAACAACAACACGCAAGAGTTCGCTTATTTTACCATCATTATGACAAGGGTTTATGAAGGTTTTACCTAACAACAACACGCAAGAGTTCGCTTATTTTACCATCATTATGACAAGGGTTTATGAAGGTTTTACCTAACAACAACATGCAAGAGTTCGCTTATTTTACCATCATTATGACAAGGGTTTATGAAGGTTTTACCTAACAACAACACGCAAGAGTTCGCTTATTTTACCATCATTATGACAAGGGTTTATGAAGGTTTTACCTAACAACAACACGCAAGAGTTCGCTTATTTTACCATCATTATGACAAGGGTTTATGAAGGTTTTACCTAACAACAACATGCAAGAGTTCGCTTATTTTACCATCATTATGACAAGGGTTTATGAAGGTTTTACCTAACAACAACATGCAAGAGTTCGCTTATTTTACCATCATTATGACAAGGGTTTATGAAGGTTTTACCTAACAACAACACGCAAGAGTTCGCTTATTTTACCATCATTATGACAAGGGTTTATGAAGGTTTTACCAAACTTCAACACGTATGAGTTCGCTTATTTTACCATATTCTGACAAGGGTTTATGAAGGTTTTACCTAACAACAACACGCAAGAGTTCGCTTATTTTACCATCATTATGACAAGGGTTTATGAAGGTTTTACCTAACAACAACACGCAAGAGTTCGCTTATTTTACCATCATTATGACAAGGGTTTATGAAGGTTTTACCTAACAACAACACGCAAGAGTTCGCTTATTTTACCATCATTATGACAAGGGTTTATGAAGGTTTTACCTAACAACAACACGCAAGAGTTCGCTTATTTTACCATCATTATGACAAGGGTTTATGAAGGTTTTACCTAACAACAACACGCAAGAGTTCGCTTATTTTACCATCATTATGACAAAGGGTTTATGAAGGTTTTACCAAACTTCAACACGTATGAGTTCGCTTATTTTACCATATTCTGACAAGGGTTTATGAAGGTTTTACCTAACAACAACATGCAAGAGTTCGCTTATTTTACCATCATTATGACAAGGGTTTATGAAGGTTTTACCAAACAACAACACGCAAGAGTTCGCTTATTTAACCATCATTATGACAAGGGTTTATGAAGGTTTTACCGAACTACAACACGTATGAGTTCGCTTATTTTACCGTGTTTTAGAAGGAATGTTAGCTGGAACTTTGGGTTGGTGGCAATCCTTTCATTTTTTTAAAACAAAAGTTGTTGTGCGATTATTTAAATGACTCTCAGTTTTAGAGCATGCCTCTTTGTCTACAATGGAATTCTGTGTAGCAATGAAATTTAGAACTTTTACTAGTATGTGTAGTTAATTTGAGAAATACTACATGTTACTAAACTGTCAGTAGGTGAAGAAATATTCCTAACAACAAACTGTGCTACAAAAATGAATAAACTGGTTTAAACAAATCGAGAGAGAATATGACCCTCTCAATAGCGCATTTTGATTTTTCTTTTTACGATACTTTAGAGCCAAGTTATAAAGGAAAACGCACGGTACGGCAATGTCTGTCCCTGCGCCAGGCCGTGAACCGACGTCAAAGCTAAACATATATAAACTGTGATTCCGTAACGGTCTTTACTTCAGGTATAATCCCTCCAAGTTTCAGGTCAGTCTGACTTGATTTTTGTTTTGCCGATGAGCATCGTGAGCTACCTTAAGAAATTTACCAAACGGAGTCTGCGCAGCAATGGGTAAAGTAATGTTGCTAAAATGGAAGTCCATGAAGGAACGAGCTAAGCAATATTACTAAACCGTAATGTACTAAAAGAATATGCATCTCTCCGACAAACCTGTATTAACGCTGCGTCATTGTGTAATGTATTTAGGTAAGTAATGTTTAAACTCTGTAAATTAGTAAATGTAATAAGCATAAAATCATGACAAAAAATACGTCAAATTCTTGGCAAACAAGCAATCACACCGGGATTTACTAGTATCTCATTGGATCTCGCGGAAAGCTACTGAGGAAAACATGAATCTATTGAGATCCTCCGATTATATAAAGACATTTAAGCATCTGATCGCACCATTTTTTCCCCGATCAAAATCTCTAATACGGTAATTCTTTTGAACCCCAAAAATTATCACAGAAAAATTCCCTCGATACTCGACATGTGCTTTAGACGTTGCAAGATCGCTTAAATATTGCACTCGCAAGATACAGTCTGTAATTACGTTGCAAAATCGTCCCGAAAATATTTTGAAAACGGTTTTCTAATTGCATAAACTGGATGAATAAATACACCCAATGATTTTCACAGATTACATGGCTTTATTTAAGACGGTAGGGGGAAGTGAATCAAGCGGTGCAGAACTTTGTTATGTTCATATTTTTTCGTTTGTAAATTGATCGTTGTACGATTTTTTTTTTACAAAGTAGAATTACAGATTGATATATCAATTTGTCAAAATATCCAGGAAAACTGTAAATGTTCGCTTATGTTAAGTCAATAAAACGCTGTTTAAATAATATCATTCCCATGATACAAACAACAGTAACAATTTCAATTTAGTGGTCCAAAGCCTAAATGTTTAAAGAGTATGGCTTATATACATACATGTACTTTACGATCTCCCTCGAATTAATAAAATAAATAAAGTAACCTCTTTAAACCATCTAACACAGCACTCGGTCACCAACAGCCAGGCTTGAACCTAGGACAGTGAACTTTGTTATGCCTGGTACCTCAAGTAGTCTGCCTAGAGATCTCTACATTAATTTATTCTATCCCGTGATTATCCACATTAAATGCAATACCTTGAATCTTAATATGAGATCGGGTGAAACTCAATATAGCAACGTGTCAACAGGGTCTCTAAAAACGCAATAGTAACTCCCAACGATAATGTGCAGCATTTTCGAATCAAGTACCAAAACGGTGTGTTTTTCATAAGAAGCGTGAGGGGTAACTAATTTGTTTTAACACACACGTACACGTAGGGCATTGGATGTAGTTGAAAGACAGTCCGCCATAGAACTTGAACCCTATATCTTCCGTGGGTTGCCGAGTGGTTTCTTATCTAAAATTTTAACACATGTAAAACACTTTTTACCATAACTAATTAATTGTGTAAACATACTATTTACATACAAACCACAATGTTTACTTTTCTTACATACGGCTGAAGAGCCTAATGTAAAATTTAAATCGCATCGATATGAATTTCTGAAATACAACAAAACACAGTACTTTAGTAATACTCTAAACCATTCCAATGTATGCACTGCAATATAAGCATTGTGTCTACATATAAAACAATCGCACATAAGGCTCAAAGCATTGAAGCTATTTGATGGTAGTAAAAGCGGCTTTTTTTTTAATTTTCCATCAAGTCCGCCTATCTTCCTTTATGTACAATGTAGTTCTTTTATTAGGTTCCGCTCCAGTAGATGACCCATTTCCCCTACAAAGGTTGGTCTGAAGGAAAACGACAATGTACGAATGTCTCGGAAGATAGGCGTGGAATTCGCCCAAAGAATACTGTCGATGAAGAATAGTCAGTACGTGAACTCTTTCGGAAGTCTGGTTTGATTGGAAGATGGGCATGGAAGAGTCATTAAGACCAGTCTGTGACGTTCAGACGTGATTTGAAACCGTCTAATTTCATGATCATTCAATCACAATTTTTACAACCAATGTGTTACTATTCGCAGACTATTGAGTCTTGTATCCTCAATGATTATTTCTGCAGCGAAGAAATGTGTTTTATTTATCAATGATTATTATAAATCTCCGACTAGGGACTATTATATAATCAATAGAGCGATCTATTTGCATGTTTGGGGTAAGTAGTGGCGTCCAATGCCACTAAGCCAGGGTTTATAATACTTGAAACATACTTATACATTCTTTCAATGATATGTTTTTCATCACGATAACTACCCACGTTGAATCATTGTTTGAAGAACTTATGAATTAGAAAATGAAGACAGTCGATATACTCGATGGCTGTATTATGTACGTCGTATTGGGAAAATTGTTAAGATTTTTTTTCAATAAATCTGGCATCTTAGTGCACGTTCAGTGCATGATTTGTGCATGATTAAGCTGCGTTTCTGAAGAGTTCTCGCCAATTTCGTATTTCATTTACAACAGTTGTCGTTTACCAGGGAATTATTCTAAATACAGGGGAAAAGAATGTAAATATTTAAAATTGTTAAAGGTGTAAAACGAGCAGTTAGATAATCTAAAAAGCCCCACACACTTGTGAGGTTTCCATTTTTTGTTTGTAATTTTGTGTGCTGTTTTAAATTGTGAAAATGACTAGACATGTTCTTCTGATTATTTAACGTAATATTCGAAAGTCATATATTTGTAATTGACAAGATATATAATTTATACTGACGAGAAAATAGCTTTTTTCTCAAAGTGTCAGCAAGTCTTCGAATGTTCATATTGTAGTGTAACATTCAACGAAGGATATAGTATTGGTTAAATGGAGATTCAATTCGGGTGAAGTCATGCAGTAATGCGAAACAAATCTAGCAATATCCATGAATCCTGATACTACATTGTGGTTAGCTTCGGTGTCCGGTTAGGATATGTTTGGCCCCTTCGTATTTTCTCAATGGTCAAATTGTTTTATCATTTGTCGTATTTCCCCATCGCGTCATTTTTCGACATTGTCCCATCGTGTTGCTTATACTTCTGCTGGGACGATGCCGAATCACAATAACACGATGCAGGGCGCGTATAAAAGTACGATATTGTCTCATTGCATCGTGTTTTCGCGTCTTCGCATCGTCGCATCGTCACATCGTGTACACGATTGAACAATAAGACAACATGATCACGGTGGATCGACGTACACCGGATATAGCCCTCTCAGTGAGTAAGAAACCGGTACATTATCTTTGGTTTTTACATGTTTTTGTTAAAAACTGGACTTTTAATATATAATGCATCAACACATTGTCTATTGACATGTGGAAGTACACACCAGAAAAGCTTATATTGTTGGTTGCAAAGTGTCCGTGATATAACCAGTCACAACACTTCGGGTGACTAAAGCCGTAAATTTGTGAAATCAGTTAAATCGTTATTTTCAAGAAGACATACAAATAACTTAAGAATAAAAACACCTAAGTAAAGATACATCTTTCTAGTTTACTTCAATAACTTAATAAATATTGTCAGTTAAGTATAAATATGTAAATATCTCGAATGAAAACATCATGTGAAGCTAATAGAAAAGCCTTTTTCTACTGAAGTCTATGTGATTTGCTGCAAAAAAATAGTTACTTTTTTAATCAATAGGGAAGCAAGAAGATATCAGTTTATTGTAATAAAAAATATATTGAAATAAAGTGGAAAGAATGCAGATTACTTCAATTACTTAATAAATATTGTCAGATTATGATTTTATTACATTTTGATGAGTTAAAGATTTTACTCCTATAAATTGCAATGTGCAATCGATAAACCCGATAATCTGCTTTCAAGGGAGACAATTTCGCCGATAAGCCAATAAAACTAAAGATATTTCTGGGGGTGTAAACTGGCATTCAAAACGATTGCTCACTGACGAACACCTGATTGTATGAAAAATGTTTCCATAAATAAGACTGTTGTCGCCAAAAAAAACCCAGAAATCTGAGTCGATGGATTTATTTATGATTTATACAATGAACGATGGTAACTTACTAAAATTCGTACACTGTATCTTTTACAAATGCATCAGGTGTGTGCTCGGCAATCTCTCCTATTTTGTGAATTGTGCTTAAAATTTCTAAATACTAGGGAGTTACTATATGTAAGTTGTTGCCTGAACACGTCCTGAATTAACAAATAAACAGACAAACATTTTGTTTACTTTATGCATTCCTTCCTATTCATAATAGGGACAAGTCACAATATATGGCCGGTTGTTTATCTCTTTATTTTGTATATACAAATCGTTATTCAAATTGCAGGTTGATCAAACGTTAACAAATCACATTTGTGTCTTCATAAACTAAATTAGTTTAAAATAGAACAACTAAATCGATATCTGACTATCCCCGGTACACTAAATTCTTTCATATAGCAATACCCAGTACATAAAATACTATCCCCACAACAGTTTGGAAGAATGTTTCAAGATTATATCTCAGTAAATATCGTGTTTTCGAAGACAATATATGGCATGGAATTTTCTTTCTATAAAAGATGTAAATCGTACGGCCCAGACTATTGAGAAAGTAAAATGAAATACAAGGACAAATTAAACACGTGCACGAATTTTTGGTGAGCATTCACACTTTTAAACCGATCAAAAACAGGTTTGCAAAACATCCCACTGTTAAAATAAGTAAGTGTTAATTGCTAGAATAATCAAATAACAAAGATATTATGCAAAATCTTACCAGTAGTAGAAAAAAAATCTCCTTCACGTGTTATTTACTACTCACTGAAGGGGCTATATCCGGTGTATGATGATCCACCGTTATGGTATACGACAAAACGATTTGAAAGTTCTACTGCAACATTATTGGATACTCGTAGCGCAGTAAATCCCTCAAACGGTAAAATAATCTGCATCTGAAACGAACTTTACAATCTATTACATTTATAATAATTATATATACACTTGATATTATTATCATTATTTGCGTCGTAGGTTTAGAACTGTAACTGTAAGAACAGGTGATGCATTGTTTATGAAATAAAACATTGCTGAGCACGCAGTATTTCTTTAGATGTGAATATGAAAATGTGCATGTTTCCTTTCAATTTTACGATGGTGCACGTGAAACAACGCTTCAAAAATCTAAGAAATCATTTTAGCACAAAAAGAAAACAATTTAGTCGAATCTCATCATCGCTCTGTCACAGTGTGAATAGACTGTGTGTTTATCAGTTCTTTTTTGTAGGAAAGAGTTTCACATATAAATCCTGTTCATGGAAATTATTCTATGAAACATTCAGTAATTCGCGCTATACGCTTTCAAACTTTTTGACGTTCCATTAAGAAAAAGTACAAATTAAGAAAATTAACAGAACTTTAGTGACGTATGAGTATTTTAAGGTTTGTAAGGAGCCGTTTCCCAAACCTGTGTATGGCGTTATAAAAAGGATTATAAAAATTATTAATTGTATAAATTTTTATTACATTGTCTGCCCATCCCGATCCTGTTGTGAAGACGTGTTAATATAATGTCATTTCTGTCTGGATTGGTTGCTGTCTGGTTGTCTCAAACTTTGTCAGTGCAGGCACAGGGAGTTCAATGAAACTTTGTATAATTGTCAATTACCAAGTTAAGTCATCCATTATAACCTGTTCTTATTAACAGCTGGAATAAAATAGACTTTGCATAATTGTTAGGTACAATGTACTGAGCTTAGTTTACGGTTACTAATACTAGAATTTTTCTTGTCAGCTATTTGAGGTATTTAAATGAAACTTTGCAGAAGTGATTATTACCAAAACTAGCTGAACATATCGTGAGAAAATCTCAAAAAGGTCAACATAACAGTTACTATCAAATAAGTTTTAGCCTAGGCTTGTTCTCACGCGACTGAGAAACGGCTAAGCGAACTTCAATGAAACATTCACATAATTATATATCGTCGTACGTACCAACCAAGTCGCGCATGCCGTTATGGACTACCGACAAAGTCAAGGTCAATTTCACAACTACTTAAATAAAATTTCCTCTTGGGAGTTCCTCGATTGTTTTGATTTTAAGAAAAACTTGCCGGGGGGGGGGATTTTGTGGTAAGAAAGGAAAAAAGGTAAAAGAATATGGAGGTAGTTCAAGTTTGTTTTTTCAAGTCGGTTAAAAATATATTGAAGCTCAGAAGAGACCTTCTGATTATTGTTTGGAACCGGGCGACTTTGTGAAAGAATGTAACTTGATTTTACTTCATATTACTTGAGCATGATTTCGCGCTGAGCATGAGATTGTGCTCAAGAAACCTTTATAAGCACAGGGCCTGGTGAACATATTGCCAGGGAATCTCTGTTTTGACTCAATGCCACAATTACTGAAAATAAGACTGGTGAATTAGAAAGATCTTTGCTCAAACAATTGTAACACCACGCGCAACACCAAGCACTGTTGCGCGTGCACATATTCTGTATATGTGAAATTCTTTATAACTTATCAGACTAGTTGTGAATGGATTGAGGGAGACATATGTTTTCCGCGACAACAAAAATTCTAATCTGTTATTACATTTCTTTTGTGTATGTCTGATACAAGGATCATTACGAACTGTTACTTTCACTGCTGCTTCAGGAGACATAAATAAAGAAATAAACCAGAAAATAAACTACAGTAGAAATTATATTCCAGTATATCAACAGAAAGACGCCGAACGCGTGAGGTAACGAATCTGTTGGTTAAGGAATCTATCATACCGTACAACTGTTCATATAATGAAGAGTTGGATAATTGGCTAGATAATGATTTTGTAAATGCGAAAGTACTGTATAAACAAGCTTCTAGCGATTTTAATAGCAACCCTTGTTTTGATAATAGATTGAATTTGTACAAAATAAAAAGGGTCATATAAACAGAGTTAGTACTGAGACAGAAAAAAAACGTAATATACATGAAGAAGGACAAAGGAACGTGCTATGGAAATTCTGTGATTATTTTTAAGGTAAATAAGCAAGTAGTGGATTAAGCCGAGTATCTATCATGTCTTTAATCGCGTGGAAGATACACACTTTGAATAGACCACACAATTTGATTGTAATCTTTAACCTACTGGCTGGTTGCGACATGGGCAGTCTGATCATGATCTGCACTGTTCGATATTTAATAAATAAATTTTCACTACATGGTAATGGTACTTTCTAAGCTGAAAGATGGTTAAGTCCGTTTAGGATATTAGCAGCATTAAGGGCTAAAGATTATTTCACTTATCTATAAAACCATTGTTGGGTTTTTTGCAGGTTTTCTACAGAATTGGGCATTTGTCGTTGAATTAAAATATATTGAGAGCTGTTTGCCTATACGTGCCTCTTAAAGCATTCGTGGAAAAAGATCCTGCGCTATCTTTGCGAGTCCGGTCGAGACTCCAGCAGGATTTGAAAAGCTTTTAAAGGGACATACCCTATAACTGATGTCAAACTAAATAACCTCCAAAACATAAATAATAGAATCTTTGGAAGTATTATAACTTAACCTAAAAGTTTCAGCTATGCATTCGTAGTCGTTATCGATAAAATCAGCGGTTTAAAATATACTGCAGTACCGTAAACCATTCAATAATCTATGTAGAGTTGTTGTACAATTAATGGGTGGATGCGATTTATTACAGAAAGCCTCTGTATTGATCGATTGTGGTAAAATGAGGCATTTTCGCCATAAGTTCTTCTTTGAAATTGTATTTATCTTTCATTTTACGTTTATTGAACACATAATCTATGTTTCGAGAATATGATCTGAAAGATGTAGGGAGTGCCCCTTTAAAGGCTCATTCATAATGTTCATCGCTCTTCTTATCCAAGAAAAGGCTGCTAAAAATAAACCCGTCTGTAGGTCGTTTATAGTTCCAAAGAAGGTAAGTTCTTGAAATTTCTTTTTATTAAGACGTAACCAAAAAGCCCTTAAACAAAATATAACTATTCCCTGGTTTCAGTATACTGGCATTTGAATCTGAAATAAAAATTCTTTACTTTGAAGTATATTCCTTTCAAACAGCTGTGCACGACATTCTCGTAGTCATTGCTCGATCTTTATTGAGATATTACCCTAAAAAACAGTCGCTATCACGCAACAAATCTGACAAAAAAACGTTTAACCGTTCATCATGTTTTAACTTTCTCTGTAAGAAAACTATCAAGCAAGTGAAATACAGCCCGCAAGTATGGTTCATACATGGTTATCAGACGCTCAAATCACTACTTACTTTTGACAAATTGATCGTTTCGTAATTGTTAAGCAATATGCAGAAATTGAGGAGATACAAAGAGATGTAATGTTATATGATGTATATACGATAGCACAGGGTTTATTTCAAAGAACCTTATAACTGCCCAAGGCTAACCGAACGCGGAGTAATCTATATTAAAGACCCATGATCATTGATATAACCAAGAAAGACGATTGAATAATACAACAACAATCATTATGTCGTGACTTTCTCGTTAACCTCGGCATTTATCGCAGTATTCCAATGAGATACATGTATAGTTACCACTCAATGCACCCAGTGGATATTTACAATAAGAAACCCTTGTTCGTTCGATTTTGGGGAGAGAGAAAAAAGCCTGATCGAAACATGAATGCCACGCGAAGGACATGCCTGATGAATTTGCAATAGTGTATCTTATTGTTTGGAGTTCCATTTCAAAGCTAGTAGTTCGAAATTTAAATGTTTATTAGTGTGTAGAGCTTGTAGTTGGAAATTTAAATGTTTATTGTGTACAGTTGTCGCGAAATTGAAATTTCGCGTGTACAGCTTGTAGTACGAAATTGAAAGTTTTCGAATAAACAGCTTGTAGTTCGAAATTGAATTTATCGCTGTACAACTTGCAAGATGTTATTCGCGTGTACAGTTTTCGTTCGAAATTGAAATATTCTGTGAACAGCTTTAGTTGAAATTGTTGATCTAAATGCCAGCTGTATATTGACGAATAAACATTTGAATATCCAACTACGGGCCGAAATTCGCCGAATTAACATTTGATTATCCAACCACGGGCTGTATATCCAACTACGATATTATAATAGCCACGGAAGTATACATTTAGTGTATACTTCCGTGTAACAGCCAACTTCACAGACATAATCGATGTCTCTTCTCTTATTGATTCTGTGCTGTAACTTCTATTTCAGCATAAGTTACGATCAAGTGAAGAAGTAAAAGTTGTACTGACGCTGTTGGTTCAGATGGGAAAGAGAAGTCTTCATGATTTGGTTTTTAAGACGTCAACTTTATACTTGCAGCCTTAATAACCATGTTAGTTATTGGTGAAAATTGTTTGTGCTCAAGTAGGTACATGCACAAAAATGTATTTCATTTGCAAGGCCACAACTTAAGTTTTGCACATAACTCAAAGAACAAACGATAAAAAACAAAAAATATATAATTGCTATTCTATTTATATATCCAGACGACGACGGAGCACTTTTGATTTGGTTAAGCTTTTTCCAATGCAAATCTGAATTGATTTTAGTTTGAACCGCGGTTCAGTCAGCAATTTACTCCGTGCCATGTTTGTTGACTCGCTATTGAGATGCCTGTTAAAGGTGTCTCCGTTGACAATCGTGCTCACTCGGTAATCTCCGGAACCATCATTTGAATATCGTCGCCCTGTTACATCGTGAATCGCTGATGATGTCAGTGGTCGATGGGTTCCAGACATGGACCACACTGCAAGTGACCGAAGTGTTCCCGGATATCTAGTTAAGAATACATGTATAGCTAATGACCTTAACCTTGTGATGACTTGCAGTATCTATTTATAGAACGTGACATTAATAACAATTGCAAGATGGCCAAAAGCATGATTAATTGGTGATAAGCCACTGTATTATTAAAGCAGTAGTCATATTTAATGAAAACGCTAACATTCTGCAAATGTGGATGATTTATTGTAGATGATAAATCAATACGTATTTCATAAATCATTCTATGAAATATTTTGACACGATAGAAGCATGTAAAACGATCTTGCACTCGTGCACAGAGATAGTTTAATAATATATTTGAGTATTTGAGAGAATGAATATATATACATGTATCATGTTTCATTTCAATACCAGCAATGCCTTGCAAAAAGTACAAACAGCGTTTCATTTGAGAACGTGAAGCTATTAATTATCGTAATCGACTCGTTTAAACCATGAAAAGCAATGGCAAGTCATGAATAGGTTAGGTTTACAGCCTTTTAAATTCCCTCCTCTCCAATAACAACACACTGACTGTAAATTTAGTAAATATTCTCAAACATTTGGTTTGAATGTGTTCCTTATATTGCTTTAAACAATTTTCAATTTGGACAGTTAATTTAACTATCAATTCTTTATTCAATTCCTTATAAGTGATGGTGTGCATTGAAAATCACATAAGCTGAAATAAAGTTGTTTAGTACGTATACATACACTCTATCTTTTTTTACATTTAAGAGTACTGTTGCAAACGATATGCTTGTCTCTTCTAAGAATAGACTCAAATGAACCGAGGCTGTGAGAACCTCTAGAGTGCTTCACTATGCTTTTATGCCAACCGCTTCGTCCACTCACAATACATAATTACATGTATTGCCAGTCATAAAATGACGTTGGTCTGTTGCAGTCTTAACACTAATCCTCGCTAAATTTCTGAAATAGACTCGTCTCTTTATCAATGTAGACTGTACGATTAGTTGGTCAAAGGGGTGTTCATTGAAACTTTGCTGACTGAATAGCGAACAATATAGATCATGATGAGACTGCATGAATTTAGGATGTGCAGGGTGTGCAGGGTGATCATGATCTGCACTGGTCGTAAAAGCAGAACTGCACGTGCCACCTGCTGGATAAGGGTTCAATTAAGAGAACGCGCAATACTTCTTGTACAAATATTAAACATAGTATGGGGAATTCAAGTATCAGTTGGTGGTCGATTATTCAATATTCATGGACGGTTTAATTAACACACATTTGTGTAAAAGGATTATAAAATGTTGTGTCCTTTAATTTCATAAAAAAAATGATAACGAAGTATTCAGGCTAATAAATAAACGTAATTACGGTTGGTGTGTGGGTAATCAATCTTTTTATACAGGCATGATTTGACAAATATCAAGTTTTTATCCGAACTTTGAAAAACCACGGACTGTATTAAATATTAATTCCATTCTTTACAATTCATGACGTAATCACATTTTACTTAATAATTATAAACCCTCCCACATAGCATTTTGTTTTTATTGAAAAAAGAAAAATTTACTGAAAGCCGCCTTCTGCTAACAGGGACATACAAAAACAATCAATAGTTTTGAAGAATAAACAAAACAAATTTCCGCCAACCGGAGCGGCTTTGTCGACTGAACGAGGAATGCCCGTAAGTAATTTAAAAAGTCTTATTTACTGAACGCAATTAATAATGTCACAATAGAATGTAGCAAAAAAAAACGATAACTTCTCCGTCTAAATGGTTTTGGTAATGTGGAATAATGGCCCGTCCTCCAAGAATCCCGTACCCATCCAAGTCTCTCTTTCCACAAGGCAACACGACGTTGAAATCACGTGACCAGAAATGGAGTGGAGACCAAAATCGATACCTTTGCGCCTCGACTGATCAAAATTCATGTTTCGTTATAAATGCGTATCATAGTCAGCTCTCTCGGATGCGTACACTTCCACTCAGAAAATAGGATCAGTCTGGATGATGCAGATTTATTTAAGGGGAGACGCTATAAATCTGTTAACCTATAATCGTTCTTTTTTTTGCTCGTTTATTCAAACGATGTAACCTGAGAATACCCGAGTAGGTAAATGAAATGGTATGTAGACGTACGAGGATCTGGTTCGAATGAGGCCTACACTGTATACCATACACCGTTTTAAGTCTGAAACCATTGAGAGAACCTGTATCCTCTAGATGGTAAAGTGAACGCTGAAATCACTCGGACCATAGAGGCTAAAGCCTTTTGTGGCTGTTGTCCCCTTGCACAAACATGATCACGTGCGGAATAGTGGAGAGATTACGCGTATACACTAAAATTACATGCACTAAGCATTTCAGTATTTCTATTGGATAAAACAATATGAAACAACTTTTTCAGCGCTGTCAGTATACATACATGGCAGTCCCAAATCAGTGTACAAAACATCGCCAAAAAAGCAGAAGACGAAAGTATATTTTGACAGCCCATAAAATAGAATCTGATTCCTCGTTCTAAAGTGCATTCCCTAATCCGACGATTTGATGACAGCCGTACGTTTTCAATCAGTATTGTATATCTCTGTAATCCAGAAAAATGCAGTTAGGCATATTTCTTCTTCTCCAGAATGGATAATAGACCTATCAAAATAACAAAAGACAAGTAAAACCAGATACTGCATCTATTACGTTGATGAAAACGATCGTGTTTAGTATATAAATAGTGATGAGTTGTATTGAATATGACAAAGCATATGCACGAGACGCCTACAGCGCGAGATTTCGCGAATACCGCCTCGGGATATGACATGTTCGCCCATAGTTTACAATAGTATTATATACTAGACATACTCGCAAGAAACACATACTTTTCATGCAGAGATTGACAATGACAAAAGACTGTCGACGACATTTTGTATCACTGCGCATGTCAAACGGAATCATTATCACTACAACTCAGCACGTGCGGAAACAATTGTTTTCGTAATTCATTTTTGAACAAAAAGATGTTGATAGGTCTGATACTAATGACAACATATTTTTGTTCTTTTTATCAGATCAGTTTACTGGTAAAGCGTCGGGTAAACTTAGAATAGATACAAATATTTCCTGGCATCACGGCTCTATCACAAGTAATTGGACTAGATTTTTACGCGGAGAAACTACTGCGCACGAATACGAATTCAAGTTATCAGATCTCGCGAGAATCTCGTGTGCGTTCCTCGCAGAACAATGAAGACATTTTTTGCGAGTTGCTGTCAGATTAAATTTCGATAGTGAGCCACTGATACATGTATGTTTTTATCTCAGAGACCGATCTTTTTGTTTTCATATTGTCTTCGAATGTATCTTACGGAAAGGAAAGGTGTGGGAAAGATAGATCATCGACTGTCTTGAGTTCTATTTTCTACAAAGTAATGGATATACCATACAGTAACTATACAAGAAAAAAACCTATGTGTATTTCAGAGTTGTTTTACACGCATTAATGTTGACAATGTGTAGTGTTATTTTGGCGTTATTTTTTGCACAAAAGGAAAAAAACGTTTTGCAAATACTATAATAGTTAGAAAACAACGTCCCCACTTGCGGTACGATGCTCACTTATCTATAAGGGATAGAGCAAGCTAAACCGTTAAAAAAGTAATATTTTATTTCACTGACCTTTTCACGTGAATACAAAAGCAGACCTCCCTGTCGTGTTTTGAAGGGTATTTCGGGACACAAGACGTATATGAAACATGTACTGGCATTTCTTAATTAATCAACAAAGGACACATGCTTCAAATATTTATCGAGAGAGAACGTTATCAGAAATCAAGGGTTCAATTCGCACCACGAGTGCCTGCTTTCCTTGTCATTGAAAATACAATTAGTTTTCGGTGATGAAAATAAATGTCACTCTTACGACAGAAGGCGAGCATAATTCCCCAGCACCATTACCCGGAGTTTCTACCGGAGACCTTTTATTACGGTCTCTCCTAGAGTAAAGTGGATTTGAATTGTTCTTTACATACATAATATACCGCTCGTGTTTGCAATCACCCTGAACAGTTTCCCTAACAGTTCTCAAACATGCAGAAAATGGCCTGAGAAGGTGCGAGTGACGTGTACACGATGAAATACTTTCTGGGAATCGTTTGTTTCCATCAGCACGTCATTATTTTCCGAGAAGATTCAGTCACAAGAGGTGAGAATTGAAAAGTCAGACGGCCGTGTGTCTTTACGGGATTTTTTCATCTTCAAGACCCAGCGAGCGTAAAAATTCAACTATCGCTCTTCATTATTAAAGTCCCAGGATCACTTTGAATTTACTGATATAGTAACATAAATTGATGGGTAATGATACATTTATAACCATGTTCTATTCAACAATGTTGACATATGCCTTTCTTTTGCATTCAAGTTGTTTGTAAGAAAAAGAATTGCCAGAAAGCCTTTCTTATTTTTTGCAATATCATTAAAAACAAGGTGGCCAAAGATGGCCCTATATCGCTCACCTGCGACTTATGACAATATGTGACCAAACTTCAACTCTAAACTATATATCATAAAAACAAACATTCTGTTTGACCTTAACAAGAAAACACTTTTGACCAATTTACATGATGATTGGGTCGTTAATGTCACCTGTATGGTATACACGAGGTTTTTAACCGGGTAACCTAGTTTTTACCTCAGATTACCCTTATTCATACTCGATCTACATTTCATCAAGGCAATCATACTGACAAAGTTCCATGCAGAAATCATGAAAAATGCAACCTCTATTACATACACATGGTTTTTCTTTGATTTTTCCCCGTGACCTAGTCTTTGACCC
Source organism: Saxidomus purpurata (assembly GCA_022818135.1). Taxonomy (NCBI): domain Eukaryota; kingdom Metazoa; phylum Mollusca; class Bivalvia; order Venerida; family Veneridae; genus Saxidomus; species Saxidomus purpurata. Next base: position 3,705,556 of record JAFMSR010000017.1, read on the forward strand.
TAGATGACCCAGGTTCGAACTCGAAATAGATTTTATTAAGGCAATCATACTGATGAAGTTTCATGAAGGTCTAATGAAAAATGCAACCTCCGTAGCATTAACAAGGTTTTTCTATTATTTGACGCTGTGACCTAGATTTTGACCCTAGATGACACAGGTACGAACTCGACCTAGAATTCATCAGGGAAATCATACTGACCCAGTTTAATGAAGGTCCAATGAAAAATGCAACCTTTGGAGTATACGCAAGGTTTTTTTTCTATAATTTGACCCCGTGACCTAGTTTTTGACCCTAGATGACCCAGGTTCGAACTCTACTTAGATTTTATCAAGGAAATCATACTGACCGTGTTTCGTGAAGGTCCAATAAAAAATGCAACCTCTGTAGTATACTCAACGTTTTTCTATGATTTCCCGTGACCTAGTTTTTGACCATAGATGATCCATCTATGATTTGTCCCCGTGACCTAGTTTTTGACCATAGATGATCCATTTTCGAATTCGACCTTGATTTTATTAAGGCAATCATACTGACCAAGTTTCATGAAGGTCCAATATGAAATACAACACCTATTGCTAACACAGGTTTTGACCCCATGACCTAGTTTATGGCCCTGGATGACCCAGGTTTAAACGAGACCTAGATGTCATCAAGATTATCATACTGACCAAGTGTCATGAAAATACAATGAAAAAATGCAACCTCTGTAGCATAAACAAGGTTTTTCTATGATATGACTGGATGCAAAGTTACAATAACGATGTGCAAAGTTACCATGGCGATATGCAACGTTACAATAACGATGCGCGAAGTTACAATGTGTATATAAAGTTACAATGACGATGCGCGAAGTTACAATGGCGATATACAACGTAACAATGACGATGCGCGAAGTTACCATGGGTATATGCAACGTTACAATGAAGATGCATGAATTTACAATGTGTATGCAAAGTTACAATGACAATGCGCGAAGTAACCATGGGTATATGCAAAGCTACAATGACGATGCGTGGAGTTACCATGGGTATATGCAACGTTACAATGACGATGCGCGAAGTTACAAAATGGCAATATGCAACGTTACAATGACGATGCGCGAAGTTACCATGGCGATATGCAACTAACGTTACCATGGCGATGAGCGAAGTTACAATGGGTATATGCAACGTAATAATGACGATGCGCGAACTTACCATGGGTATATGCAGCGTTACAATGAAGATGCGCGAAAGTACCATGGTGACATTCAACGTTACAATGACGAAGCCCAAAGTTACAATGGCGATTTGCAACGATACAATGACGATGCGCGAAGTTACCATGGGTATATGCAACGTTACAATGATGACGATCCGCGAAGTAATCGCGTATCGCCATTCGTCAGCTCAACTTTCCGTCGCGTATAGTGTATGCGAGTTTAAATAAAAGTCGCCTTGCGACGAGATCGGGACTGTTTAACTTGATTAAAAGTTATGTTATACATCATGTACATACTTTTGTTCTCCAATTCATTAAACTAAGTATAGACTTTGTTCCTCCCTAACCGTGTTTAGCAATTCGTGGTCATGCCATCTTTCAGCATTCCATGTGCCCTATACACCGTCCAGAAACAAACCAGAAAAAAAATATTTCATTTTGGAAATTGAGGGAAAACTAAAGCCTTTTTGTTCATTGGAGGTAAAGGTCACTTGCTGCTTAAACCTTCCCAGTTCAACCTAACCTACTGTCGAACTCAGGGGGTAATGTCACTGGGGTGGGCGAACAACTCAACAACATTTCGTAATCAAAAGTTATAACATCTAAAAGCTGTGTTGAATTCCGTGAAATTTTCTTTTCTAGGTAACATGGAGTAAAAACTGTATTGACTACATAGCTGCGAATTATATCATTCCTGATAATAAACGGTCTTGGGAAATGACGCACTGCAGTAACAGGTAATTCGCGTGCAACGTAAAGACCACATGCAACTTTTGGTTATCATAATACGTCGCAGTCGGTGGAAACATAAGTTTTTTGTCTATGCATGTATTAACGTTAGTTCTCCTATAAGGCAACGTCGCCATGGCCCCAGCGGGTAAATACATACACTTGAACATACGTCTCATTTAGAAGCTGTTTGTTAAACAAAACACTGCTTAGGATAGACATTAAAAGGACTGTAAAGTGAAATGCAGATGTAATAATAATCAATATAATTAGTATTTGCGACTGATTGTAAGATTGAGTGCATTTTCAGTATTTGTGGCTGACTGTAGGGTAAAATGATCGTATTTGGGCCTGACTGTAAGTGACTATAGGATTTGTGGACAAACAGGGCATGTTTTGACAATATCTGAGAAATGATTCTTTCAGAATCAAGTTGTTGGCGCTGAAAAGTGCCTTTATTGACATTATATGTCGTAAAGTTGTTGTCATGGCAACCAGATCAACAGTAGTTATCGTCTGAAGAATCGTCTGATCCTGGACCGTACCCGAACATCAGGTCGGAAATCTCCGAGTCGCTTCCGTCGTCGCTGTCAGACGGAATCTCAGCATCCAGAATATGGCGCTGAAGCTCGACGATGTCGGCTGCTTTCTTGGCCGCATATTCGTAGAACATGTTTCGGACACCCTCGAGAATGGAAAGACGCAGACGAACATTGTAACGACGTGTCTTGTCGAGGGCAGCTTCGGAGTCGTGGAATCGCATCGTAGCTTCTTCTACCTGACGGTTTAGAACGAAAACCTGCTCACAAGCTCGCCGAAAGAAAACCTCTGCGTGGCGAAGACTGCGGTGAAGATCGGCGTTCATGTTAACTGACATTGTAAACGTGGTTGACAAGTAATATTTCAAATATTTCAATGCGTGACAGTAGTGTTTGCTGTGAAGTACAGAAAACTGAATGACCTTAAACATGAAAACTGCCAGTTTTATGCTTCTTTTGAGTATTTTTCTGAAAGGTGACAATACACATTGAACTTGTCAATTAAGAGGACAGTTTTATTTTGGATTAATGCAATTAACAGGCCCCTTCAGGAAGTGTCAATTAAACGACCATCTTTTTTTCACATTCGTAAGTATTCCTTTTTTCGAAAACCGATGGTCGCGTGTCTTGTCAATTAATGGAGCGAGTAGTAATTTTCTGGATTTTAACAAAGGCGTGAAAATAAGTGGACTGTGAATGTCTACTTATTGTTTTCACACCATACACCCCAACAATGTATAGACATCACGGCTCTCGTGTTTAATTGATATTCCACCTTTTTTCTTTTGCGTTAATTGACACGTTTTCTCCAAGATAATTTACTTCTCTTTCTTCTTTCACTTTTTTTAATTACTTTACTGTAGGAAAAAAAGAGTAACAAAACATTTATTCTACATTCTGGAGAAAAGCTAACTTTTCATTCATTCATTCATTCATTCATTCATTCATTCATTCATTCATTCATTCATTCATTCATTCATTCATTCATTCATTCATTCATTCATTCATTCATTCATTCATTCATTTATAAATTACATTATGTATCCATCGGTATTAGGTGCATTAAACGCATTTTCTGTTTGTGGTCTATTCTGTTCTATACCATTATCTAAAATACCGGAGGATTTAAAAAGTTTCCTGAAATATTGAATAGAGTGGAAGGCTTAACGTGAGTAAATCACTTAAAATTGGACTGAAAACTGTCTTCCGCAGGAATTATTTGCAAAACGTAAAAGTTATTAGCTTTAGATGTTTCATACTATCAAATTTTAGATAAGGCATAACGGTTCTTTTTACAGAGAAATAAACGATATAACTTTTTTTTTTATTTCACGGAAATAAACGATGTAACTTATATTTCACGGAAATAAACGATATAACTTATATTTCACGGAAATAAACGATATAACTTATATTTCACGGAAATAAACGATATAACTTATATTTCACGGAAATTGTTACAGGTAATCGATATTTAAACAATAAGAAAAATTGATTCTCAAAAATTGAAAAGTGTTGATGTATTTCAGAGTTTAATAGTCAATTTTTTTGGTTACAAGAATTTTGTATAGCAAATCCGGTGTGGTGACCCTTACATATGTTATTGCCATTGGTCATCATTATTTGTTACTATTAAACATCATTTTCAACAACTCTTATGAATATATGGGCATGATGCCATATCCGATACTATCGATGAAAGAGAATACAAAATTATAAAAAAAATCTACATTATTTCATTTGTTGCACTATAAATTCAAACCAGTATATACTGATATTCATTTAACTCCATACTTTTACATTTTATTACAGATATTACCCGGATCTTTACCATTTCATTTCGTTAGAATCCTTAATTTTTTCCAGTTTATTATCAGCACCAAAAAGTCATCAAACAATTTAATGCGAAATTGCTCCTCTGTTTTTCTATAATTTCCGTTAAAGAATATTATAACAATATGGCTTTGTACCGGTGAAAGTTCAAATATCCGGGTACATAACCTATTCCAAATTCCAGTAGGCCTGTTAATGAGATATGTTTTAACTAAAATTGTGACATACTCTTTTTGCAGACAAGGATTTGACAACTACATGGTTTCCTTTCAATATTCTTCTTCTTATCATTAAGATGTATGATTTATTATTATTGATGAAAGAGTTGATTGAACATATAGTAAAACACATTTCGCCAAGTTGGTCATCTTCTATTAAACAAAATATTACGTACATCATATAATTTAACAGAGAGGCATTATCGTTAATCAGGGAGACACTCAAAATCCCCTTGGTCCAAAAATGGCATAGTAGTCATAATCCCCTTGATGGATTTACACTTTAATTTAAAAAAAATTAATTTAAACTAGAGACAAAGAAAACATTCAGTAATTTTTTTTATTTAGTATATGCTTTTCAACTTGTAAAATTCATCAAGGGGATTATGACTACTATGCCATTTTTGGACCAAGGGGATTATGACCAAGGGGATTTTGAAGTACACTCGTTAATCATGAATGGTTTATATAACATATACTTTATTTGGCATAAAATGATTCATATACAATTATAGTCAATACAATTTCAACAATCATGTAATGTAAGGACATAATTATTTACTGAGTATTAAGGTTTCACAAAGAAAGTATCTACGTATTCACCGCTAACAAAGTGATAATGTTCTACAGAGAAGGTATTTACGTAAAACGATGTAAAATATATATGAAGATATTATAAACTCAACCAAAACTAACCCCTACACTCATGAAGTGGGCAAATATCTAGACCTTTCGTTTACAGGTGCAGATTATTTGTATTTTAGGATTAAAGAAACTCTAAAATAAATACGTCAGTCTTGTCGACAATAGGTCATTAAGTTTTGTTAATTACACGGCATTTCACGGGGTTGCTTGCCTCAAATCTTTCAAATTTTGATCACAGATTAGAAGCTCAGACGTATTCTGCCGAATCCTGGTTATCTCGATACAGCGATAGAATTTCATATTAAATGTTTCGAACACGATATTTACAGTATTAAATATTCAACAATCAGCTTTTCCAATAGCAGCTTTTTATCTAACATGTAATAAGATCACCCATAAAATAGACCAGAAGTATTTAAGATTATTTATTCTAACTTTAAACGGAGATATATCGTGAATTAAACACTTATCTCGAATATCAAGCAACATTTTTATGTTTATTATTTAATTGTATTCAATTCAATTCAGTTCAATTATTTATTGTATATACCTACATTTGACATATATTAATGCAAACAATACAAATGAAGACCCCATTAAACGTCTGGTTGTTAGAACAATGTTTAATAGATTGGAGAGATAGGGAAAGATAGGATCTGTAGAAGACTGGCCTAGTGTAAAGATGACAAACACGGATACTACAATGCCAACATTTCTCAGGAGGCCCCCACTTTCAAAATTATTTGGACAAAAACAACAAAAGCTTATTCCTGTATAATCGTGTTATAAAATTCCGATTAAATAGTTCAAGCTATACAGAAAAAAAACTTGCGCGACCAAACAATGGGAAAATATTCAGTTTGTTTCTTTATCATGTGTATCAAAGAAAGGTGTTTTAAATTATTACTGTGAAACATTTAAAGGTGTTTACAGTCTGGATTATTTGCATCCTTGTAAATGAGGCGCAAATCATACCTTCTTGTTATTGTTTGCAGTTCAATAAATAAATATTGGTTTCTGCTAGCCATCTTACAAAATTACACATTCTGAAACATTTCTTGATCCATTTGTTGGTATGTTGCATTCTTCATTCTGAAATTTAGAAATCAGCCTCTGCTAAAATGTATCAAACAAGAGTGTACTTCGAAATCCCCCCAGTCAAAATCCCCTCGGCCAAAATGGCATAGCATATGTAGTCATAACCCCTTCGGTGGATTTTACAAGGTATTCAAAGTCCCGGCCTCAACGGATTTTACAAGTGGAAACGCATATATTGAATGAAAAACAAATTAAATTATTAAAATAACTAAACGTTTTATTTGTCTCTACTTTACTATAGCAAATGATTGAAAATAATTAAAAGTATTGAAATTACACATGTATTCACACTTCTTTCTCATCAAAAATGTAAACTCAGGGGATTATGAATACCTTGCCAAATCCATCGAAGGGATTTTGACTACTATGCCATTTTTGGACTGAGGGGCTTATGAGTGTCTCCCATCAAGCAGCAGTATGGCTACTGATTTTATTAAAGCGAAAAAGAATCTAAAAGATCTGTCTTTCAAAACATGAGATTATTTGTCTTTGGAGTTTTTGTGAAGTCAGTCGGATCTGCTCTCTTACACCGTCATTGTTATTGCTGGCTTTATACATGATGCTGGACTTCGTACCGTTACGGTACGAAAGCTGAAGGAAATACTTATAAAAACAACTGCTGACCGGCCGTTACCGGTCAACGATTCTGATATATTGCAAGATAGATTCAGGGTCCTCATACCAAATAAACATTATATGTTCGTGGCTTTTTAGCGCTGCCAGACACAAGCCCGGGCCCCAAGACCCGCCTCTAATCGGGTCATTTAATTGATCAGTGATACAGCGTTTCTCATACTAGCTCTCGCGTGATACGGACCTTAACAGATACAGTATACAACTGTCCCATTGTTTCAACTCAATCCTTTGTTCATATCCAGCTAAGCTTAATAAAAGAACCTCTAAATGGACTTATTTTGTCACATTTGATTATAGATAAACCTTCTGATTAAACAAATTAAATTTATACATGGATGCATGTTGTTAAAATCCATAGGAATACATTGAATGTAAGGTAATTTTGATTTTTATCGGTGTGCGACAGGGATCCGACCTACCGACACCCTTGTATATATCATCTGTTTTGACTGAACGATTTGCATTGAAGACAGCATCGTTAAAATTGGTGTTGAATTTCATGCAAACCGTTGCATGATTTTGAGATTTAGAATGTAAGAGCACTCGTGGGTAGTTTAAATAACGGTCGCACATCTACAGATAGGCCCTATAGTAACATACATTTTTTTAGGGAATGTTGTCACGATCGGGATTCTGATAACACTTGCGTACAAATATATTATATCGTCAAATGATACGCATAAATATATACAAACACGTTGCACGAGTCATTCAGATAAACACACATACGCACACATATACAATACACAAATATACACACAAACACATACACACACACACACACACACACACAAACACACACACACACACACACACACACACACACACACACACACACACACACACACACATGTATGCACGCATGCACTCCATACTACATGAAATTTCGATAGAAAAGTTACAAAAAGAACTTTTGCTCGAAGGGCTGGTTTGGGTTTTTTACATTTAAGACAAAGACTGTGTGTCTGCGTCGATAATGCAGTTTAGATACGATGTATACATTCCGTGTCTGCATCACAGACTGTATAGTGTTGAGGGATGTTAAAGTGAAATTTCTAGAACACCCACCTTGCTGGATACACACTTTGAAGGCATATAACAAATTTAGATCAAGTTAACAAAACGTAATATACTTCATTAATTGGTGAGAGTCAAATTAACTGCATCAAATTTAGTTTTTGCATGTTATTTGGCACAGGTGCGTAATCATTACGCTATCAGAACGATCAGCGAAAAAAACTGGATTTCTAGCGATGTTTCCCATTTCTACGCCAAAGAAAACCCCCTAGGGATATAAGGTTATAACCAGGAGGTCGCAGGTTCGAATCTATATAGGTACTGTCCGAATTTCAATCGCTGTCTGCATAATCTATCTTCCGGTGCGTATGTACATTACAGATAGCATTCACCAAGCATATACAGTAAATGAACATCAGTTGAAAGAAATCAGATTAAAATAGTTCTTCTGAAATGCACTGATAACTTCTTACAATGGAGCTGGAATCCTCATGCTTACTTGAACGGAACAGCTTTGCTCTTCTCTGTATACAGCAGACGTATCCTACTCTACACTGATCGCTTTTTTCAGTGAAGTATCCATTTAGTCTTAAATGGATGCCGGACAATTCCACTTTAGAAAAATAGGGCAAATATCTCTGTCAGAGTTAACGGAACAACATGTTTCCGGTCGCCCCCTACAGCAAGTTTTGTTCAACTTTGTAGCAGCCGACAAACACACTGCTAACACCTGAGCCGGTTTAAAAGGCTAAAAATCCTTTCCAATGCACCAGTAATATACATAAAGGACTGATGAGGGACTATTCGGCCACGAACCAATGACCGGGAATTTCCGTGGTCTGCTTAATATGAATATGTTATAGGTGCTTGCCAACTATCGTCAATATTTAATTTATCTTCCAGCTGAGCGGACAAACAACCATACTAGATGCTTTCAAAACCTTTGAGATGTGAACGATAAACGAACAGGTGTTGATTTCGGACGTCGTGAAATTTAAACCCTAGTTTGAGATGTTTATCCATCTATAAACTTTCTGCTAGCTATGGTACCATCGGTTGACTGATTCGGAATAAAAAATATACGAAACGAGAAAGACAGGACAAAACTGTTTTATATATTAATCATGATGTTACATACAAAAGAAACATCGTTGCCATTAAAGCATTAGCCTCAAACAGGTCCTGATCATGAAACACGCTGGGGTTTGAGAAATATCAAAAAAAGATGCAGTAAATGACCATAAGGGGACAGGCAACAGTTTTCTGGGTCCTCGGCAACAAGCTTACAACCAATTTCACAATTCCTTCACACAACACCTGTAACTGCTAACCTGCATGAAAGAAACAAAATACAGTATCATGCACATGTCAACTATCTCTTGAAAAATACCATAAAGTTTGCTGCCAAACTCATTGGCATTCACGATTCATGGATTATGTTGAATTGAAAGATAGCGCCATTTTTTTGGTCGGTCCTAGGCCAAATTGCTAGTTTTCAAAACATCACTGAAATTTCATGCCTCAATTGTCAACCAGGAGCTGGACAGTTTCAGACACCAGACTCCGTGTTAAGTAAGAAAAACACCTACAAAGAGGACTTTGCTATACTTGTTCTTTTCTATTTACAGTTGTTTGTATGTCACTGCAAAATGCATTCTGCTCACCACAGACTAGTAAAAAATCACCTACTTCCATTCTCATGCACCGGTTTTACACAGAGCCACAAAAAGCCACATATTTGTATTTCAGATTATATTTCAACACTCATTTAAGACAGTCAAAAGAGAAATATAGCAGTATTAATCATTCTCTACACACACTGCACCCTTAACTCTCAACAGTACCCTTTATACAGAAATTTGACCAGGGCCAATTCGAATCTAGGACGCAAAACTGTTGTGTACCTCCTAAACACTATTAGCATCGCGACTTGGTCTTACGCTCGGATATTATCAGTAACGAGGTCACCTAATGCAGGGAGCGCCTAACAAAGTTTTACCGTCTCTAACTTTTGATTCGTTCCCGTACAGTCATCGCCAAACTAAGTCATAATGTTTATATCTCGGTAAAGTTCGAAACCCAGTTGGATCGTGGTAGGGATTATGAAGTTATAGCCCTTGAGTTGCTGAAAATTTTTGTGGCGTCGCGCAAGCTTACACATAAGTGATAGTTTTCGGATGAGACCTAGAACCGATTTCCGATGTATCGGTGCTGTTCACCTGGCATGTTAAAGAACCAAGGGGTATCTCTGTATGTTGCACTATCGCCCGAAACCTAAGATAAATTAACTCTTCCGAGGCGTTGGTTGAATTATCCGGTACCAACGATAAAACTCAAAAATACATACAATGTACACAATTATATTTTGCAGCAATTGTTGGAAAGCAACAGAATGTTTTCTAGGTTTTTATGGTGTAATGTTCTACGGATAACTCAGCAAATAACAAGTATATGAGGTTGCATGTTGGAGGTTTTTGCAGACAGAAATTAATTCTCATGTGACTTTAATCCAGTTTTTTCTCCGAACAAAACTATGGAGAAATTTTATGAAAGACAATGAACCGAGACTCTCTTCCAAATACTGTCTATTTATTGTAATATAACTGCGTATATTAAATTTTTAATACTAACTTGAGTCGTTCAAACTAAATGTTTCATTCCGTGAGCTGCGCCCAAATAAACCAGTATAAACATCGGCATGAACCGCCAGTCGTAGGAATGAGAGGATTGCACTGGCCCAAATACCACAGGGTTCCACTTACCAGTTTATACTGGCGGAACTCTCTTTTCTTTGTTAAATCATCGACAAAGCAGCTCCACTTTTTAATGTTAGTAGTGTTCGAAAATAATTACATCCATTTGCAATTTTGTATTTACGTCGGATTGGGACGCAAATTTGCATATTTAAGAATACAGTAAAATAGATATGTATAATTCGATAACTATAGTTCAATATTGAGAAGATATTGGACTTATAGCACGAGGCAAAAATATGAAATTTTCCGCAGGACGTAAGCTGAGAAACTTGAAGTCGCGTGACCGTCCGCAATAACGCTACAGTCTTCGTTAAACGAAAATGGATGAAAATTAATTTAGACTGGATTGGGAGAAGTTGTTTGTACTTTGTATTAGTGGTTAGACGTAAGCCTGCACGCAACACGAGGTCTTATATGAGTCTATGTGCGAACAATCGGGTTTAAATTGGTATGAAATGGTATTCATTTCAGAAAGACGTGTAGTAAACAAATAAGAACAATACGGGAAGGTCATAAACACAATGGCAGTATTACGACAAACAAGGGAAAGTTTAGAACTATTAAATCTTGCGGTAAAGCAATGATGGAGCAATGATGCAAAGCAAAACTATTAAACAAACGATCACAGAGATACAGAGACCCTGTTCTGAATAGCCAGAATCGCACATTAATAAAAAAATAAACAATCGTTCAAATTTTTACAGATGTTTAAGATGTTGTTTTTCCTAATCGAATATGTATACATCAACTGTGTGTTAGTCTTCAGGGAGGCTCCATGGTCAAGGATAAGAGCGTCGCCGGCGGCTGCAGCATTTGACCACGACCACCACAATCCCTTCGGTGCGAGCACAGCATGGTCAGAACTCTAGGAAGCAGTCATGGAAAGTAAGTTGCAAGAACTTGTTCTACAATCGATGCTAATTAAAAAAAGTTTTAACTAAACTAATGAGTGTTCGTGCGAGACTTCAATACATCTGGTCGAAAATATCTGGCAGCAAATCCTACATAAAACATAGGCAAAAAGACCGTACTCTTAACTAAACCGCGGTCGCTAATAACCAATATTGAAACTCATATTCTATTGAGCGTTCGTGTCTAGAAAGCAGATATCAGCATTGTTTTTGTATCATTTGAAAGAGTATTGTCGATTGAAAAGGAAATCTTAAATCACGTGACAATGATATGTTCGGAACTTCTTGTCTGTATACTTTTTCCACAATTATTTCATCAGAAACCAAGCTGTTCCGTTTTAATGTGATATTGGCGTTCAAAGTGACTATCACAATTTTAAATAAAAAACATTAATCAGTGAATCATGGTCCTTGAATAATAAACATTGCCATAGTTATAACTTATAACCTAAATAACGATCAGTATAACAGTTTCATTTACATTAGATATAGAGGAAATCTGTAAAAATCTTTTTTGACTAGCCTAGTCAAAAAAAAATCACCCTTTCGGTCATGTCAGGCTTAATTTGTATTTGTCAATAACAGCAACAACTTGGTAAAGCTTATATGTTTGTAAGCATCCATTGTGTTTTGAGCATAATTCTTAACTATAAACCAATGTGACCATTTTGAAGGGTAATATAACTTTAAGGGTCACAATTTTGCAGACGAAATCGTGATTCAAATATGTGCATGTATAAATCATTACCAAATGGACTTGTCTGTCCTTCAGTTTGGACAGTACAGAAATAGTATTTTTAAAAATTAGTGCACATCACAAACTTACAAACTGAAAGGCGAACAGGGCAGATCGTGACATCACTGCACGAATGTCCAGACTGATCATGATCTGCACTGGTCGCAAAAACAAAAAACCATTGCAGACAACACGGTAAAAGTTAATATGGTAATGCTATTTGCATACACTTACTTTTGTCAATGATACAAACAAACATGGGGTCACCAGCTACGAAAGCGTCGGCATACTTGTGTGGACAGTACGTCGGTTTCATAAGATGTAAACAGACCTAATAACACCACCGTTGAACGACACCTTTGTAATATGTAGTTATAAGTTTAGACATGGATTGTACTTAAATTTACAACTCTCGATAACTGCTTCCTGGGGCATTACATCGAAAGGGTTTCAGTCGAATTCTGCTGACGGGATTCGCACCCGTGACTTGGAGGTTACGAGCCCAAAACTCTAATCCTACACTTCGGCGCCTCCCCATAAGCTGTATCATCTCTAAGTAACACTTGAACCTGTGACTGCCTCCATGGCCAAGTTTTAATCTTAGTCAAAAGAAGTGTATGTATTAGTTGTTGAAAGAGTTCTCAAACTGGTGTTGAAGCTAGGCTTGCACTGACTTCCCCGTAGCAGATTAAATAAATTATGATGCATGTTATACATGTACATGTATGTGATACACGTGACACTTCATTATGGTGCCGATATCAGTCTTGAGGAAGGGAGATAACAATGCAAGTCTACTGGCATTTTTAACGAAGGATTTATTTCTTAAAGCGAGACAACTCCGGCGGTCTTATTCCACATCGCTGTATTGTCTGTTATTGCTTTGGTTTTAAACTTCTCCCGAGTCTGACTTATGCCTTTTTACGGGACTCACATTACTGTGTTCATCTATGAAGGTAATACTTAACAGGGTTAGGGCTTCGGGCAGCAAACACAGAGGTCACAGCTTCGAATCCCATCTGCGGTACCTGGGGTACATCTTTAGATGTAAATGTCCACTACTATATGAATGCAGTTATTTTGCATCATCGCAAGCCCTGAGAGCTCATCCCCGTATCACCTGGAATTCCATCTCGGTTTTGATTCATCACCACTCTCCTGAGTACATCTGCAGCCCGATGAACTAGCCCTCGTTCACATAGTTTGAACGCACCCCCGGTTAAACTGCTTACAGCAGTATCTATCTGCCCATTTAACTCCATATCCCTTGTATCAAAACCGTCCGTGTATATGCCGCTTCCGTATCCCTGCGGCCCCGCGATTGCAGTCCCTTGTTATACCGCCTGTCTAAGTAACCTTTGATTCCTCTGATCTCGGCCATCTGTTCCATATAATCAACGCGGTTCCTAGCTAAACCTGCCTAAGTATCTCTGTTGCCTGATGGACACAGCCCCGTGTCAACTAGAGTCAACGCTCCTGTAACATCCCCTTGAACACAGCCCCATGTCCCGGCACTTTATTACCTCTCTTATCTATGTATCTATATGCAGTCCAACAATGAACTAAGCCTGGGGCCCTCTTCCTACCTTCCAACATATGTACTACTCGTATTTCCTCTCTGGGCTCAGAGAACACGGGAAGTTCGAAGCAGGTTGATAAAAGGTCTTTTGCCTCGGCATAGCTCTGTCCCATGTCTATGAGTTGCCTCCCTTTTCTATAATTGAGCGACTTTAAGGTACCAACAGGATTTGAACCATACTTGGTTCAGTATACCTCAACAAATTAAGGACTAACTTTAGTATCTATTTATGCTGCTAGCTCCTTCTGTTCTGCGCGCAACTCAGCCAAAAATAAGCTAATTTTGATGAGTAATTTACCTGCTGATTTCCAGGCAGCATAGCCCAAACAATTCTTATTCGTTGCCAAAAGTTTGGGTGTGATTGACCTAGTATACCATTTTTAGTTTACCGCCGTTCCAACCGTACTTTTGGTCCTTACAACAGGCGGGGAAATTTACCTAACCATCGTTTCTGAGAACAACCAGTACAAAACTGCTATCCTCCGTAAGAAACTGCCAACGTTCTCACATAAAGAGTCATGGTCGGCAGCATGGCTCGAATCCATGACCCTCTATATATAAAATGTAACAGAGAATTCAAGTCAGCGACTCTAACTACTGGACCGCGGATATTTATAGCGCAACCACTGTCCTTTTATACCCTGCACGAGTGCGCATCTTGCCTCCTTACGTGATTTCCGTTTCAACTGTCGGTGAAACTCCTATGCCCGCTGTACGACATTAAATAGTCGACTTTTCGTTCTTCTTTTTTTTTTCTACGGAAACAAACATACCGAAGTAATTATCTAAATGCAATCGGCGAAGATATAAATTCATTTACAAGGATTTACATGAAAACTTATATTTTGCTTAACAATAGCGCTCCCTCTACTTATGAATAATGCCTCGCTGCCTACTTTATTCTGACAACAATTTACACATCACCAACATTTGCTGAAATACTAAGGTATTGCAATGAATACTTATGCGTACAAAACATGTTTGCAGATCGTTCACATTAAAGATAAGACGTGGACTAATTTAAGACATATTCGTGACTCCTGGAGCCACTGAATAGCTTTAAATGTCGAAGATGAAGTTACTTAATTTAATATCGTTAATTTCCTTATTTGTATAAAACATGTGTTCTTGACTGGGAGAATTCACAAAAAAATGTCATGTCGTATGCAAATATAGAAAAGTCCTTATTAACGAACTGCATAAACGTCATACTGGTAGTCGGGCATTTGCTTTACCTTATAGGGATTTGGTGGCAACAAACTGGTAGAACATGATATACCAAAACGATCATGTCTTATAGAGACCATGCGTGGATCATGTATACCAAAAATTCCATTTACTACAGATTATTTTCGCACACTTTGGTACATAACTTATATTGCTGCACCGTTTCAATCTGAAAACAGATTGTGATACCGTATTAAATAAAACGTATATTCTGTATGACTGATTTCGTTTACGTGTCAGTTAAACAAGGAAATAAACTATTGCAAAATCTGCAATAAACCATATTTTGATGTCAAATTTTGCCTTATGACGTATTTATAAATGTTCGCATAAAATATCATAGGGTTATTAGAATAATAATGTGATTCAGAATGCCAGATTTGCTCGAGTCGTGCGCCTTCAGCAGTCTGAACTTAATTGACACGTGTCATCACAGCCGAACCATCAGTACTCTCAGTGCTTTGATTTAAAAAAAAGAAAACTGTTTTATGTTGAAAAAGTAAAATACTTAGAAAGTAAATGAACGAGTATCATAAAAATAAATAACGAGTATTGAAAATGTATATGGCGAATACCAAAAAGGTGAATGGAGAATATCATAAAAGTAAATCGAATGCTGAAAAAAATGTCGATTGTTGAATGTTAATAGCGAATATGTGAAAAGTAAATGTCGAATGTTGAAAAAGAAAAAGGCGAACATTGAAAAATCCAAAATATAAAAAGGTGAATGATCAAAATCGAAAATGAAACGGTAGATAACTTCTTTAAAGTGGTGACTTTAAATTTGTAGAAAAAGATTAGTAAAACGACCTGAAAGTACACATTCATTCAATTTGGGATTATACTTCAAATTTTCAGTGCCACTAGTACTGTCACTAATGGCCGACTTTCTGAACTTTGATCTATATACGGTATATAAAGAATCAGATAAGGCATTTTCTTCGGATAGAGCCTCACAAGCGCACAGACAATACTCACAGAGACAGCAATGAAAATATACGTACTTTTATGTTTGGTGACATTGGCAGGTTTGTGCTTTTTTTCATTTATTTATGTTCTGTGTGTTTTTGAAGTTCTGAGGAAAATATTGGAAATGCTATCGTACCATATCTCAAAAGTGAAAAAAGAGGCTTTCAACTGTTTGTTGTTTATGTTCTTTTTACAATAATGTGAGTATGTTTGTCGATGTTTAAACAGTAAAATTAATTTATTTTACCAAAATATTTCCCTGCTTAATTTCTGAAATAGATTTTCCGTCTTTCAATTTGGACAGAAACATTGGTTGCTGAAAAGGTGACACTTAATGAAAATTTACAGATTGAATAGCGAACATTGGAGATCACTGTCACACTGCTTAGATATGCAAGCTGATCATGATCTGCACTGGTCACAAGACGAAATTATTTCCATTGCAGTGACTGTTTCTAGTGAGACATGTAATCGTGTCAGTGACTGTCATGAGACAACTTGTAACCAGGCACATGGATGGTGGCTCCATTGTACAAGGGGTTCTTGTCTTTGCAGCCATGACACTCACACAGGTATGGTCTGAATTTGACCCTTGAGATACGAAATTGACGCTTTCCTGTTGTCTTTTTTAACAGTTGTTTTACAGAAAGCTAAAAGTACATTTATGACTCGGACTCTTCGCTATTCTATAAAAATGTATTGATGACAGGTATAACGATTTATGTGACTATACTAGCACAAGTTTTATCACTGATTTTAGCATAAATTGTGTGCTATTTTACAGCATATCTTTTGCAGGTGCAGCCTGTACTGATGGGTCTGTAGCAACGTGTTTGTCTTCCCACGGAACCAGATGCCAGGACAATGGGTTGGAATGGCACTGTGTTGACAGTGTATGTCACTGTGCAAAGCCACGACAAACGCTGTAAATGATGTACTGCACGAAATAAAATATTAGTTCTGAATGAAACAAGTGTTATTTTTATACGAGGCGTGTTCAAACTCCACGTGCAGTTTTCTATAAGTGCGTAGCAAAATACTCGAAAGCACTTGGCGGGGCCTCCTAAGTTTCTGTCGGCGTTTAAAAATCTTTTCTAACAATCTGTTCTGACATTCTACACACATTTTTGTCTCATAATGTAACTGCTTTCCAAACAAAGACCGCACTATGTCTTTAATGGTATGTGCCGTCGTATATGCAACGACCTGACCTGGTTTGTGAGAGAGCTTTAACCGAGCACTGATCTGTGTTTCCAGCAGGGTAGCTCAACCCTTAATTTTGGTACAAGCACATTTACTGGAAACACGAAGAAAAATTCTTAATGACCTCATCCATAGATACATGTATTTAGATAGCTTGGGCCTGTTGATGGCCAATCAGGGCGTGCTCTCACGTCTGTGCCGAGTATGTGTGACCGGGTCCCTTTCGATATCCAGTTCAGCCTGGGGCCGCGATGTGCTTCGTTCTCGCGTGTCGCCACAAAGTGGCACTGCATAGGGTTCGTTCATGGGTAGGCTATGTACTAGCAGGAGTGACTTATTCACTTAGGCACAAGGCTATCCGGTGGTAGATGACAAGCAATCTACACGCAGCCCTGCACATTTTACGCATTGTCAGGTCGAAAGTTGTTTACTGTACTTATTTCATATAGAACGGGCTTGTTTCTGTCCGAATTTTGGCAGCTGTAAACAGACACTAGGCCGACTTCGGCCTATGGAAGCCCAGTTGACATGAAAATAAGAGACAAGCTGTCAAAATGTACGAAGATATATCGCGTTATATCTTTTCTTATCTAGCTGACTTGAACGTTGATTTAAATTTAGTGGCTTACTGCCAAATAATGCTGTCACGAAGACTTTGACTTCGTGCTTACATGAATACTTTCCTTAAAATTAATGCAAAAATTAAACATTTGTCGTCATGATGTAGGTCTATATATCGTGTGATATCTATAAAGGAAGAATTAAGACAGCCCCAAAGTTGACGTGAAACTGAAAGCTGCTTCCAGGATTCTTAATCAATTTAGATGCAATGCATACATTGGTATCTTACTCTCTTGAAAGATGTCAAGTTCCTTTAGAGGCTTGGATGAATTCGTTTGCAAAGGGTTATTGCGCTGATGTAGCAAATATTGCCGTTAGGCCTAGTTTACAAACTTTACACATATGCAGCCTAATCTCTACAACCCTTGGTTCAAAATCACATTTCTTTGGATGAATAATAGCTGCTTTATTTGATATTGCTTACAATAGCACATTCAAATTTGAAACCAATGCTAATTATATTTTCTTCAAGTTTGAGTATGTAAACGACCAAGTTTAATGATACTCCTTGAAGCGGTTTATCATGAAAAAAAGTCATATGAAGCAATTGTGAACGGACGGACGGACGAACGGACGGACGAACGGACGACGGACATCGTGCTGCTATATTTGAATTTGCGTACACTATTACAGTCAGATCTAACACATTTACTTCAAGTTGGAGTGTTGATGCCAATAATACCTTATTGGACAAGTTAGACCAAGACTCGTATAAGCACAGACCGAAATACATGTAGATATATTTAACCTAGCTGGCAATTAAGTCAGGAATCCATCAGGAATGCTGTTGTGAATCAAGATAACAATCTAAAATCAGTTTGTATAATAACAAGAGGGTCAAGCTGGCCCTATATCGCTATTCTGGGTACATGACCTACTTATGACCCAATGTGACCCAGATTTAACCTTGACCTATATATCATAAACACAAACATTCCGTTTGACCCTCAGATCAAGACAAATATTCTGACCAATGATTTTACATAACTTTTGTGTTATTATAAATGTGGCCTCTCTAGACAATGTATTTCTTTGATTTGACCTAGTGACCTAGTTTTTGACTACGCACTTGTCGTAGAAAATCACTGAGACGAACATTCTACCTTATTTTCATAAATATTGGATACTAAATGTAGCCTCTTGAGAGTAAACAACGTATTTCTTTGATTTGACCACGTGACCTAGATTTTCATCTCATGTTACGAGTCCAACTTGACCTAGAAATCACCAAGACAAACATTCTGGCTTATTTTCATGCAGATTGCTGGTCATAACGTGGCGTCTAGAGTGTTCACAAGGTTTTTTATATTGTTTGAACGGGTGACCTAGTTTTTAACCGAATGTGACTCAAAAAAGGACGATCTTGCAACCTCCACTTTGGCCTTGAGCTTGAACGTAAAGCACGCAAAGGTTGACTTGATAAAAAGAAGAAATTGCAGATAGATCATTTATACAGCATTACCAAAACAAGGGTTTTAGGTAAGAAAAATACGGCACCTTTCATTCGACATTCTTCCAAACAATGGCGGCTGGACTTCTTCAAGACTAACCGCGGAATTTGTGTATAATAAAGTGAGCAAACAAAGGCTTTTGAGATGGTTACAGGTTCTTCCCGATAAAGAAGTCCTATGTTCTGTATTCTAGACAGGCTGGTAATTTCTGGTACATTCGGCAACATGAAGAAAGAAAAGTGAGATCGCTGGAATTTACAAGCAAATTTTGGTCATAGAATGTGGTATCTCGTGAATAAATCCTAGATAAAAAGACATGCATATTTCATGACGTACTCACAATTCAATTTGTATTAATGTGAATTGTACTTAAAAAAAGTTTCACAACAATTAAGTCTAAATGTGTTATATACATGTATCAAAAGTCCGTTTGTGTTCGAATGGGTTCGCCATTAACATTTTAGCACTGGTATTCCGTACAAGTGACGCGAGAGGCATTGCCGTTGGAGCCACTATCATTTTCAGTTTGGGTAATTTTGACGATATAGGTCGCCTTTCTTCACGGAACATTATTCGCTCAATTTCTTTCATTTCTCTTAAAGTTCTATGTTCATCGTTTGCTTTTTTGACTGCTTCTATTGCCGAAACACTATGGCTATCTTTTTTCGAAGCAGCTGGCTTTCTGTCAGGACGATTTCCTGTCGGTGTATAGTGATAGGCGAAATCGCCTTTATATTCCGTCTGTTCAAAACGCGAGGGCGTAGGTATAGTTTGTAGATTTTTAAGCAAAAACCTATGTCTCACATTGTCGCTTGTGACAGAGGGTTTCCTTTGACGAACAGCACTGGCTGGTCTAGCGCAGGCTTTATTTCTCTCCGGACTACTTTTCTTGGAACTTGATCTATGCTCGGAAGGTCTCGGTGTTGTTCGTCTTGTTCTACTTCTGCTTTTGCGCGTGCGATGCTTCCGACTTTGGCGTTCATGTCTACTTTCTCTGCTAGAACACCAGCTTGAGTTTCCAATAGAATGGCTGCTTTGACTATCACTTCCTTCGCTACGTTTACTAGACAAGCTTCGTTCCCGCGTTTTTCTGCCTGAACGCGGTCGTCGTCTGCTAGCGTGTCCTACATTTTTAGTCTCGATTCCTAATGTGCGTGGACTGAATTGTCTTACGGCATTGGTTAATGTATTTTGATTAGTTTCATCGTCAAAAGACATAGCCGTTTCGAAAAAACTTCCATTACTCGGTGCCGGCTTCTTCGCCAAACAAGTAGTCTCATTAGTATGCTTCCTCGTGGTAGAGCTAGCACTCTTTGACCTTTTTCTTGGCTTTGAAGAACTGGATCTTTTCGGTACATTTCCTAAATTTCCGGCACTTTTCACTCTTACCCCTTTTTCCTTATATGCTGTATCTCCAATAACAGTATCCCTGTCCAGTCGTTCAAATTTGTCATAGAACGACCTGTCAACACTCGGTGACCTTGACATTGACTGAAGCACGTGCTTATCGACATGCGCAGAGTGAGGTCTAAGTTTTGTCACTTGAGCAATTCCTTTTCGGTTTTCCCTTTTGTCCGAATTAGGATGTGCACTTTCACTTCTCTGGATCGTACTTCCTTGAACGAAGAAATTTACGTTTAAAGGAACCGGCTGTCCCCTTGGTGCCATTTTTGCCGGCGCCGGTGGTGGCTTATTTGGGGAAGCCGGGGGTCTCGGCTTCAGTATATTCCTACTCATTCTATTTTTTAACCAGTTCAAATTATGGGAGAAACTTTTCAATACTTTGATTGTATTACCTTTAACTATTTAAATGAACTGTTTGTAGAATTTAGTATCAGTTTATTTGATTTATCCGTACACTACTTGAAAGCAGTTACCAATTAACGGCATTCAGTCATATCAACTCCATTGATAAGCATAGTTCCCAAATACTTTGAAATGAATAACTTTTGAATAATTTACACTGTAATGAGTGTACGTAACTGATGAAAATTTATCTTGAGCAATGTTCACTTTAAATTGATTGGTTCCATATCTCAGCTATAATTCCCCCAGACTTCTTTCCGGGACTATCTTTGCAAAGAGGTCAATCTGCAAACGAATTTCACCACTAG
This sequence comes from Saxidomus purpurata, assembly GCA_022818135.1. Lineage (NCBI taxonomy): Eukaryota > Metazoa > Mollusca > Bivalvia > Venerida > Veneridae > Saxidomus > Saxidomus purpurata. The sequence goes on from JAFMSR010000017.1 coordinate 3,727,039, forward strand.
ACGCTTGAATTGTGTACACATATTTAAAGTATCCATTCACAAAACAATCGCTATACAGTCATTAATCTATTCTTTTGAGTTCTAGAACTACTATTTTTGTTCTTCTAATTCATTTTTCCCTACTCATCCGTGTTATTTAAAGTTAGCAATTTTTTGTATGTTATTATGTCAAAAGTCAAGTTCTTTGATACAATAGAGTTGATTTTATTCCTACCAGTAAAAGAGGCCCTAAACATGGTAAAATAAGACTTGAATTTCATTTCCTTATCAATTAAAAACAATAAATATTGAATAATAAATTAAACAATAAACTAATTGATTAATCTATTTATTAATGCATTCATTTATTAGTGCATTTATTTATTCGTTCATTCATTTGGAATGCATGTAGTCAGTAATTACTTAGATCATTTAATGTATAAAAATAGACTTATTGAGGAAGCTATAAAATATTGCACAATCTTGCAGAACAGAACAGAACAGAACCTTTATTTGTATACACAGACTACAAAATGTACATTATGTGTAAATGTTAAATGTATAATATGTGAACGAGTGAAAATTACATTGTATTTAACCAAAACATAGGAACAGACTTGAAACAATATTGCATATTTCCTTTTAGGATTTTTCAACTGTAAGAAGCAGCTTCAGAAACTGTAGACATTGACGATTATTATTACATATAATACAAAATGTGTTATTTTTAGCCCAAGTCCGGTTCCCATTGCCCCACTATATGTTCATGTGGTCGGCTTTTCGAAAACAAATATGCAAATGAGTCCATCTAAGTTGATATTTTTTAAAGGCAGGATCTCTGTCATACGTCAACAAGACTAGTCAGAAAGTCCCAGACCACTTGCCTACCGTAAGAACTAAAGCTCCCGTCCCCGAAAGTCACACACCAGTTTATTAGGTTAGTTCGAACACCTGGGTGGGGCCTCAATTTATATTATAAATATATGTCAAAACCTTTCATATTCAGAGACTTTAACATCTGTAAGGAAATCAATGACTTTATTCAGGCGTTTTATTTAAGCGTGCTCCATAAAACTTATCTATCAAAATACAATTGTCTGAACCATGTGTTAAAACAAACGAGCCTTTGTCATACAAGACAAAACCGTGTTGAAATCGGAGGCTACAAATTCGTACTTCATTCAAAATATGAAATTCGTGTGTGGACATTTTTATTTATGGAGGTCTGGAAAGAGAAGCTATGCAGTAATTTGAAATAAGATCTTGGCAGTTTAGAAATGGGTTGATTTTAGGAAAACCCGTAACTAAATAGTCAATTTGGCCGGACCAAGATGAGAAAAGTCCTATATATAGAAAACGTAACAAAACTTCAAAAGGATGATTGACTGAATATTTGAAGTATCTCTGAAAAAAGTACCGTAAAGTTGAGAAGATAGTATATTGCCTTCCTTATCAATGTTCGCGTGTAAAGACGGGATTTCGAGGTACAATTAGCTTTTACCAAGAAAGATGTCTTACCAGCCGAAATGATCTTTATTTGTACCAAAATTATTCCTAACTTTGCTTTTTAAATCGATGTACATGTTAGAAATGTGGTGCATTTTTTTTTCAATGATAAACTTTTTTCATGGAGAATTGACTTGAATACGAAAGAAAGACATAATATGCCAATGTTGTTTTAGAGTGAATAAAACATGGTTCTATCGTTATCCTATCAGTAAACTTATTTTTCTGTATCAGTAAAATCAATGTGATCCTGGTCCGTTTAACTGAGAGTATGTAGCATAAACAGATGACTGACCGCTTGATTTCAAGTTATGTTTTGCTGATAGGCAAAAGTTTAATCGTAAAATGAGATACTAGACAGTTAAACTTTCAAATGTTTGAGCATGTGATCTCAACTTTGTACTAGTTACGACATCGTTTAAGATTGTTTTTACTTTTTTCAACATTGAAATTTATGCAGCTCGGGTCTCACTTTCACAAAAATCTTCAAGCTGAAATACTGGACACGTATCATTTACACTAGCCTGGTCACCAGGCCCTGAAATATCTCTTTTACTAATACATATCTATCAGTTTTGTTCTAGAGCCAGTCTACTATCCAGCGCCGATTTCAGATGTTATTTCGATTCTAACATGACCAGATATTACAAAAGGTGAATAAATGCAAAGCTTTATTTTCTACGCGAACGCTCATTTAACGTCTTGCGGCGAAATATGACGTCATGTATACAGCATACCGGTTCCCGCGTTGTATATGGTTTAATATAACATAATTTTTCTACTCTTTGTATATAGAGACAAAATCGTGAGTCATGTTAGAATGAAAGATATCACTTTAAAATTAGAATAATATATCTTTTGGAATAAATAGTAACATGACTTGCGATAATTTTACAATTATGTGCTTTGACGTACATTTTACCGGACATGGCTCAATTTCGACATAGGTCAGGTAGATGCAACACACTGACATCCTCACGCATACCATATACCATATACAATACATAATACATGATACATGTAACAGTTAATTATATTAGTCTTTTCTTAACTATAATGGCTTTTAACATTTTAAAGGCTCGCATATATAATTACAATATAATACTAACAGGGGTTTAGGAATAAGATTTTAGTAGATGCTTAGAAAATTATTTCAGTTATTGTTTGGCTATGTGGTACCTAAGTGGCTTTGTTACAGCACAGAAACAGATACTTGTTGCAAGACTAAAAAATATCTTCATTGTTATACAATTTTCAATATTTGATAAAATAAGTTTTCCAATTTTTAAAAAATAAATACGAAATAATGGTGAATTAAAATAATTACATAAGTTGATTGAATTATTGATAATTACTGTTCAAAACGGGACACCTAAGCACTGTGACAGACGAATTTTGAAGTTTTGGCTAATAAGTGTAAAAAAATATTATAAACTTTTATTAAAGGTCGTGTTTAAATTATGAAATAACATCCGTTCCAGTGGTGTTAGTCGTTTAATAAACAATGATTTGGAGTACTGATACGCAGTGATTAGCCACGAAGGCCGAAGGCCTGAGTGGTTTATAACTGCGCATCAGTACGACAAATCATTGTTTATTAGACGATAACAACGCTGAAAAGGATGTTATTTCGATTCTAACATGACCAGATATTACAAAAGGTGAATAAATGCTAAGCGTTATTTTCTACGCGAACGTTCATTTAACGTCATAAGGCGCAATATGACGTCATGTTTACAGCATATCAGTTCCCGCGTTATTTATGGTTTAATATAACATAATTTTTCTACTCTTTGTTTATAGAGACAAAATAGTGAGTCATGTTAGAATATTTAATAACAACACTTCATTGATATTAGCTCATTAGACTTTAATAATCAGTTCTCTTATACTTTATTTTAAAATTACCATCCAAGGACAAAAAAGCTGTGAATTTTGAAATTGGCCCATATACATTATACTTCCGTGGTGAACTGTAAGTAGCATAATCCTGAAATTTTAGAGTAGGCCTTACAATCTTTCCTAGAATATTATACAATATCTCACCAGAGAACATTTGTGAAGTTCATTCTGCATCTTGATAAATGACTTAACAGCAGTTATACAAATGAATTACTTATCAGCAATCAGAGGAACTAGCCATGGTTTATTTTATAGCTGTTAGGTGTCAATCATGCTTCTCTGGCCATTTCGCCTTTTACTAGTCTGATAAAACTGCCCCAGTGTATAAAGCAAAATCATATAAATAACGGAAATAGTGCATGAAATAAAGTATATAGAAAAAACATAAATTTTATCAGACTAGTAACTAGTCTACATTTACACTAAGTCTTTTTAATAACGATATCCTATGCATTCTGGGCCTGTCGCGCTTCCCTGATTACTGATATGAAACTTTTAGAATCTTACTGAGAAACTACGCTCATTTAAGAATTAATGTAAACGTGGACCCAACTTTAAATACTAATTTGATCGATGTCTTAGTCATTTTGTTGTTTCTGACATTTTTTCAAGAACAAAGATTACATTAGATATTATAAAAGCCTACCGATTTAATGAAACAACGATACCGTATGTATCTAAGTGAGCACTAGTGTGAGAGGTGAACAACTTTTACGAGTTTCTACGTTTTATCATGTGGTTTAGTATTGGTTGTTACACTGTTTTTGTGTTCGTGTTAACCTGTTCATATTTGTTCACGTGTTTACGAATCGAACATCTGTTCGAAACCTGATGATGACTGTAGTTCACAGGAATGTTCAGGTCACACATATCAGCTACTGTGGCATTCCTGACATCAAATACCGTATTTATGTCAGCTTGATTTATAGTCATCACTGAAAACTAGAGAGATTCTTTGTGCTGATACTGTGTTTTCATACCAATATGTTCGCTGTCTTAGTCATTTTGGTGTTTACTTCCATTTCCCAGGAACATGAATTTTCATAAAAGCCTACCTATTTAATGAGACAACGAGAAATATAAGAAGTTTTAATTCCAGAACTCCATATGTATCTTTTTGGGGTAATAATTTACTCACTGAAACCCGTAACTCCAAGTTTGGGTCCGGCTAGAATTAGTTTTCCTCATACATTTTGTTACTTTTGCAAATTTTCAGAAAAGTTCTTTTGCTTCTAAAAGCAATATATTTTAATAAATAATAACCAGATTTCAACGACAAGAAGATGAAATCGTTAGAAAACAGTTAGCAAGTGATGAAATCGTTAGAAAACGGTTAGCAAGTGATGAAATCGTTCGAAAACGGTATAGCAAGTTATGAAATCGTTCGAAAACGGTATAGCAAGTGATGAAATCGTTAGAAAATGGTTAGCAAGTGATGAAATCATTAGAAAACGGTATATAGCAAGTGATGAAATCGTTAGAAAACGGTACAGCAAATTTGGTGGTAATAGGACGGAAGGCAAAAAAGATATTGCCTACTTGATTTTCTCAAAACTAAAATATGACTTATGGGTTTCTGGAATTAACACTACGCCTCGTTTTATGCATGCGACTGTTACCTACGACCTGGATACGCCGGGCGTAAGTCTGCAATCTTCAATTTAGGACAACAAACTAGTGCGGCCAACAATTTCTACTTGGCACCTGCCATTTCGGACGGAAGAATACTATTCAATATCGGAGAAGTCTAATTTTCATACTAGTCGCCGACTTAGCACACAGGGCACCTCCGAATTGCGGTTTTCCGACCAGACGACAATTCAAAATAAAACCTGTTCAAACACCTACTGAAGTACTATCACTGCATACCAGTTAACAACAACGGCGAATAGCAGACAAACTATCTTTGAAATGTGAGCTGCAAAGCAGTTGTCAGTTCACGTAACTGTTTTCTGCACTTGTTTGTAGGTTAAATCAGTATCTTGAACTACAAATCGAAAATGAAAAACACATCTCTCTTAAAATTGTATTTACAATTATTTAAGGGAAATAGAATAAATAACACAAAATTGTCTGTCTGGAAGGTATCTGCCTAACTGTATACCAGTTTATGGAGTGGGGTGGGGTCGGTGGGGAGGGGGGAGGGGGGGGGGAGGCATCGTCTGTCATTATCTTTTAAAGTAATGTCAAATGATAATCAATTGACATTTTCTGACATATTTTGTGTCGTTTACGTTACAGCTAGGAATGGCTCTATATTGTATACATTTTAACAATGTAAATGACCAATTCAAGTCTTGGTTTTACATTTCGAAAATTGAAGTGGTCAGTTTCATTAACTAACTTCTGAGTTGCAATTACACTCAAACTTTAATATTTATTTATCAACTCTTACTTTCTAATCTAAATGTTTTCACAATAGTGTGTATATACAATATCATAAAGTACAACAGTGAATTTTTCTCGTTTTCTTTTGAAATCAGGAGTTCAGTTGTGGTAAGTCAAAATAAGTTGACAAGAGTGATATTATTCCCTGAAACAGGGGAGGTAAATCTTACAAACTTTAAATAAGTCCGTAAAAACGATGTCCCCTGAAACAGGGAGGCAAATCTTGTCATCTTAAAATAAGTCGACAAGAGTGATGTCCCCTAAAACAGGGGAGGCAAATCATGCCATCTTGAAATAAGTCAACAAGAATGATGTCCCCTAAAACAAGGGAGGAAAATCTTGTCATCTTAAAATAAGTCAAAGAGTGTGATATTCCCTGAAACAGGGGAGGCAAATCTTGTTATCTTAAAAAATTCAACAAGAGTGATGTTCCCTGAAACAGGGGAGGTAAATCTTACAAGCTTTAAATAAGTCAGTAACATAGATGTCCCCTGAAACAGGGGTGGAAAATCTTGTCATCTTAACATAAGTCGACAAGAGTGATGTCGCCAGAAACAGGAGACGCAAATATTGTCATACTTAAATAAGTTGACAAGCGTGATCTGCCCTGATACAGGGAAGGCAAATCTTGACTTCTTAGACATTAGTCGACAATAGTGATGTCCCTTGGAACAGGGGAGGCAAATCTTGTCATCTTAAAATAAGTCGACAAGAGTGATGTACCTTGAAATAGGGGAGGTAAATATTCTCAACTTAAATGAAGTCGACAAGAGCGATGTCCCCTGAAACAGGGGAGGTAAATCTTACAAGCATAAATGAGTCGATGAGAGTGATGTTTCCTGAAACAGGGGAGGAAAATCTTGTCATCTTAAAGTAAGTCGACAAGAGTGATGTCCCCTGAAATAGAGGAGGAAAATCTTGTCATCTTAAAATAAGTCGACAAGAGTGATTTCCCCTGAAACAGAGAAGGGCAAATCTTTTCATCTTAAAATAAGTCGACAAGAATTATTGTGTCTCCTGACAATGTTGAGGTAAATCTTACAAGCATAAATGAGCCGACGAGAGTGTTGTTTGGAAAATCTTGTCATCTTAAAATAGGTCGAAAACAATTATGTCCCCTTAAGCAGGGGAGGAAAATCTTGGTATCTTAAAATAAGCCCATACCATAACCCCCCCCCCCCCAAAAAAACAACCCACCTACGGAGTTCTGGAACTAAGTGTTTTTATATGCCACTAAAACAATGTTTATTGGTTGCCTTCTGTGTTAGATATGTATATACACGAGACTTTAGTATTTTTTCAATGACTGTCTCATTCAACAAAGATCGAACGATTTTGGACAAACATCACCATAATAATCATCTATCAATGAGTCCATGAACAGATCGCAAACAGATTTAACTAACAAGCTGATAACATGCAAACTACATATCCAAGTAGTAACTTTTACTCCGGACAAATGGGACGGGTTGATAAGGCGAATCACAACTTACTCTATCCTATCTGAAGACAGTTTTTATTCCATGCGAGTGTGTTGCATTGTGGGTTATTCTGTTTCCGGTTCTTGACAAATGCGGAAGTGAGGCGTTTTACCGGTAAAGATTTTGTTTTTTTTAGTTTAGCCAGTAAAATCGACACTTTTCATTACAAAGAGAGTTCTAAATTTCAAGAAAGTTAAATTGCACTATTGATTTTCTTTGAAAGTATTGCTGTCGCTGACAGAATCAGGTAAAAAAGAGAGGCGAAACAATGAAAGAGTGCTTCTTTTCTTAACTGTTTAACGTCACAAACCAAAACTGAGTCATAAATACCTTCATGTATCTCCTTATTAGGACTCTAAGGTGTATCTGGGCATAACACCTATACTGGTTACTTGTAGAAATCACATGAATAAAACATTGAGACACATTTGGTTTGTATATAGAGGTGTTGTGGTTTGACACTTCCTTCTTTTTCATTGTCCATAACTTTTTAAAATACGAGCGACAAATATTCTTGTCAAGACAGTGCTACATGTTATATACAAGTAAATGCAAAACTCATGGTGTAAAGTCTCATTTGGGCAAAACTGCATGATTTTAAAGAAACTTTACTTTGGGAAGACTCCCTAAACTTAAGTTTGGGAAGACACCCTATACCATTGTATACCCTCTTAGTATATATTGTAAAAATGCCCTGCTAAACATCCAAATGCATAAAAGCTAGACAGGTTTCACAGTTTGGGGGAGCATCTGTTACACCATAGGTCTAAGGGGATAATTTTGCAGTTATAACTTTAAAAAGTTCAGTCTTTAAAAAATAAAAAGTTCAGTCTTGATCTGTTAAGATGTAGTAAGACTGTAATTTGTAAAGCGCTGTGAAAAAAGTTGGAAGAAAGTTCCATTGATTTGTTTGAGGATGCAAAGCAAGCATTAGTACGAACAGCTTGTCCATCTCTTTTGTGTTCTTAAAATTAATTACACTGTCTTTAATATACAGTTAACCAGAATCCCAGTCTAAATACTATTAATAATTCTTCACTAACTTAACTCTACAGGTAACAGGTGACTTTTTCAAACTTGTAATGTATAAACTAACCCAAATGTCACTTGTCAGCACATTGCTCTATAGCTGGAGGTGTTTGTAAGCTCCAGCTATGTTATTCTAGTCTGTGAACATGTTTCTGATGAAGCTATATTTTTGGCAACCTGAAGAACAAAAATACATTTGGGATAAAGCTATTATAGTATATTCAGGGAAAATCTTAGTGGGTACCTAGTTGTCTATGGGTGAGTATCATTTTCCAGTGAGGGGCCCAGGTGGTGAGTACTGAAAAAACTTGTCATATTTTGGTATTTATTTTCCATTTTGTGAAATAGAAACCAAATTGTTTAATAACTTATTATGTCAGACAATATGGCAGCATTACTGATGTGCATGCCATTACTTGCTGACAATGTGACTGTTTAAGAATCTTACTTCCACTTTGATCAGTGCCTTATGCAATGGGAAAATGATAGGTATTTTTTGTAAAGGTTGTTGACCCTGTTACAGAAAGTTGTTGGTAGTACTCACATAACAACATTGCTTTAGCCTATATATACTAGGTTAGTGCTAAAGTAGAACAAGAAAAACTGTGATACAAAGTATCACAGCGGGCCAACAAACAATAATGCCATGTAAATATTTTGGAAATTGGTGGTGATTGTTGATATTGAGGCATGGCCCCTGATATTGAGGCATGGCCCTAAAAGAACTCGAGGAAACCAATTCTGGTTTAACAAGCAAATTGACACGACATCACGTCTAGTAACTGACCTCAAGTATCGAAAATTTACTATTATCAAATAATATTTATACAGTATGTCCAAGAATGCCCTATATACCGTTCCTGGTATGTCCAAATTTTTCATTACCATTATCCGTATTAATTTGACATGAATGAAGATTTTTATGATTATTTGCCGTAAACTATTCTTAAATGGTTTAAAAGCTTAAAATGATGATTAAAACTGCAGAAAAAAAGTTTAAAAAATGGGTGTGGGATTCAAACTCGTGGATTTGGAAAAGTACACTTATACAAAAGTAGGTAAGCTAAAGTCTCTACCAATACACCACGGTGACAAGTTGCATATGCAAGGGAAAACATTTGCTAATATAATATCATATATATTTAAAAAAGCAATCGAAGAATATTCAGTCAACTGCACTTCGTTTCTATAATATCGAAGGCTGTATCAGTGGGGGCCGCAATGAGATGGGTAAATTTGGCTAATCTTTAGATACTTCAAGCAAATCTAGGGACAGTTCAAAGGGATTGATTAGGATACACTATGGTAGTGTCACTTCCAGCCTCAAGTATCTTGACCTAACATTTTAGCGTGTTTGTGTTTTATAACTCCAGGCCCCATAATCTTGATATTTTCCATCAATGGTACCGTGCAGGTAAGAAAGGGAGCAGTGTTTTGATAGGTTCTTGATTATAAGGGGCTGCTCAGATGACTTGTTACTGAATTAAAAAATTATGTAGGTGTTACAAGCTTTTCATTGTGTATCTTTTTCTTGTCTGCTTAGGGATTTCTAAGGCCCCTTTTTAGTCCACATAATTATAATGTCATGAGATGTGTTAAAATCTTTTCTTATTCTAGGTCTCAGTGATCGCTTCTTTGCATGTTACCATCGGCAGTCTTGCCAAATGATTCATTCTAGAGTATGATAAATTTCCTTAATCTGTTGGATACCTAAGGTAGAGCAAGATGAAGCCCTGAATTTCTTAAGATGGGACATGTTCAGCCCTAGTGTCACTTTCGTTCAGTGACCTGGGCCTAGAAATTTCACAAACAAACCCCATCTGACTAATATGGTTGTTAAACATTTTTGTTCGAATCTGTAGCCTAATTTATATTCCTAAATTTGACCTGGGACCTAGGATCCTCAGTCTTGGAAGACTTTTGAGTCCTTAAAATGTCAATTACTGTTGGGCACAAAGAGTGTGTTCAGTTCTGTCCGTCAGTCTGCCCTCTACACTTCGTATTTGGGCTGTAACTTCTATATATGCATAGACAGATTAACAAATAACTTCACATAGTTGTTATCCATAACACAAGGCTTTGTTGTGCATTACATCTTAATATATCTCCAAGGTCAAGGTCAAACTTTGGGCTTAAAACCTGAAATATGTAGATATATAATGCTACTTTGTTTTCAAGGTATAACTTCTACATGCATAGACATGATTTTGAACTAACATCATTCAGTTGTTGCCAATAATACAAGGGTGTTTATATTTCTCCCAAACTTTTGAAAGATTTTCTTTCTTGAAACTTATTGGGTACATGTTAGTCTCATGGATGTGCAGAATCCATTTTTTTAACGAAGCTTGTCTCAAGGTCAACGTCACACTAAGGGTCAAAGGTCACCAGACTATATATCCTTAATCCTTTATAGTATTTTCATTATTTTTGGGTCCAATGTTAATTTCATGCTGACAAGGTCAAAGTCACTCTCAGGGTCAAAGGTCGTCTATATCTTCCAATCCCCTTGAAGGATTATCATGTATCTTTGGTCAGTTGTTCATTCAATATTACTCTTCAGTGTCAAAGTATAAATCAATTTGTTGTTTGATTAAAATCACAACATAGTAACACTGACAAAATGGTGACTGATACCTCTGTAAGTGTATAACTGTATGTTATTGGGTAAAGGAATATAGTTTTGATTATTTTCCGATTGTGAATCGAAATACCCTGTCCGATTCAATTCAATTCAGTTCAAATCTCGATTATGATTGGTGTCCGATTTTAAGTAAAATCTCTTTCCATTCTAACACGTTAATTTAAACTAAAAAATGTTGCAAGAGGAGGGAATTTCAGCAGTCAAAAATAGTTCCGGACGCCTAGAAGAATTACTTTTCACCCTCAAATCCTTCTTTGCCTGTATAGGAGAAATTTTCAATAGTGTCAGAATTTTAGGTATATCACAAAGTACATGTGTTTAAAGACGAATCAATTTTTGTCTTGGTATTGAGATACAGACAGAAGTTGTTATGTGTTAATCAAACAAGTTATGAATTACTACAGCAGTCTGTTAAGACAATGTGCTACATTGTTTGAATTTTTTGGCAACTGCAGCTCTTTGTTTTATAGTCTGCAAACAGTCATGCTAATCCAATACAGCAATATTAGTGAGGAGGGATAAAAGTTATGTTCAAGTAAAATGTCAAATTAAGAACTGTGATGGTTTTGCCTTGGTGACCAATGTAGATTTATATTGAGGAAGAATTACTTTCTATTAAATTAATGTGTGTTCTAGATCATAGGGTTCACAGGTTCTAAATGTTTTTACCTCCTTTTAAGCATTGTTTATCAACCAATAAAGAATGGTTTGTGTTTTGTTATAAACAGCATAGGCTATCAAGGTCTTTCTATACTTTATTGCAGAGACTGTAACTTAAGGTGTGTTCTACTCAGAAAATTTCTTAAAATCAGTCGTTTTTTTAAAGTTCTCTTTACATTAAATAATTTCCAATCCCGAATGTAAAAACAGAGCTATTTTTTTAAGAATAGAGATTCAAGCCGTATGTTCAACTAAAGAAACAAGGCCCTGTCTGTTGATTGACATACCTGATTTCTACCAATTTGCTGAATGGGTGACTTAGAGCAGGGTGCCCTAAAAAAAGGAGTTAGTGGTAGGGCATTTTCTGCATACAGTCGAACTTGCCCATGCGACCACATGTATTAAGTGACTTTTGTCTTAAGAGACCGCTTTTGAATCCCCCCGAGCGTTTTTACACTGTTTTGCTATTGCATTAAGCGACTTTTGTGTAACGCAACCAGCGACCAGTAGTTAGCGACTAATAATCAGTCTTTTGTTCGTATTAGGCGACCATTTTATGTGCAGACAGATCATTCCTATAGAAACTGACCGCTTTAAAGTTGCATTTGACTTTCCAATTAGGCACGGAGGTGCCAAATCTCATATGGATTATCATCCATCCATATGTCCGCATGTGTTAATTGTCGGGTATTTACCGACTTTTGGTACTTTCAAGTACAAACTATTTTGCTATTTTTGGAAAATAACCACGTGACATAAGTACGATTTATGGGAAAAGTTTGCCTTCTCCGGTGATGCTTTGTATTAAGAGACCATTTTATTAAGTGACCAGTTTTTGCCTTTCCCTTGAGCGGTCTCTTAATACAAGTTTGACTGTATTTGAATGCTTGAGGTGGGGCTGGGGGGATGAAAAATAGGACAGGGTACTGCACCATGCCAAAATGCTCTAGAAAAATCCCTATGACATATCCCATGTTGATCTTCAAGGACATTAAGATGGGGCTTTTATCAGAAATGTTCACATTATATAAGAACAGGCACTGACTTTTACCTGCTTACATATTTCTGCTACTGACGTTTATATGTCTAAGTACTTGGAGTTATTATGATTATACCTACTGTTTTTGTTAGTTCTCTTTAAGAAGATATTCCAAATATTTTAAGGGCTTCATGTTTCTTCTTAGAATAATGCTTCACCAATTATCCCTACCGAGTAAATCTCTTTTTAAATAGGTCTAAGGGGGAGTTTCTTTTTTCTCGTCTGATGATGTTAACGAGTCAATGATTGTTTACCCTTTGGTGAAACAGTTTCAAAGTACCTTTCTCCAGCTCTAGATCCCTTTGATCAGAATAATACTGTTAACTTGGAAACTTTTGTGGATATTTTAAACATTGGGCATTTTTGCGACTATAAACATGACTATAAACGTTCGCGGGATCATACCAATCTTGTAAACCATGGAAAAGAATTAGTAACGGCTAAATATATGGCAAGTATTGCCTCAGACTGACTGATTTTTAATATACACTGTATATAAAAATTCTGCATGTCTTAATGATTTTAGCAAAATATTGCACATAAGGAGTACCTTGTTGTGCTCCAAGTTCGAAACCCCCACTTGCGATATGTACAAGCAGGCAGACTTTGCACAACACGTCGCTTTCATCGACTTTAAATTGACATCAAAACTACAGAACAAATCCTGTTAGCGATACTGATGTTTTAAGTACACAACATATTAAATTAAGTTTTTCACGAATCAGGGATTGTGACAATGTATACTATTGTTACTGTTTGTATATATATATAGTACCTGTTGAACAAGTAAAGTGATACTTCAATCTGTTATATTAATTTCTTATTATAATGAACATCACTCATAAGGAAGGTTTGAATGGTAAAGTGGATTTTTTCCATAGCATACATGCACACATTTAAAAACATCAATACAATATGGAAATTTATGTATTAACATTATATTATACTAAGGTTAAGTGTTGGTTTCACAGTAAGTGTTTGTCAAGTGCGGTTTTTCTCAAATAGGAGCTAGAAAAGTCATGATTTGGCCATGTAAGGGTTTTACACAGCAGACCTGATTTCAGATAAAATACACAAACCACAAAAACCACCAACTTGAAATGTGCAAAATCATTTCTTGGTTTACTGTAAAAGGTGTTGCAATTTTCAGCAGTACATGTATGTTACAGTCAAACCTGGGTTACACAGCCAATAGATACAGCAAAACTGACTGCTGTTAGCAAGCATTTACTTGATACAGATGGATTTATCACAAGGCTGGCTCTTATATTGAATGCTTCCACAAATGACTGTTTAACATGTAGCCTGCTAAATTTCTAAAATAAATCGTCTACATTGGAGGTCTATTTTAGTTTATGCTAATATTTTATTATACACTCGAAACGAAGTTGGGGGGGATATAATAGGAGTCATCCGGTGGTTGGTCGGTCGGGTGGTCAGTCGGCAGGGGCCTAGCAAGGGGGCGACTAGGGCGACAAAGTCGCCTTTCACACCTAAACTTCGCCCATTTCTTTGACAAAAGCGAAATTAACTTCACCCGAAAATATCTCGATAAACAATAAAGCGAATATACAAAGTGTCAGACATTTCTCTGACCATTAACTCCGCCCCCTCAATCAATTTGCGACTCACAAAAAGGTTGCTTGAAGGCTGATTTCACAATATGACACAAGTGATAATCATGGTGAAGGCTTCAACAGAAGATTAAAGCCGATAAATTATTGGCATGTCCACGTAAGCGTCTATCCGAAATTAGGTACACTTTTTGTATTTCGGTCGTATTTCCAGCCAACAAAAATGAGTTTCGTACCTCAGACTTTTCAGTTAAACTTGTTGAAGGGTGGATTTGATTACCCATCTGTTATTTTTCACAAACTATTTTACCAATAGATAGAATTTAAGTTTTGTTTTGGTAAACGTTTTTTAATACCATGCTGACTACCGGTAGATATTGTTGTCATCTAACTTTACAAAGAATGCCCACCTAATAATTATGTTGATTATAACCATCAAACTTGACCATTTATGGGAACAAAGACCTATAACAACACCTTAGTAGGTCTTTGATGGGAATGACAGTGGGGGTGGGGGGGTGGAAGGGGGGGGGGTGTAACTGCATGTTATTACTATCCAGTTACATATATGTTAAGAATGGTTTGTTCAAGCAATAAAAATGCATGAAAATCGGTCTCTAAACATCTCCTGTGTCTGGATGAAGTCTCACAATAATGGCCAATCTCCTGATTTATCACACAACCATTTAGTTGTTTAAGATGTACTTTGCTTTGAAACAAAACGAACAAGAAATATCTTGCTACTCCCTCACTTTTGCTTGTAGACTCCAAACTTCTCCCTCTCTTCAGCTCAAGGACAAGTGACTTCTCCCTAAAATTTTGCTCTAGCTAGGCCCCTGGTCGGTCAGGCAGTCTGTTGCATTTTCCTTATCCAGAGCATATTGCCCTTTGTTAGCTCGACTTTTCTATGAAAAGGGGAGCTATCCTACTCGCCTCGGCGTCGGCGTTGGCGTCACACCTTGGTTAAGTTTTTCGTACCACCCCACTTTATTTCAAAAGTATTAGAGGTATGGCTTTGAAACTTACCATACTTGTTTACCATCATAACCTCCATCTACAGACAAGAGTACATAACTCTGTCAAGGTTTTTGACAGAATTATGGCCCTTTTTTACTTAGAAAGTGTATTGAGCTTGGTTAAGTTTTTCAGATCCGCCTCACTTTATTTCAAAACCATTGGAGGTATTGCTTTGAAACTAACCATACTTGTTTACCATCACGACCTTCATCAACAGACAAGAGGACATAACTTTGTCAAGGTTTTTGACAGAATTATGCCCCTTTTTTACTTAGAAAATACATTGAATATGAGTAAAATCCACTTACAGACTTAACCCTTTGAAATATTGCTTTGAAACTTTGAATGCTTGTTCACATCATTACCCCCCCATCTGTAGGCAAGAGAAGGTAACTCTGTCAGGGATTTGTTTTAAAAATTAAGGCCCTTTATCGACTTAGAATCTTGGTTAAATTTTTCGTACCAGTCCACTTTTTGACTAAACTGTTTGAGATATTAATTTGAAAGTTGGAATACTTGTTTACCATCATGATTCCCAAACATGGGCAGGAGAAGGTAATTCTGTCAAGGATTTTATTTGAATTATGGCCCTTTTTGACTTAAAAATTTTCATTCTTGTCCACTTGTTAACTTAACCATTTGAGATATTACTTTGAAAGTTGGAGTACTTATTTACCATCGTAAGACCTATCTGTAAGCAAAAGAAGATAACTCTGTGAAAAAATTTCTTAATTTGTACTTAGAAATTCCTAGTTAAAGTCTTGTGTGCCCTTAACTGTCAAAGTTTTGTTTTATTGGCAAGCACTAAAAAAGTCGAGCACGCTGTCCTACTGACAGCTCTTGTTACTTTTCCTTGTCCGGAGCATAACTTGAAAAGTACTTGTTGGAATTCAATACAACTTCATACAATGGTCAAGTACATTGAGAGGAAGAGCAGTGCACAGGAACCATAACTCTTTCTTGAGTATTTACAGAGTTATTGCCCTTTGTTACTTTTCATTGTCTGGAGCATTACTTGAAAACTACTGGTTGGATTTCAATACAACTTCATACAATCAGGGTTTCCACTGGCCCTTATTTTTTTTTGGCCACAATTATATACCAGTACGCAAGGGGTGGGTCCGAGAGGGGTGTCCCCCTGTCCTGGCCGTTGATTTTTTTATTATACAGACCAAAAGACACCATTTGAAGTATGCTGAATACTTGTATTAGCTGACTTTTATTAAGGCCAGAAAAACATTCTTGTGGCCTTGGAAGCTATTAATGCCCGGTCATATTCATTTTACATGTAATTAAAAATTTATCTCAGTCCCCCAGAAGCTCCTGGAAGTTAGCCTTTAAACACATTCCAAAGCCTTTCCTGACATGTAGTTGACAAATAAAGAAGCAAAGTCTGTTGTGCGTGATGGTTCTGAACAGTCATATCAGCATTTAATATTACTACCAACTTTATTGTCATATCTATTTTTTATAAACACAAAAGCTTTATAATCAATTTTCATCATTTTATTTAAATATGTAGTAAAAATACAATTGTTAATTGAAAATATCGTATTTATATCTTTCTGTTTAGTCTTTTTAACATCGTTTCTTTGAAGAAATAAAAGAACCAGGATCACGAAAATATGTGACAAAACGAAAATACGACGATTTTCGGCTCACAATTTCACATGTAACGTATCAAATAATTGCAAGAAATCATTCTGAAACGCTTTAATTGATAGAAAGTTACGTTTTCCAAACAGGCTACCAGTAAATTTATCAAATCTTCAAGTTTTGTCAACATTTTGTCAAAATAGGGAAAATATATTTTTGATTCGGCCCAAAACGGACAAAAAAGTGCTCTGTTACCTCTCACGATTTATGATATCAAACAATAAAAAGCTTTAATTTACTCGACAAATTTAAGTGTTGAGTGAAATATTGTTATTATGCTGCGAAAAATGGCCGAGACTTTTGCAAAGAAAAATAGCCGAGACTTTTGCAAAGAAAAATAATCATTTAATCGTTCTAATTATACCAAGATAATCTCGGGCCGAACGTCTATTCTTTGATTTCAGTCATAATTTACTATTGATAATTTGACATCCGATGTAATTCATTGTTCCGACGATCCGACTGTGAAAACATGGTTTGTTTGTTAGATGTGCGTCTGGTCCACCTGCTATTAAATAAATGACCGCGCATTGGTTTGCATTAATCTTTGCTCCGCCCACACGTGGGCGATACCGCGCCGATGATTGGTGATTATGCAAGCATCAATTATTTTGACAGCTTCGGCGCCTTCAGGCAATCAACTTTTAATCCGCATCAATTACGTAACATAACGTGGTCACCAATTAGGCTGTATATTGCTATTTCCGGGCGTCCAATTATACGATTAGCGGACGGATAATATTGATGATAAAGGTATTTTATGTTTATGAAAAAAAGATATTCGCCAGGGAAGACTTTTTTTTCGCCACTTATGATTTTTTTTCGCCAATTACGAATTTGGCGAATTGCAGCGGAAACCCTGTACAATGGTCTAGTACAATGAGAGGAAGTGCAGTGTACAAGAACCATAACTCTATCTTGAGTATTTACAGAGTTATTGCCCATTTTTACTTTTCCTTGTCGCAAAGCATAACTTGATAACTACTGGTTGGAATGCAATACAACTTCATACAATGGTCCAGCACAATGAGAGGAAGTGCAGTGTACAAGAACCATAACTCTATCTTGACTAATTACAGAGTTATTGCCAAGAACAATATCTCTATTTTAGTTGTTTTTTTGCAAGGTATTCTGTTACTACAAACTTCCCCAGTTTATAAAGCAGTCTTTCGGGGGTATTAATCACATTAAGTGATAGCTCTAGTTTTATTTTAATAATTTATTTTAGCTTGATTGTGAAGAAAGCTTGTCGCTTATCAAATCACTCTCAAGTCCGCTTCCTGGAAAAACCAAGTAATGGTGTCATATGAGGGGTACGGTTGTGACCCCAGTCAGGCTGGAACCCGCAACCTCTGGGATGAGAGGCAGACACCTTATCCTCTATACCACCGCTCACCAGGTCTATTTTGTAGTGTCATGCAGTCATTGCATATGGTCAGTTTAATTAATATCATCTGTTATAATAATGTGAACCGTATTCTGGTGTGATGTAGAATAATCGTAGATATTGATGATTTTGCATCCTCGTTATGGTTTGTTGCAACAGCCGATCTTACTTTCAGGGATCACGCTAGCCCAGACTCATAGGGAGAAGTGACTTCTCCCTCCAGAGACATTAGGGAGAAGTTTTTTCAGAACAGGGAGAAGTTTGTACAACGCATTGATAATGTTTAATGTAAAATCAGTGTACCCTTTTCATACTTAAACACTTATTTTTAAAAATTCTTTTTAATTTTAACATTCTTGAGTGATAATATTATGTTCTGTGGGTTCCTTCGAGCTTTTTATCATTTTTACAGTGAAATGCACTGTGATTGCATGAAATATTTTATTAAAACTCTTTTTCCTACTGATTTTAATCGCCCGATTAATGAATTTATTACCGAGAAAAAAAAATGCAGCAAACAATCAACAACTGAACAAGCACTGTCTGATATTCTTTGCATAAATAAAACGTTTCAATACGACCAAAGAACTTACTGGCATCTTAACAGCCAGAAAGCATGTGTAATTGGTCCTTATTGTTCCAAATCAATGCTAATCAGTTTAATAATCCATGTTTACTCAACTACTAAATTGACAATTAACATTATACATGTCAAAACGCACATGTCAAAATTTAGCTATGTTGTCTTTTGATTGGCTTACCATTTTTAAATGACCAATGAAAGCAGATTTAACAAACAGTAGCGAGTAGGCAATAGCCAAGTACCGAGGGTAAACAACCCCATTCAGTCAGGCGGTGCAGTATCGAGATTGACTTTCTATGTGATCACGGCGAAATGGCCGGGGATACGGCGTATATTACGCCCACGTCACCCTCAAACGTGATCCCTGACTTTGCTACTGGTTTGAACCCCGGCTTCCATTCAGAACATTAGAAAAAAGTGCATGTATGGTTCTGTTTTATTCTTATAAGTTATCTAAACTGAAGTACATGAAGATCCTATTCTCTTCACCAGTGCTGGTCAGTGTATCTTATCTTAAGATTATCTTATCAAGAGTTTTCATCCATCAGGAAAAAGATCGAAAACCTTTGATAAACCTTTGATAAAACTTCTGAATCTGCAGCACAAGCTTTCAGATATGTTTATAATAAACACTATGTTACCTGGAAGAATCATATTAAAAACATTAAGTTCAGCCCATGTTTTAATTATGATGCTGAAAATAACAAGCAAAAAGTTGTAACTGTTAAAATCAGTGTACCTTTAAATAAATTCTTCATCAATGTAAAAGTTATGAAACGCTCATTAATCACATATGAGAAAGAAAATATATTCAGCATGTTTTGTGGGGATTTTATCTGAAAGCATTGCACCATGCTGGTAGATAGATTTGTTCTACCCGGTTGATAAGGCCAGTCTATAGTCTGCACATATGTTGAATGAGTTAACTGCCTTTTGATATGCTGATGCTGGATGAATTTTTCGTACACACGGAGGGAGTGATTTATTTTCGTGTTTTCAGTAAATTGTGATAGGAAAATTTTCGACTTTTACACAATTTGAAGTGTGCTTACATGTTGGCGAAAAGTAGTGAAAGTTGTGTATGAGGGATATTCTAAACAGGAAGTGTATTTATAGATTATACTAGGATATAGTATGACCTTGGCATTCACTGATGACTCGTAGTAAATATGACATGTGTATATATATATGTGTCTTAATATGTGTGTCATAGACCTGTGTCATAGTTGTTGTGTAGCTTTGTGCATCTTAATTTTAAAAATCAAAGAAAATATCCATTAAGCAATTTAAATACCCATGTTATTTAAACTAGTCAATAGTTTATCGAGTTGTATTTGTTTGGTGAAGTGCTAGCTGGGATTTTATTGGTCTGTTTACATCATTGATGTACAGTTAATAAAATCATAGAAATCTTGATTACATAATTTTCAAAAGAAAAACTCCTTCAGTGAATCTTTCTTGATGTATGAAGTTGTTTATGTCAACTTTATCTTTAACATGGATACATTATAATAATGCACAGGGTTTTCACATTTTATGGTCTCCTAGATGAAATGTGGGGTGTGTAGTTTTAAGGGAATGGTATGGGCTGATCTGTTAGCTTGAATCTGATAGGTAGCTATGACTCTGACTCTCCAAAAAGCACCTTAACCTTAAACAGAAGTTAAAAAACGTAAAACTTAATTAGCATATATTAAAAAGCAAAACTGATGCTTAATATTATCTAGGGTTATGAATTCTCAAAAATGGAGAAACGAAACGATACTAAGTAAGACTGATGATGGTAAAAGACTTAAATCGAACATTTACTTTCAGGGAATTATCAGATTTCTAAATACATGTATAAGAGCATTATATTCTCGTTAAACAGTGGTTACTTGTGTTTATTCAAATACATATATCTCTGTCTGGCTGTATAAATAATGGGCAAAGAATATTTATAAAAGATAAGTTGTATAAAGCCTGTAGACATATCAGTCAGGTAGTGTTTTCTCCAGGTAAACTGAACAATCCGTGTATTGATCTTGTATAGGGTGTGTGCTCTTTAGTAGGTGAGATAAGAAAATTAGTAAATCATTTTCACATATAACCCAGTAGACTAGCTAATGTCCCAAGGTTATCTATCACTGCGCTGGCTACTGGTTCCTGGCTTACAATATTTAGTATATAGCTACAACTGTTGGTAAAGTGTTCCCAACTTTTAGATATCAGTATATAGCTGTAAATGGTTGGTACAGGTTCCCAGTTTATCATTTGTATATAGCTGTTACTACAGGCTACTGGTTCCCAGTTGCTCAGTATATAGATGTGATTGCTGGCTTCTGGTTTCCAGTTTGTAACATTTAATTGGTAGTTACTGGTTCCTAGTTTATCATAAGTATATGCCAGTTGTTACTGATTCCTAGTTTATCTTAAGTATGAATTGTAACTGGTCATTACTGGTTCCCAGTTTATCATAAGTATAGAGTTAAAGCTGTAGGTTACTGGTTCTTAGTTAATCATAAAGTTGTAACTGGTGGTTACTGGTCCCCAGTTTAACATAAGTATATGCTTTTGCCGTTTGTTGCTGATTCCTTGTTTTTCTGCAGTATATAATTTTAACTGGTCGTTACTGGTTCCCAGATTATCATAAGTATCTAGTGTTACTTGCTATAACTGGTTCCCAGTTTATTATAAGTATAGAGTTATATCTGGTGGTTACTGGTTCCTAGTTTATCATCAGTATACAATTGTAACAAATGGTTACTTGCTCCCACTTGATAATTAACATCTGACTTCAAGTGCTGGTTACTGGTTCCTAGTCATAGCTGTAACAGTTGTTTACTGGTTCCCAGCTGATGATCAGTATATATTCTATTACTGATTGCTACTGGCCAGTATATAAATCTTAGTGTTGGCTATTGGCTGTAACTGTTTGCTACTGGTTCTGTTCCCAGTGTATCATCAATATTTAGGCTGTAAATACAGGCTGCCGGTTCCCTTTTTATTTTTATCAATATGGGTATAAATGCTTTATGTTATACCATGCACATGTTCAAAATGGCCTTTTAAAAATCATTTCATAGGTGAAAAGCATTATATTGGTGTTTTGTTTGTTGTAAATACACAAACTTGGCAAAGGGGAAGATTTTTTATGTCTTTACCAGTTACTTGTAAAGTGGTCAAATATAGGAGTCTAAGTAGTGTCATGTACATCAGAAATTATGTTCTTCTCTACTTTTCATGTTTCAACTAAAGCTGAGGTATTTTAAAAGAACTGAAAGGTCAAATTTGAATGTAAAAAATAAGAAAGGATAATTTAGTTAAATTGTTCCGAATAGGAAATGGATTGCTAAAATATGTTTGTTATACAGTTTGGTGTAAAAAAATCAACAAATAACTTGTATTTGGTGAACTATGAACAAAGTGTTCTCAGTTCACGGTGACATGGTAACATATTGACAAATGAAAGGAAGGCATGTGGAGAAAAGCTTAGGAATATTGTTCTATAACATTTCGATGTGAGGTAATCAATTAAGACAGTTTTGCGACATAAATAAAGCAGGCTTTATATAAATCAAAATGCTTTGCTGTCGACCAAAAAAGAGAGAATACGATGTTGCAAATGAGGAAGAGATTGATAAAGAAAGAAATAAGGATGTAAAGGTAGATACTGATAAGGACAATAAAGATAATGCAGGGGATGTTGAATCTCCAATAGAAGTGACTATAACTGAGGTTACTGAATCAGAACTTAAAACCAGTCCAGATACTGCAGCAGAACCAAATGGAAGTGTGAAAAAATCTGAGAACCAGTCTGAGACTGGTGGTGTTGATTCTGGTGAATCAAGGGAGAAAACTGTTGCTGAAGAAAAAGATGAGGAAAAGGGAGATAAGAAAAATCCTAGATATGTGTCTCAGATGAGTGTTTCGAGTTCTCTGAGTATTCGAGAGGAGATTAATCGCAGTAGAGACCAATTCTTTTCTAATACCTCTCTAAATGAATTTAATTTACAGGAGGAAATCAGCAAGAGGTACTCAGCAACAGAAGAAAAGTTTGCAGAACACCAGCGCAGAGTTAGGGAACGAAGAGCACAGCGTGAAGCAGGAGAAAACGTCATGTCAGCAGAACAGATGCAGCTGGCGGTCAGCCGCCTTGAGGCAGTCGCAGCAAGACTTGAATCATTGGCTGTTACAAGTGTGAAGTCGAGTGGCAGTGTTAGTTCTATTTCGTCTGCCGGACCTGGTAAGATTTTTGAAATGATCATTTTAAAGTGCTGGTGAAATCAATTGGAAGAAATACTTAATACTTTCAAAAGTATCTAATTTGGTATTTGTCGCCTTCCCAAAATATAGACCAGTTTCATGTCATTAGTGTAACAAACATTACTATCATTGTTGTGGGAGTAAGACATTGTAGTATTAGATCTGTTTGGCCAGCCTCCAGGGTAGAGTGATTAATGTCACCAACTTGATATCAGTAATTCCCTTGCTGATTATGGCCCTAGGGCTCAAGCCCCATACCCACCTGATCCTCTATTAGAGACAGCTGTGGATGAGAGACTAGTACTGGTCCATCCCAGGAACAATGGTATAGTAAACTGTCTGCCTGAAAATAGCTGAAATACCGTTGAAATTAGCATTCAGCCCCGGATGCAAAGCCAGTAAAAGTACTTGTGATAAACCTTTGATTCCATTTTCACATATAAAATGCAAAGTAGGTGTCAATGAAGCTTTTGCATAATAGTCTGGCAAGGTAAGTACTGGGGAAGTCATTTTTGATTATCGGGCATGGTAGTTTGCAGACAGTTTTAAAGAATACACAGTATTTTGATAGTTTGAAAGAGTATGCAGTCGTGGGGGATTGTGTCTTTGTAGGTAATAATGTCTGAATGAGTTGTCTGAGAGGGTATGCAGTCCTGGGGGATTGTGTCTTTGTAGGTAATCATGTCTGTGTGAGTTGTCTGGAAGAGTTTGCAGTCCTGGGGGATTGTTTCTTGGTACATGTAGGTATTCATGCCTGAATGATTTGTAAGAAAGAGTATGCAGTCCTGAGGGATTCTTCTGTAGTTGGTAGGTTACTGTCCATGCATTGGCCAGATGTATTGTCAGTCAATGTAAAAACCTGAGAGAGTCCATAAATTTAAAATGAATTTTAAGGGATTAAATACTATAATATAGTTGTAAAATAACCTGAGGTTAGTTCTATGTTGTATAAAGGACATGAGGGGAAAAACTGAAAATAACATGAAGCCTGTTTTTGGTTATCTACTTGTAGAGGTCACAGCACCATTTGTACTGGCATTTGATGACATTCTGAGCGGAGAGTTCGCAAAGTTTATGGACCTTAGTAGCAAGATTGGAGGAGATGTACAAGAACAGGTGAGATTCTAGCATAGTAACAGATTGTCATAAATGATTTGTATAGACAGTCACAAATACTTATTTGGAGTTTCATGTGAACGGCCTTGAAGATGGGGCAGTTACGGTCTCTTAGTTGTAATTATTAAACCTCTCACTGACTGAGGGTTGTGGGTTCAAGCCCTGTAACTGACAGAATCTTTGATGTTTGGCGGTGTCATACATAGGGTAGCAGTCTAGTACTGGTTCTTCCCAGCAAGGGTAGTGAGGTAATTACCATGTACCTGTACATAATAAATACTGTTGAAAAAGACGTTAACCTAAAAATATAAAGTTTCTGGTATATTTTACCTCACTCAATATTCATACTGCACCAAAAAAGCAAACTGCCATCATTGCACATTTTTATCAGTGATTAAGGAGGGACTTCTATTCCAAGTTGTAAGAGTTCAGCTGGCTTCATCTGTCCTTTGATAATCACAGAAGTATAACCCTTACTTGATTGGCAGCGAGTGATATTGCCACTTCAACCAGTGCTGATTATGACCAGTCTTGCCATGATCGGCATTGTTCACTGTATCATCAGATTGTACAATTTTACATGATTTATGCCTGAAATGTACCTCACAATTCAGTATTTACAACATTTTAGGGACTATTTGTAAAAGAAAATCTAATTCTACAGTAGTTCTTAGCTCTACTGGATGAAGTCCAGCAGAGCTTATGCCATGGTGGTTTGTCCGTCTGTCTGTAAACCTTTCCTTGATAAGGCTCTTCATGTCGCAATTTTCATTTGACTTTGAAAAAACTTGCTTATAAGGATCCCTGCAACTTGCAGATGCTGCCTTTTGTTTTTGGGGTCAGTGGGTCAAAGGTCGAGGTCATTGTGACCTCTGTTCAATCTTTTCTGCTCAATATCTTGAGATCTATTTGACCCACAGTCTTCAAACTTCATAGGATGATTGGTCTTAATGAGTAGATGATCATAATCGTTTTTGGGGACAGTGGGTCAAAAGTCAAGGTCACAGTGACCCAAATCCACTCAATATCTTGAGATCTACATCACCCACAGTCTTCAAACGTCATAGGATGATTGGTCTTGCTGAGTAGATAATCCCTACTGTTTTTTGGGGTCAGTGGGTCAAGGTCACAGTGAACTCTATTACGTTTTCCTTGATAATATTGCAAAAGATTTTCACAAAACTTACTCAGAACAGTCCAGTCAGACCAGTAGAGTGATACTGGCCCTTTTAGGCCTTTTGTTAAACTTGAGGAGCCATACTTTTTAGTCTTCCGGTCATGTATCTGTACATTTGAAAGTTGTAGTTTGTCTGGAAATATCTACTTAATTGAAGTTTGATTTTAATAAAATTTGGAAGGAATTGTTGGTATGAAGCCTGGTGGTGAACATTCTCACTGTTTGATTGGATGTTGATCATGATTAGTAGATGGTCCTGAAGATGTTGAAGTATGTACATCAAAAGTCAAGGTCAAAGTGTCTAAATGCTTGACAGCAAGAGAACGCTTTAGCATAGCTTGTTACTGTTTCGGCCTAGAATCCTCAAAATTAATAGGACAAACATTTCTGGTTCTGTTCAGAAATTATATAAAAATATTGTTCACATTATTTGGTATAAGACCATAATAAATTCAGGTCCTTTTAACAAGCACCGAGATAATTAGCTATTCACTGACGTCTAGATAGATAAATAGATAGATAGATAGATTTATTTTAGTATATCACAGATGTACAAACATAGTTAGAACAAACATGATGCATACACATACAGATAATTAGATGTATACACAAGTTTATAAACCATGATATGCACATCAATACCAAGGATAACACAAAAAAGGGAAAAGTGATTCTCCCTTATTTTCATTGTGGTCCTAATTGACATTGATGGCACACCACGGAAAGGCACCATTATTTACTTCAAATGAATCAGTGGTTTCACATTTGTATAGTATCACAGACCTAGGTTATTACAACATCAATTTATGGATGAGATCAAAGTACTGTATAACAAATAACAAAAACTTCCAGTTATATGAGCATCAATCAGTTTTATGACACTAAAAGCACTGGCTAGATTAAAAAGTAATATACCAAATATACCTATCCAAGCATTACACTTAAAAATGCAAAGAGATTGTTAAGAATGATAAAACACACCGTCAAAACTAGGACAAAAAATTAAGTTTGATGGCTTCCTTAAAATGCTTAAAAACTGTAATATTACGTATCATAGATACATTTACATATAATAGTAAGGTATCTATTTTTACATATAATGTTCTATATTCATTCATAATTACCTGTATAAAGGGTATGTTATTAGAAAATTTCGGATAACGAATATAGATCATTCCGCTGAACTCTCTGGTAAATAAATAAAAGGACTGAAAATCAAAATAGAAATCAAAGGGACATAACTCAAATTTAATTTGATAGTTACTATCTTGAATTAACTTTGCTCAAACTTGAATGGGGGCGTAAAGTATTTAGACAGTCTTTATTTGTATGCTTCCATGCAATCATCTATCGGTCTCTTGTTTGGACTATATTTTCTATGCACAAGATAAGCTTTCAAATAGCTTTACAAAATTGTCTATAAAACTAGGATGTATCATTCACAATACTCAGTTTACTTCCTTTAAAGTGATGATATCCTTCAATATGATAACCAGTGGTTTAGTATCATTGAAAAACAAGCATTGCGAAAGTTATAGCTAAATAACAAGAATATATACAACAGTTTTATTCATATTGAACTTATTTGAAAAATGACAAAAAATGATTTTTCCATCAATTTGATATGATAAATTTATGTTTACATGCACTATTAAATGAAAGAAATGTTTGACCATAATTTATTTTCTTTAAATTTTCTAAACATTTTTCATGTTTTAAGAACTTTTCTTGAACATACTTTTTCTGGTCATTTTGAGCAGTATTATAGCTTTAAGGTCAAGGTCATTGTTAACAGATTAGAACCTACTACACTGGATTATATAGCAATGTTTTATATCCTCACATGCATGTGGATCCAATTTTCAAGTAATCACTTATAGGTGGTTGTGTCATGCATAACATCCTGGCATTCACCACCAGGGTCAAGGTCACACGTGAGTCTTAGGGTGATGTGGCGTTATGGTATTTCTTGTCTGGAGTATCATCAAGTTAGATCTAGAAGGATTTTAAAAAAATTAATGTACTTCATATTGAGTGTTGATTGTGAAACGGTCGTATAATTATTAAATGAAAAGAAAGCAGATACGGCAGTTTCACGACCATCCCGGGATACCTGATTGTGCTGTTCAATTTCTTTACCAGATCAGCACAAGTTATTTCATATCCATTCTTTCACTGAAATTACTTTCTGCAAATCGCTCCCAGATTCGAATGTCAAAATCATGCTTAGTGTTTGAAATTATTTTTGTCTAATCACAGCGCAGTATTCACTGCGCTTTAACTTTGGTAAATCAATACTTATATACAGAGTAATAAATAATAATAATAAATAGGGGAACAATGCTGATTTACAAAAGAATAATTTCAAACACTGAGAAGGTTATAGTGTTGATTTTGATACATTTACTACAATTAATTGGTCACACGGCATGCGCCGTGCCTGACCAACTTATTTTCGTACATTAAAAATAAATAATTAACTATACTAGGAGTTTTGCCTGTAATTATTTTGGTATGATTGGATAGATTAAATAGTTTGTCCTGACAAATTACCCACATTAGCATTGAAGTGTTTAGTATAAGATACACTCTCAGGGCATTGTGTCACTGTACAGTGTCAGTCACGGTAAAGCCAAATCATTAATTACCCCTTAACTGTACAAAAACACAGAGCTTTTTTAAGAATGAAAGAAATGATATTATCGAAGTTTTGTTGTTACCTAATTTAGTATGAAAAAAGCGTGTTGAAGGTTTATCAGTATAACAATGGGTATGAAATAACTTGTGGTGATCTGGTAAAGAAATTTAACAGCGTGAGCAGGTATCAAGGGTTGGTCGTGAAACTATTGTATCTGCTTCTTTGTTTAAATAATTATACGATGGTTTTGCAGTCAACATTAAATATTCTGTATCTTCTTTGTACATCAGTTTTAAGTTATGAAATCAGAGAAAGTGCAAAGCTATAAACAGTGGTGTTATTTACAAAACAACCAGAACATGAAATATTTCCACAATGGTAGGTCGGTGGTAATGTAAAACACACTTTCCTAAATATTTTTCTGTTCTGCTTGGAGAAGAGTTTGTTGGAACTGGAATGATAGTGGTTTCCTTCAATCTGACAAAATATTTAGTTAAACAGGAAATAGAAACAGAGTTGTCTCGCCTTCTGACATGACTGAATGGTTTATAGGGAATAAATCTAATAAGAAATACTCAATAAATCACTACATGTACATTTTGATGTGACATTACGCCATGGACAACACTTGATGTTCCGTCTTATATGTGATCTAGCATTATAAAACCCTATAGACCCAACTGCTATATAATGTTCCATTTTTGTCCATGAAAACAGCTGTCACTTTGTTCGTCTGTACACCCATCTATACTTTAAAGTAAAATTCACTTTTTGATTAAATTATCAACAACAACATATTCAACGTGTTTGACCTTGGAATAGTTTCAAAGTCAGTTTCAAGGTCATGTGTATTTTCTGTTTTCCTCCATGTACTTCATGGTTGTACGGTTGGGTTTATAATTAGACACGAGCATTACATGTTTTCAAGAATAAACAAGTAATAAAGCTTGTGTCTGTACACACAACTTCTATAGAGCTGAGCTTTTTGTACTTAAAGATGTTAGTGCCCTGTATAAAAAGGAATACCAGGTACTGTTTTCAACATGCAATAAAACTATAATATAAGTGGTTTATCGCAATCTTTCCTTTAACCACGATTTAAGGCATACTTTACGTAAATGACTCAATCACTTAACATGATTTTTGCTAATGAAAACATTCTTTTATGCTTAACATGCAAAGTCATTTTCCTTTGTGTAGGGTTTG
This sequence comes from Saxidomus purpurata, assembly GCA_022818135.1. Classification (NCBI taxonomy): domain Eukaryota; kingdom Metazoa; phylum Mollusca; class Bivalvia; order Venerida; family Veneridae; genus Saxidomus; species Saxidomus purpurata. The sequence goes on from JAFMSR010000017.1 coordinate 3,756,266, forward strand.
GAGTATGATTTAATCAGTAAAATGCCTCAATGGAAATCAGTCAATACATGTAATTAGTATTGAATGGACCCCCAACAATAGTTGAAATGATAAAGTGAAAATAACGAGTGTTCTTAGATAAAAATTGAAATATAAATAAACGATTTGACAGGTGCCAATCAGAGTCCTTAATTTGCATAATTTATTCATAAAAATAAAATAAAATAGGACACTTAAAGAGTAAAAAGTTTCATTGTTTATTACTTTACGCCTACGTATTTTACATTATTTGCTAGAAGTGTTTTTCATAGATTTCGTATAAATGGTTTTGAAGTGTGGTTGCTGAGGTTGTTAAGAGAAAAACAAATTCAGTTTTGAAATGTTCCACGATTGATGTATTAAAAGGTTTACTAATGTAATTTGTTAGAAATTAATGTTAATCGAATTAATGTTTTTAGTGTCAGTAAATGTGTCATTTAACCGTTACGCTGCTGGAAGCGAGTCGTTTTGTCATGGCAACCAGTGTAGATGATGATCAGCCTGCACACTGTGAAGTCTGACAGTATTCTGCACTTGTTACTATCCAGTCTGCAAAGTTTCTGAGAGCATCCATATAAACAGTGAAGTGTAACATGAGATTAAGCAGGGTAACCTTGAAGAAGTAAATGTGTGGCTCAGTGTAGGTAGGTGAGCCGCGGGCCACCAGTCTTACAGTGGTGGGTTTGATGCTCTACATAGCAATATATTCTTGGCAGATTTTACTGTAATATTTAATTTCCTTTGAGTTCTGATTAAATAGTCAGGAAGACAAAGGATATAGTTAGATTTACTTTCTGCATTTCCTGTATTACAGAATATTTCATGGCCAATTAAATTGAACAGGTGTAAAAGTGAAGGAATAAATGAATGCATGTGAAATATACATCAAAAGAAATGTTTAAGTTCACAACAGTGCCCACGTAACAGGACAAAGTTGTTGCATGCAATTTTAAAGAAAGAAATTTTTATTTGTTAATTCAAATCGGGAAGGAATAACCCGTCTGCCCCCTGTCATTGTTACAATACTTACGTAGGAGATAACCAGGGAGCTTTGTATGGGAATTCAATTCAATTTTTCATTTTATATTGAAGATTATCAGAGGCTTTTACAAATGGTATATCAGACCTAATAATGAAAACACTAGGTAAAAAAATAATTTGAACAAATTAAATATAAATTCCGTTTTTGAATGGTTTGTTAGGCAAGTGACAAGTTTTTGCAGTTTTGTTCATTTTGAAAGCTTATGTTAAAGAAATGTGCAGTTATTAATTGTGCTGTTTCCGTTCGTGATTGTTCAAATAGGGTTCACTATAGATAGGCAATGCTGTACCATGCTAGCTATTTGTACGGATTAAAGGAATCAACCTACTTATTTTTTGTTCGTTTAACATCGTTTGATTTATGACAGATCGTATTTTTGTTAAGAACAATTTAATTCAATTAAAGTAGAATAGAAATATGTAAAGATAACAAGATATGTATGACACAGTTTGTCTGTGTTTTTTTCTTGTATGTAAATCACTTTTCTTGTGACAGATAGCAAAAATAAGACATGTGCAGACACTGGTGGTAACAATCTATGCTTTTCTTACTCTGGCCTGGCTTGTGACCCGTGAATCTGCTTTCGCAACCAGTGCAGATCATAATCAGACCTACTCATTCATCAGTTGCAATCATGATCTGCACTGTTTACTTTTCAGAGACTACGGTATATTTTCACTGAACAGCCCTATAAACAATTTACGAAACTGTCCAAATTGAGAACCGGACAAGTCCATTTTAGAAAAATTGAGTTTGGCAAGGGTTGAATACTAACAATGCATTCTGACAGTTAGACATCTTAATATAGTAAAAGAATTGGGGGAAAGTGAAACATGTTTTCTAAAGTAGCGCAGGCTGATCATGATCTGTACAAGTTGGTATGGTAGAATTATCTGCCAAATAAAGCGTTTGGTTGTAATGGAATTATGTAAGTGTTGCGTTTTATATTTTCAGGCAAACATGGTGAAAGCTGCGTTCCAGGGTCTTAGAGAATTCCTTGTGATTGCCTCCAACAGCAAGAAACCTGCGCAGGTTAGTACAAACTGGAGTTTATTTTAGAGCATGACTGTATCTCATGAGAACAGTCACCATACTGACTCATTTTGGGATTTCTGGCCAATTCACCTCAGTTCATCACTACATAATAGGTCTGCAGGATTCCAACTCACAACATCCTGTTGAAGGATAAAACACTGTTATATATATGTCACTATATATCACCATGTATGTCTGTCAGACTCAACTAATCATGTGGAAAGCAGACTGTTTATTAAGTTTATTTGTGTTACTGCACAAGGTTGCAAATTAATTCTTAAAGTCAAAGGGAAATAACTGAAAAATAAGTCAATTTCTAGTCAAAGGGAGAAAACTTGTATATTTCATTTGAAGGGTACTTTTGTGTCTGCAAGAGTTAATTTTCTTGAGAGAAAACGACATTATTGCTGTAAATCCTGGCTAAGTACATGGCGTGGCCCTGACACCTCCTTGATTTAACCAGCATCCTCTGGGCTTAGTGTCTGCCCCATTACCTGTTGTGCCACTACTGCCATTTTAAATCAAATTATTCAATGTTTAACTGTAAGAAGGCACTCTACATTGTCTTATCTTCAACAGTATTCCAGGTCAATCAACACAAGAAAAAATAGCATTGAATTGTTTATGATATCATTCAAGGTCACAATACATATTTTAAATACACAAACTGTCATGAGAAATCTCTGAATCCTTCCATCTGGAGTTGTATTCCTGAAATAACATAAACAACTGTCACAGTTATCAGTAATGATGAAAAATTTAAACAGCAGCAGTAACTACAGTTGACAACACCAGAATTCTAAAATAATGAATCCATAATTTGAAGGATCTAATTTCTGTATACAATGACCTGGAAATACAGGAATTCTAAAATAATGAATCCAAAATTTGAAGGATCTAATTTCTGTATACAATGACCTGGAAATACAAGTCTTGTACATGGACATACTACATACAGATCGTGTTTTGGGGGCAAGTAGGTATGATAAAATGTAAACACAGCACATCAGTGCATATTTAAGGATATCTTAAATATAATTATTTAATAGGTTAACATCTTCAAAAATGCTTCTCAATACTTGGTAACAGTTCTCAATATTTGATAATGGCCAGTTTCTTCAGTTATCGTTATTTTCTATGGATATTAAAATCAGAATTCTATCTGAATCCTGAAAACTGTTGAGGACGGGACGCCATAAATCATTCTGTCATAAAATCAAAGAACAGGTATAATGTATTGTTTAAGGTACAATCAGATAGAAAAATGGCCACTATCAAATTTTGAGTGGTATACTCAGACTTTTTGTCTTCTGTTTTTAACTATTCACAAATTATTTCTCCAGAGTTTTTCTTATCAAAGGGAGAAAATCCATGTATTTTGCATTCAGGAAATTTGTTCTGACCTGGCAGAGTTACCTTTCCTGGTAAAAATGTCTAGCATGGTGCATTTTGATTGTTTATTTCTTTTTGTTGTGTTTAATGATTCTTTAAGTATTGTAATACGTCTGGCATTGTAGAATGAAGAACAGATGTTGAAAACAATCTAGTCAGTTCTACTATGATCTATGACTGGTTGTTAATCAACTGTATAATTGTCGGCTAATGAAAACCATTTCAGAAAAATAGAGACCAGTTGACTGTAACATTGTTCACAACTTACTTAGTCACATAGTTGTGTAAAGTTACAACCTCTGAGTGATCTGTCCTGTTGACCATAGTTCTATACTCTGCTGTTGACCACTGTTCTATACTCTGCTGTTGACAACTGTTCTATACTCTGCTGTTGACAACTGTTCTATACTCTGCTGTTGACCACAGTTCTATACTCTGCTGTTGACCACTGTTCTATACTCTGCTGTTGACCACTGTTCTATACTCTGCTGTTGACAAGTGTTCTATACTCTGCTGTTGACAACTGTTCTGTACTCAGCTGTTGACCACAGTTCTATACTCTGCTGTTGACCACTGTTCTATACTCATTGTTGACCACTGTTCTATACTCTGCTGTTGACCACTGTTCTATACTCTGCTGTTGACCACTGTTCTATACTCTGCTGTTGACCACTGTTCTATACTCTGACAGCTGTTGACCACTGTTCTATACTCAGCTGTTGACCACTGTTCTATACTCTGCTGTTGACCACTGTTCTATACTCAGCTGTTGACCACTGTTCTATACTCTGCTGTTGACCACTGTTCTATACTCAGCTGTTGACCACTGTTCTATACTCAACTGTTGACCAATGTTCTATACTCTAATGTTGACCCGTTCTATACTCTGCTGTTGACCCTATTCTGTTACTCTGTTGTTTATCAACTGTCAATGTTTTGTCAGCGTGTAGGAATTCTGTTTTTCCATAAGACTGGTGTAGAAGTTGCACCCAGTGTATCTATCCTGTCAGTTATGGTGGTAAAAAGTTGCACCCAGAATGTCTTATCCTGTCATAGTTGTGTAGTAAGGGTTGCAACCAGTGTCCTATCCTGTCAGTTGTGTAAAGTTGCACCCAGTGTCCTATCCTGTCAGTTGTGTAGAAGTTGCACCCAGTGTCCTATCCTGTCAATTGACTAGAAGTTGCAACCTGGTGTCCTATCCTGTCAGTTGTGTATAAGTTGCACCCCGGTTTCCAATGCTGTCAGATTGTGTAAAAGTTGCACCCGTGTCCTATCCTGTCAAGTTGTGTCAAAAGTGCACCAATTGTCATATCCTGTCAGTTGTGTAGAAGTTGCACCCAGTGTTCTATCCTGTCAGTTGTGTAGAAGTTGCACCCAGTGTCCTATCCTGTCAGTTGTGTAGAAGTTGCACCCAGTGTCCTATCCTGTCAGTTGTGTAGAAGTTGCACCCAGTGCCCTATCCTGTCAGTTGTGTAGAAGTTGCACCCAGTGTCCTATCCTGTCAGTTGTGTAGAAGTTGCACCCAGTGTCCTATCCTGTCAGTTGTGTAGAAGTTGCACCCAGTGTCCTATCCTGTCAGTTGTGTAGAAGTTGCACCCTGGTGTCCTATCCTGTCAGTTGTGTAGAAGTTGCACTCCGGTGTCCTATCCTGTCAGTTGTGTAGAAGTTGCACCCAGTGTCCTATCCTGTCAGTTGTGTAGAAGTGCACCAATTGTCATATCCTGTCAGTTGTGTAGAAGTTGCACCCAGTGTTCTATCCTGTCAGTTGTGTAGAAGTTGCACCCAGTGTCCTATCCTGTCAGTTGTGTAGAAGTTGCACCCAGTGTCCTATCCTGTCATTTGTGTAGAAGTTGCACCCAGTGTCCTATCCTGTCAGTTGTGTAGAAGTTGCACCCAGTGTCCTATCCTGTCAGTTGTGTAGAAGTTGCACCCAGTGTCCTATCCTGTCAGTTGTGTAGAAGTTGCACCCAGTGTTCTATCCTGTCAGTTGTGTAGAAGTTGCACCCAGTGTCCTTTCCTGTCAGTTGTGTAGAAGTTGCACCCAGTGTTCCAGCCAGTGTTCTATCCTGTCAGCTGTGTAGAAGTTGTAATCAATGTTCTATCTAGACCTAAGTAGAGGTTGTGATAGCTGTTCTATTTTGTTAGCTTGTTGTTTTATCATGTCAAATGTGTTTGTAAGGCAGGAATATATGATTTTATGGTCTTCACTGGTGTAAAGGACAGGAATATCTACTTCCATTATTTATGGTGGTCAAAAAGGCAAGAATATCTTGTTTTCATAGTCTGTATATGTCCAAAGGGTAGCAATAGTCTGTTTCCACAATATACCATGGTAAAAAAGGCAAAAGTATAGCTTTTTGATGGTTTACATTGACTTAATAGGCAGGCATATCTACATCCATGATGATCATAGGTCAGAAAACAAGATAATCTTCTTCCAGAAGGCCAATGGTTTCAGACAGATCTGTTTAATACAAAACAAGCATTTTCCAGTTAAAGTAACTATGTAATTGAACAAAGACAAATGGGAATTTGTTACTGTCTGATTTCATACATGATTTAGACATTAAAAATGTAAGAAAATCTACTACTCTTCTGTTATCAGATTATTCCCAGTACAGATTAGGAGCTACTTCAGCATTTGTGTACCTTAATTATAAACATACCTAGAAATACTTGAAACAATAACATAAGAATTAGTCGCAGAAGTTTGTGTACCACATGACAGAAAGGTATGAGATATTATCCTTGTTTCAAATAGCATGCTTCAAAAAGCAAGACTAATGAATGGGGCATCTATAAAAGTGACGGGGCTCTAACCAGGTAATGAATGTGTTCGTAGTTACATCATAAGTCGTAATATTAAAACATGTTAGTAATTATGCATATTGTAATTATCATTTTTAACCCCTTCTAAGAGTGGTTTAGTAGTAAGATGGGATCATTGCTTGAGTGCATAACTTGGGAGATATTTTTGTCATTGAAAGGCACTTTTGTCAATGAGTGAAGGAATGTTTTCTCTTGTTAAAGTTTCTTTCCTGTTTTTCCCCCTTCTTAAAATGCTATAAACAGAAGTTATTGCTGGTTGAAGTTTCATGATCACTGCGGGTATTACTGGCATTCCTTACATAACCAAGAATGATGTCTTAATGGTAAAATTGATATTGAAAAAATAAAGAAAACATTAACTGGTCATGCATTTTTCTGATGAAGTTTCATAAATATGAAAGAAGGCATTATGTGAACTTGCTTTAAAGTAAAAGAACCATTTCTCATCTCTCTTGTCAGTAAATTTATTATTTTGTATATGAGTATATTTCAAGTGATCATGTGAGTATTAAGATGGTAAATCTTGTACATAATTATAATGGTGTTGGTCCTCAGTTGCATGGGTCATGAGCTTGAGCACTGCTAGAAATCTGACTCTCTTATATGAGCAAGTTGAAAGATGGGAGTCTAGAAAAACAAGTTCTTGCAAGGTTTCCCCAGTTCAAATACTCTTAGCCTATTGAGATGATTCCTGAAAAAATGTATAAAGTAGAATTAAACCAATCCAGCCGTAACAAAACCTAATGGAGTTCAGATTTCCTTTTGATCAGCACCCTTGTCTTGGAAAAAAACTTGCATGATTTTGCAAGCTGTCGCTATTGAAATAGCAGTTTAAGGGAGGTAACTGCTTCATGACCCAGTCAGAGACATAGAGACATGTGAGTACTAGAGACTGTGTGAGCTTTGGGACAAAACAATTACTTTCTCAGGGTATTATATGAAAGGAAGCAATGAAAACGAGGTAATTGCTTAATTACTAGATTCACATCAGTCTGTCTTGAGTTAGAGAAATATCCCGCCATACATTCTATTGTTGCTGATGGATACATACTTTCTGGTAATTTGGGGAGGAAGAGTATTGTCAAGTACTATATAACTCAGGGCTTATTATTTTTCAAGGCAGGGTGCTAGAATCTTTCTGGTAATTTACTATAGTATTTTTATTCTTTTTATTCCATAGTGCATAACGGGAAAGATGGAGCACTGTTGTGTCGTGCTGGGGGGGAAATGGTATAACAAGATATACCAGATTAGGGGGCTGTATATAAGTAGTCTTTGATTTCAGAAAAATGCAAAAGTGTTATCATTGCAAGAATATAATTTCCTACTTGAAATAATGTGTTCAAGGGCACGCTGGAAAAAATCATTGTTTTGTGGCAGAAATCCAAGACTGTCGTTAGTCTAGTTTGCAGCCATTCTGCAAGGCTTAGTGAGTTAGTGGGGAAGATTTTGGTGGGAATAAGCAGAAGTTTGAATTTTGGAAGAACATTTAGTAGGTTTAACCTTGTGTTGCCCACAGTTAACTTAATGTCAGATTGCTTTAGTGTCTCGTGGGGGAGGTCAAGGGTTGGTTGTCCATCTATAATTCCTGTCTGGTATTCACACCTTTGACTTGTCATTGAATGTGGTTCTTAACTATGAAAGTATATGATATATAAATGAAATGTAGAAACATCTTGGCATGAAGCCAGCTCATGTATACTGCAAGAACTGCAACTCTTGTGAGAGCATATGTCAAGTTGTGCCCCTTTAACAGAAACCATTAACCTTGAAGTTAGTGTAGGCAGTTATGGCATCCTTTCTCAAAATATGACAGAATAGTGAATCAAATACTGTATGCTTAGCAGGTCCCTCTTGTCCCAAGTTTGTGCAGGAACTTGTGTACAAAATTTACAAGAAAGAAAAATATGATTTCACTGTAGATTTGCAAAGAAACTCATTAATTCCATGGAAATTTAAGTTATTGCAAGATTTATTTTGTTCATTGTTTATTCTATACAGAATTTTTTCTATTTCAGAATGTCTTGCAAGATCTTTTGAATCCCCTATCGCAGCACATTTCTGCCATCCAGGTATGTTGACTGAATCTTTCAAGTGATACTGAAATAACATAAAGTCAGACTATTTGTTTGTAATTGTGCTTATTATGTCCACCATCCTCTATAGAGGCTATAATCGGTACGACCCGTAAAGTCAGGCTACCATAGTTGGTAGGCCATTATAGCCCAGTGATATACTCGCTCCAGTGCCTGAGTCACCAATGGTTTGGTCCAATACTTCAGAATTAAATGATTTGTTATTCATAGTTGTTATTGTTGTTTGTTATTCATTTGTTAGTCATATTACCGTTCAAAGTGACCATCATAATTTCAAATAAAACATTAATCAGTGATTTATACTCCTAGAATAATAAACATTGCCATAGTTATAACCCAAAACTAACGATCTGTATAACCGTTTCATTCTCATCGAATATAGAGGAAATCTGTAAAAAAAAAATTTGACTATCCTAGTCAAAAATTAAAAATCCACCCTTTTGGTTATGTATATCTTAATTTGAATTTGTCAATAACAGAAATAACTTGGTAAAACTTATTTCTTTTACATTTTTAAAGCATCCACTGTGTTTTGAAGATCATTCTTGACAATAAATCAGTGTGATCATTTTGAAGGGTATTATAACTTTAATGTTTTTATCCATACAGTATGAAAATATATGGTATTTTAGTATATAATAAAAGTTATTTTTCTCACTAGGAATTCCGAGAGAAGAATAGGACGAGTCCGAACTTCAACCATTTATCCGGGATATCTGAGTCTATTCCGGCACTTGGCTGGGTAGCCGTGGTAAGGAAATCTCTGTTCATTCATGCACGTAAATGATTTTTGATGAAATGTATATGATCAAGAACATAATTGTAAAACAGAAATAGTTTGTATGTTTATGGCATTATAACTATGCCAAACTATTGCCAAGTATTCAGAAAGCACCATAGCCCTATGCCACAATAGTCATGGTGGATGTTATGATAAGGGATAGGTTAAAAATCAGGTTATTTGTAAGGCATAGGTTTAAAGTCAGGGTAGAGGCAATGGATAGGTTATAAGTCAAGATAAGGGAGAAGTTTAAGGCAAGGGTAAGGTATAGATTTGACAACAAGGTTTAGGGTAAGGGAGAGGTTTAAGGCAAGGGTAAGGTATAGGTTTGACAACAAGGTTTAGGGTAAGGGAGAGGTTTAGATATAATGATAGGGTACGTGTAAAGGATAGGTTTAAAGGCAGGGTTTTAGTAAGGAAGGTTTTCAGATATAGTAAAGTGTAGTTTATGGATAGGGGAGGTTTTGGACATAGGTTAAGTGTATTGTAAAGGGGAATGGGCAGTTAAATGTAGGACATCCTGGTTTTACATTGTCAAGCTTTCCCGACTAACAGGCTTTTTGTATAGTACTTTGTTTTCCTGATTTAAACAGTGTTTTGACAGACATAAAACAGAACTGGCCAGTTTCCTATGTTTGTTTATGTAAGGCCTAGCCAAAGGGTAATGTGAAACTATTACTTGGTAATATTTTTATATCACCTCTCATCAGTGTATTAATATCTTGGCACTTCTTTCAAGTTTTTTTTGTACCTGTTAACAAGGTGATTGTGTTGTAAAAATCATTTTCAGATAAATAAACCTATAAATATTATCTAAATTGACTGAGAGATGTTTTAAATATCACTTTAGTTGTTGAAAATGCTTACTTGCAATGAATTTTCATTAAAATATTTTGTAAGTTACTGCATGTAGGACTGGAGGGGATTAACGGCATTAGAGAGGCATCCCAGAAATGTCAGCGTGTAAGATTCCTAAAGCGAGAAATTTGTACATAGTTTAAATTTAAACGGGATGTTAGGAAGAGGTAAAGGTTGAAGATGTTCTTAAACCCGATGAAACTTCCCTGTTTTGTTGTATACCACAATGTTTTTAGGGAAGTAGTGATGAAAAAGTCAAGCTTATTGAACCTGATGGGGTAGGGATGGGGGTGGGGCAGAGGCAGTTTATTAACAGGAGGTAACTGTGGGGTATTACACCTGTGTACTTTTGTTTGTGTGCTAAGATCATCTTAACTAGTTCTCAATCTCTTTTCTGAAAAAGGTTTTGAAAATCTAGCCTGACCCCTCGTAGCATCCATGGATGGAGGGTGGGGCGGGTTTTGGTGTCTTGTCATTGTTTTGACATTATGTAGACTAGTATTTAGGTTCATTCGGCACTTTAGGATTAAGGCTTGTTATTATGGAAATATTAACATCCTTTGATGTTCTTCTGATAATAAATTGATAGTCAAAAATATTTTGTTTGTTTTGTGTAAATGAGAATAACTTTAGTTGCTAGGGCCAGGTAAATATGATAAAGAATTTTTCATTTGGAAAATTATGATATATTATTGGTAGTGAATGCTTGCAGGTGTTGAACTGATTTTACTGTAGACCAGTACATTTTTGCACCAATCTAGGTTTGCGTTTTGCAGTTGTTGTTCTTATTTGTCGGTATTATAATGTCATGTTTTTATATAAAACAAAGTGAAACTGGATGCGGAAATTATTTTTTTGAAATAACTTATTGCAGATTGGAAAATTCATAGAAAATTGACTTTTTGCAAAAATAAGTTGTGCGCTAACAAATAGTTGGTTTACTGTACCGCATAGGCTGGAATCTCTTTTGTTATTCAGATGAAAGAAGTCCGGAACGCATTATGTGTGTATTAAAGGTGGATTTTGACGATTAATTTCTGGTGAAAAAAACGAATAAATCAGTTGGCACATGATGTCATTTTTGTAATCTGACTGATTATTAGATGTGTTGTGGAAGGTATTTCTGTGTATTACAAAGTGTTTGATTAATCCCATACAAAATCTAGCTGGGGGAAAAAGCGGTGTAAAATTCTGGCAGAACGGCTGCGGTAATAGTTTCATGATTTCAGCAATCAGTCATACAGTTATGAAACTAGATCTAAATATTTTGACTTGATAACTGAAGTCTGTATTTACTTTAGCCACACAAGGTTGTAGTTTAGCCACACAGCATTGTAGTTTAGCCACACAAGGGTCTAGTTTAGCCATACAAACGTGTCTTTTAGCCACATAAGGTACACTTTAGCTATGCAAGGTTTTAATTAGCCACACAAAGTTGTAAAATAGCCACACAAAGTTCACTTGTAGTCTAGCCATGAGTTACAGTGTATAGTATGTTTATCTGCCAAGGGACTACAAGGGCAGGGAATCAGATCAGCTATTTTCCAGTACTAATGTATGTTGAAATGTTAATTTCAGGAGCCAACGCCAGGACCGTATGTAAAAGAGCTGCAGGATGCTGGAATGTTTTATACTAATAGAGTGTTGAAAGATAATAAAGACAAGTAAGTAAAGAAAAGCTGGGTTCTCTTGCAAGCAGAACTTTTGAAAACATTACATTGTATGTATAATGTATATGTAAGAATAGTGAGGTGGGAAGAAAATACACACATTCAATTCTGGGAGTCATACAGTAGTAAGGTATCTGGAAGTGGGGGGCGGGGGGCAGAGGTACGCACAGTCCTTATTGGGTTCACATACTGGCACACTTGTGTCTTGAGGTCACATTAATTGTATAGGATTTGGTTGAAGATGTGTGAGGTCACGCCTTTAATTGTGATTTATGGAATTCTTTGACATTATTTAGTGTTCCATGGTTTAATCACTTTTTTTCATGCAAAATGACTTGTGTCATAAAACCATTTCTAATCAAAACACTTTTGTTTGAAAATGTATAGGAAAAAACATTTCTGCTTAATCCTTAACAGATGCTCAAAACGTCATTTTACGCCGTCGATGTGCAACAAAAAACACAGTAACAAAAATGGTGTAAAAAAGACAAGTCAGGAAAAAACTTTTGAAAAATTGTCATTTCTTTTCCCTCCGGTACTGCTTTTGTTTTGATGTTAATAGACAGTTGAGTGTAGCACGAAACTAAATTTTCCCATGCCTTCCAATAGCTTACTGGTGTGTTGCACTGAGTGTAAGACTGCCAATTTTTTGCCAATTTATTGCCATTGTGCAAAACAATAGAAATCTAACTACATACATCAAGTCAGTGCCAATGGAGCTTTAGATCCAGGTTATTATGTTCTTAATCTGCTTTCAGACGTTTTTTTTTGCTGAGTTTGTTATTACACAAAAAAAAGGTTAATCTGTACACCTTTCATTTGCAATATGTAAACCAGGGAGCCTAGTTGTTCTTCAAAAGCTTGCAGAGGTCATGCAACATGACAAAATACTCACCCAGTAACACAAGGGACATGGGTGTGATCCCAAGTAATGTGTCAGTTTCCATGGTAGCCATTCTTTGTCAGTCACCTCTATTTCAAGTGAAAATGTTGTCAGTCACCCCAAGGTGTACAACCTAGTTGCAGTTAGGACCACCCAGAAACACTGTAGTAAACTGTATGTTTTTACAATGGCAAGGTGAAAGATTTGGTCACACAAAAATGGTCTAGGTTGAAAGAGTGTAGAAATGGTCTCTGTCATTCTGAAAATATTGTGAAGGAAAGCTAGTCCCAAATCAGCCATAATTAAGGCATGCAGTGTGATGTTACTAGGTTTTTTAAAAAAGCTACCTCCCTCTCCAAATAAACCACAATTAAGGCATAATTGAATGAATTTGTGGAGACATTTCATTTATAGACTGGAATCACTGGTGAGCAAGCTCCTACAGTAGAATGGCAGATTTGCAGTATTATTTTCTGGAACTTTCACTTCCAGTTTGTAAATACTGAAACTTTAGAAGATTAACCTGCCTGGAATCCGTGCAAGCCTTGATGATGTTGATTAAATGCTTGTTTTCTTATAGCTGTCTCTGAGTAGACACAATGCCAGGTAAAAACTTGACGTGGGAGGGAGATTTATGGGTTAAAATTTGGTTGTAAAATCATACATCTGTTTTTCTACCTTATTGCTGGAAGTAAAATCTATTTTTGTAGTTTTTGGATTTCTGGTGGGTTTTTAGAGCAGCTTGCCAAGGTTGAAAAGTTGGCTTCATGAAATTTGTCTCACATTGAATCAAGGCCATTAGGTTGAAATTTTTTCTTAAGGAGTTGTCTGAGATCTGCGGCCACTGATTGGCTAGAAGCAAAATAGGTTTGAAATAACTATCCAATCAAAAGTTAGTAAATAAGACTTGTCTTACAAAGTGTTCTAGATGGGATATATAGTTGGGAGGAAAAAACTTTGGAACCAGGCAGTAGAAATGACTGATCTGTTTCTCGTTTCCCACTATTAATAACTTTAAATAGATCATTTAAATAGATGAGTTACGTCCTCAATCCTAGATTCTAAAAACATTTTATTTGTTGGCACTATAAAACATTTATTTCAAAAACTTACTTATTTCTGCTAATTTTGGTCTTAGATCTAACTGTTGTTGCATACACAAGTAAATCTGATAAAAATGTATCTTATAAATAAAATGTTTGAAGCAAAATCACTCTATGTTTTATCATCATGACTAAATCATGAAGCATGAAGTATAAAAATGTATTTATTGGGAGCAAAAAAATATTGAAGATGAATACCACTTCATTTCATATAAAGTTTGTTCTCAATATTCATAATGTTTAGTGACAAGAGAAAATTTATTGAATTTTCCCAATGTAAAATTTCCTTAGAAGAACAAAATTGAACTTCCCAAAAGCAAATTCCTCTTAAAATCATTGAAAAGAGCAAAATACTTTTAACACCGTGAAATTGAATAAAAGTTCAAATTCAGTTGAAGTTTCTCGGAGGTTATCGACCTGAGATGTTGTTGTATACCTCTTAATATTTTACCTTCTAATTTCTCCCTCTCAGCCTATTTAAAACCTCTCCATCAAAATACCATAATAATTATGCAAGAGCTTTTATCATTTTGAAGACTCTTAATTTTACTAAGAAGTAATTAATAGCTAACTTAAAAATTCAAAAACAGTTAAAATGTTTTTTACAAGAAAGAAATTACTCATTTTACACTATTACAAACATAGGTAAGTTTATCACACTTTCATAGTAAACACCTATGATATGAAGGCATCGTGGCTTAGTTGGGGATCTATTTATGCTAATCAATTCCAACCTTTTTATTACTAAGCAACAATTTCAATCGACATTTTACCAACTTTTTATGCAGATTTTAAGATCTTGGCACGGAAATTTGTGTTTATTTGCATTTAACGTGGTTTTTACTTGTCTGTAGGGCAAAAACGTGAATTTAAACAATCACGGTAAATTGATTTCTGTTATTTACGTTGAACTTTGGAAGAGTAACGGTTTTAACAACGCTTGAAGATGTACATTGCACAATTGTGGAAGACATTTAGGTTTTTAGTCGGTAATTGAATTTAAGCATAATGTTTGCTTTTAATGATTTACAGAAGAAGTATGTTTTGTTCTTCATTAAATTATTTTGTCAGTTGTTTGTACTGTAACAAACGTGTATTCAAGAGGGAATGTGCTTTTATTTCTTCCCATTTTTCACAGTGGAAAACAAGTCTGGTATGTAAAGGCATTTAGGCATTAAGTCTAGCTTTTACATTGTTTTAGTTTTTTTTTAGCTTGAATTACACAAGTTCTTTGGTAAATATTAAATTATTATTACAAATGAATCAAGTTTAAAAAAAAATAACTTGTTTCTTCTCTTGAAGTTTTCTTACTATATGATGGACAGAACACTCTGAAGCTGTCTGTTCTGCTGTTTGTCTCATCTTAGCAGGAAGGGCTCATGTTTATCCTTTGTCTGTTTAGCCTTCCATCTGTCATCAACATATTACTTGTTCGCACTCTAGAGGCTGCAGTCTTGGTCCAATCCAAATGAAACTTTATGAGGTTGTTAACCTAAATAAGATCTCAAGAGAGTTGGACATTGAATCATCTGGCATCAAAACTGGGTCAGTAGGTCAAAGCATGGAAAAACTTGAAAACACTCAATAGGCCATATCTTATTACCTAATTTATATGTATGAAACATGATCAGAATGGTTTGCCGTCATATTTGGTTAAGGTTAAGTTTAAAAGTAAAGTAATAAAGTAAAGTAATGCCTCTCATGGTATCAGAAACTTTGTATTCATGTCAGCTTAAGAATTCATTTTATTAAGGGACTGTGGTCAAACTGACAAAATATTTTTTATATGGTGTTTTGATGTCATTTGAGGAAGTGTTGTGCACCCAACCAGATTGATATACCTCTGTGAATCATGTATATATATTCTGTTGTTTAATTGGAGCAATGTAGGACCATCTTTGCCCTCTTGTTTCTTTTTTCTATATGAAAAAATGCCAGACATTTTGAGAAAAAAAAGACAACAACACTTTATTTTCATAAAATTCTCACTTTGCATATTTTTGAAAGATACCATTGCATTCCTTTCTGTCTTATCACCAGATCCTTCCATATATTTTATTGAAAAAAAAAGATGAATTTATCTTTGAGGCATTCAAGATGAAACAACTCTTTTTATCAAAATCTGAAAAAAATCACTATTCCAAAATAAGCCGACTAATAACAAACTTCAGCTTTTCAAAATTTTAGGGGAAAATGTAAGGTCCAGACAGGCAGGTCCATTTTAGAAATTAGGGAGGTTAAATGTTAATAGAACATTCTTATGAAAAACATTGTTTTTTTTTAACACCAATTCCTATATTGGCTGCTAACATGATTCCAAGATAAACCCTGCCTGATAAGCCTTGATAAGCCTTCAGCATTTTGTCTTTTCATCACCTTGTTATTAGAAATCTTCTAAAAGAAAAAAAAAAGATCTATACATATAACATTCTGTTATTATGTGTGCGCCAGAAAGTGTCAAAACATGTGATATATCAGTAACAAATTTCAAAGAGTCAAACGAGGGCTGACCGAGGAATTGCCCTGTCTGAGTCTAGCTCTGTCAACACTTGGAACATTTACAAACATCAAAAAGTTTTCTGTTTCTGCGTATATAAAGAAACCATGTAATGTGGAAACTTACTTCCTGTAGACAATGAGAAATTGCTTACAGCAGAATGATGCTGTACTCAAACATGCATCAAAACAATGGCATAGATAGCATCTCTTACCAGTAACTAATTGATCCTAGTTCTGCAGAAAGACTTCACATTCACTGATAAACATATTTTCAGGTTATCAGTTTGATTCAGTTTTAAATGCTGGTGGTCGTGCCAGCCCTAGAAAGGATTGATCTTAACCCTTGTAAGTCCATATTTACAATACTGACTTGCCCTTCAACCCTTTTGACAGTACCATTACTGGTTGAAATAAGTGCTTATTGAACATTTACTGGCCGAGTTGCAAACACTGACAATCATGAGCAGCCTGATCATGATCTGCATTGGTCGTAAATGCGAAATCACTTGCCTCTAGCAGGGTAAGAGTTAAACAAAATCTCAGAGCTCGGAAAGCTCATTAAATATGATGTATACTCGACTAATATTTTTCTTTGTCTTGTGCAACTGTTACCAATTTACATTGGCATATGCAAGTCCATGAAATGTTGATACAGTATAAATTCCGCTTTATGCCAAACTGTCATAAGTCCTTTTAGATTGTATGTAAGTAATCACTGTATTGTATTTAACAATCAGTATGGGGTCATAAAGTTCATGTCAGTACACCTGAACTTACAGAAAGGATATCTTGGCTCTTGATCTCCAAGCAGTGGAAAAATATTGCTAGAAAATGTCTGTTGTATAATGTAAAAAGCATAAAAACTGTTAATAAACAAAAGCAACACAGTTTGAAGTAGTACTGAGTATTTTGATCACATTCTGTGTAGGATATTTTCTGGAAAGGTTGCAATTTAGTCCTGCAGAAACGATTAGTTTCTAGGTTCCGAGTTTGTGTAACACAACAATCCTAGCCATGGTGATTGATGGTGAACTGTCTTTACTTTTAACTGGTTTTCTAGTGGCGTTTTGAAAAGAAGTGTTTTACTCATTTAAAAATACTTAACACCTTTCATAGTTGAACACCTGCCATTTCACTTTTTTGGAAAGTTCTTTCATTGTTTGCTAACAAGTGAATGATAATTGCAGATCCAAATGTCAGTATTTTTGTAATGGGTAAGTTGAGAACATAGCCTGTAGAGAAAATCCTATGCACTAGTGTAGAGTGTCTATGTTTAGGTATCTTTCATTGTAGAGATTTTTCACAGTTCACATGCGCAACTGATGCAGGGGTCACAATGGCACAAAAGCTTTTCTTTTTCCTGGAAAGCAGATTTGAGTACTGGTTTTTCCAGGAAAGCAGATTTGAGTACTGGTTTTTCCTGGAAAGCAGATTTGAGTACTGGTTTTTCCTGGAAAGCAGATTTGAGTTGTGTTTTTTTCTTACTAAAAAGCAGACTACAGAGTGAATGAGAAAGTTTCCTAGTTTTTTCAAATCAAGCTGAAATAAACTGCTATATACTAAGATTATGTGACATGCCTACATGTTTTTGATGTCTTTTTTAAACATGTCAAAGATTTTTTTATAAGATTTTGTTGTCTCCGATCTGCATGCCCTAGTCAGTTGCAACTTACTTACAAAACCAGTAAAGCAAACGGATTGGTCAAATTTGAAACTAAGCTCAGTTGTAGCTGATTGGTTAGATTTTAAACTGAACTCACTTGTAGCCAATCAGAATCTGGAGATGTTAGTGAGAGGAAAGGCCAAGGTAGCTTTTTCTGCTATTAAATACAGATAGGTAACGAATATATTAGACCTAAGATATGGAAAAGTATTAGTATCTCTATGATTAACATTGTTTACTCTCATAAATTGATTTTGTTTACCTTCAGACATTGCCTTTGTTTACCTTCAGAAATTGCCTTTGTTTACCTTCAGACATTGCCTTTGTTTACCTTCAGAAATTGCCTTTTTTCTCTTCAGAAATTGCCTTTGTTTATCTTCAGAAATTGCCTTTGTTTATCTTCAGAAATTGCCTTTTGTTTACCTTCAGAAATTGCCTTTGTTTATCTTCAGAAATTGCCTTTGTTTACCTTCAGAAATTGCCTTTGTTTATCTTCAGAAATTGCCTTTGTTTACCTTCAGAAATTGCCTTTGTTTATCTTCAGAAATTGTCTTTGTTTACCTTCAGAAATTGCCTTTGTTTATCTTCAGAAATTGCTTTTGTTTACCTTCAGAAATTGCATTTGTTTATCTTCAGAGACCAGACACATGTTGATTGGACAAAGGCCTGGAATGGTAGCCTTAGAGAGTTATTTACCTACATAAAAAATAACCATACGACTGGTGTATCCTGGAACCCACAGGTCAGATAATTGTTCATTCAAAACTACACTTCAACACACCATAATTCTTAGAAATGCTACAGATTTTGTCTCAGGTTTGATTATTTGTTACCCAACCATCACCAGATTGTTGGGCTTTTTAAGTCAGTTGCTAACACATTTTTTTGTGGGTGCTTGTAGTCTGGCATTATTTTGTAGATTATGAAGAATGTGGTCACAAGTCACCTTGCTACTGCAGATGGTCCAAATGGACACCCATTGAGTTGGCCAGAAAATGGGGTTTATATGTGGGCCAAATAAAAAGTTTTGTGCATTTCAAAATGCTATCAGTATTATCCTGAGATTATAGTTGATCTGAATGATTCTTGGCTTGAAAACATGTTAAATATGATTTTAATGTTGCTTTCAAATGTGCTTTGAACTTTCAAATTTTTATCGAGACTGGTTATCAAAGTTACACGTTACAAATATAAAATTAATGAGAAAAATTCACGGCATGGCGTGAGTATTCATAAATGATTGAAGCATAGAGACATGACTTATCTTGTACAGTTTCCAAACATGATCTTACCTGGTTATAATCTGTCAGGCTTTAAAACAGGTAGAATTAATTGCAAATAAATGACTTTCATCATTTTAGCCTATTTGTAATTCTTAGATTAAAAAGAAACCCAACTTAAAAGATGCTCTTGAAATTGATAGCTCTGTATCTTTATTGAGTGCACTTTCCTCGTCCTTTTGCATTTATTTTATGCATCTTTTAAGATTTGGTTAATGATATGCTTATAATAGCAACATAGTTATTGCGGGGATAGTAATTAAAATTTTATAAGTAAAAAATTGAATTAATTAGTTTTTAGTCGTTTCAATTATATAGAAATTGTGTAAGTCAGGTACTGAATTTCCTAATGTTCACAATTAATATGAAGCAAAGGCGTCATGAATTAGTAGCTATGTGTTGTATTGGAGAATAAACCCCTGCCAGAATGGTCCTTGGTGTAGGTAGGGCTTGGCCAAGGAGGAGTTACCAAAGAGACTGAGGCAGAAATAGTCTCCCAGTGATACCAAGGAAGACTGAGGCACTCGGACACTGAGGCACCCAGAGGTATCAAGGTGACTGAGGCACCCAGTCTTACCAAGGAGACTGAGGCAGAAAAACCCAGTGTTACCAAGGAGACTGAGGCACCCAGTGTTGTCAAGGAGACTGAGGCACCAGAGAGCTGAGGCACCAGGTTACCAAGGAGACTGAGGCACCCAGTGTTACCGAGGAGACTGAGGCAGAAGAAATAGTCTCCCAGTGTTACCAAGGAGACTGAGACAAGCGCTACCAAGGAGATACCCAGGAGCAGAGTGAGCCTAGAGTTACCAAGGAGACTGAGGCAACTCTCCCAGGTATAAGGAGACTGGGATTACCAAGGAGACTGAGGCAGAAATAATCTCCCAGTGTTACCAAGGAGACTGAGGCACCCAGTGTTACCAAGGAGACTGAGGCACCTAGAGTTAAAGAGACTGAGGCACCTAGAGTTACCAAGGAGACTGAGGCACCCAGTGTTACCAAGGAGACTGAGGCAGAAATAGTCTCCCAGTGTTACCAAGGAGACTGAGGCATCAAGTGCTACCAAGGAGACTGAGGCACCCAGTGTTACCAAGGAGACTGAGGCACGCTACAAGGGCTTGTCACCTATAGATACCAAGGAGACTGAGGCAGAAATACTCTCCCAGAGTTACCAAGGAGACTGGGGCACCTATTCTACTGGGGAAAAGCTCCCAGAGTTACCAAGGAGACTGGGGCAGAAATAGTCTCCCAGAGTTACCAAGGAGACTGGGGCACGGTTACCAAGGAGACCTAAAATGTCCCCAGAGTTACAAAGGAGACTGAGGCACCTAGAGTTACCAAGGAGACTGAGGCAGAAATAGTCTCCCAGTGTTACCAAGAGGAGAATTACAAGGGCAATTGTAGCAGCTACCAAAAGAGACTGTTTAGGCACTGCCAGTGTAATAACAAAAGGAGACTGAGGCATCCGGGGGGGCCCTCAAAGCGGTCCTACCAAGGAGACTTAATGTTCCTACATACCTATAGATACCAAGGAGACTGAGACAGAACATTGGCGAATAGTCTCCTTTAAAGATCTTAACTCAAAAAGGGAGACTTTTTTTTATGGTTAGCAGCCTATAATGATACCAAGTAGACTGGGTTTTGCAAAAATAGTCTCCCAGAGTTACCAAGTAGACTGGGGCAGAAATAGTCTTCCAGAGTTACCAAGGAGACTGGGGCAAAATAGTCTATCAGAGTTACCAAGGAGACCTGGGCAGTTTCAAATATTGTGATAACTCCCAAGAGATTGTAACAAAGGAGAATGGAGGCTTATTGCCTCTCGACCTTTTTGTCTTACATGGAGGTACTTGGGGCAGAAATAGTCTCCCATAATTGAAATTAGCCAATGGCACATAAGCATTCTTCATGGTCAAAAAAATATCATTGACATTACACAGAGAGAAGTTTTTTTGCAATGAATCTATAGGAAAAATTGAGAGACTGTTTAGAAAAAATTGACTCTCTTATTAATAATTCAAAACACCACAATTTCCATGCCAAAGAGGGGACGTCTTGCGGCGCCTTTAGGCGGGAAATACGGTAATCAGTGTCTTGGCAGAACCGTGCTTAGTGAAATAGGTAAAACGAGCAAATCCAGGAAGATCTACTAATGAAAAATTGCAATAGATGTTATGTTAAGGCATCATTTGACAAATCCTTTACATGAAGTTGTAATGTCATCTTTCTGTACTTAGACAAAAAAAAGCTGAAACATAATTGGCCATGCAAATAAATTATGTTGGGTTAAATCTGGAATTTTCATTGCTGTGAATTCAATTATACCTGATAATTTTTGGATTAATATTACAACAAATATGCTGCATAGAGTATTAAAAAATATTGTAATTTGCTGAAGGGTTTACAAACGATTATCAACATCCTTTATTTGTTAGGTCACAAGATGATGTTTCCTGTAAAAACGGTCGTTGCTGTAAACTTGGGTGAATTTAATTGAAATAGTAAAGTGAGATATGTCAATAAAATGCCTGAAGCTCACACACAATCTATATAAAAAAATATGTGTTTTATCTAGAAAAAATAAAAGCCCTATTTACTGCATCTCTTAGAGTATTTTTATCACGAAAAGAATGTGGGGAATCGCTATGGTTATATTAAAATAAAGCAATACAGACAAATATTACTGCATTTTGCATTTTACGCCTAAAAATCTACCTTAGTGCCAAGTTTAAGACATAATTGTAACAGAAAGTTTGGAAAGAATTGTAGCCCGTAATCTTTATACGTGGATAAAAAATTAATGAAGATTGTTTGGACTGTGAGAAGCCAAAAACAAAATTGTTATTATATGTGATAGAAAAGTGCAAAAGTCGTATAAGTGCTAGTGTACTGAGAGTTCAGCCCAAGCCATCCACTGACATAATTATGTCTTCCTTCCCCACAGAAAACTGTTACTTCACATTCATGTTAAGTCAATTTTACAACAGTAAATTATAGGTTATACTTATTTATTTTAGCTCAATTGCAAAATAAGGTTTCTCAACCTATGATCGGAGAGTGGGTGTCTTGCCCAGGGACACACCTCACATTGCATGGACAGGGGATAATTTAAAAATGATAGTTTATATAATTTTGACGTTAGTGGCAAATGTATGTCATTGTGGATGTAGTGTTATCCTTCTCTAAAATTGCTAAAAAAGAAATGCATGCTCAGTAGTTGACTTGCTGGAAAAGTGTGACAGCTTATTAAATGTACTGCAGTCGTAACTTTTGTGACTATGTTAACATGTGTGCATCATGTTTTTATTGTTGTCGTCTGTCTAATGACGGGCGACTAATGCTGTGTTGCCACATTCTCAGAACATGCTTCTTCATAAAACGGATTCAGAAAGAATCAAGCGAGTAATGCAAGGATTGTTGAATGGTTGATGGTAACAAAAAACTATACAGCTTAATTGATTTCATCAATGTAAGGCATTTGCATCTTTCCTGCCGATTTCACATGTGGGCTTGATTATATTACTTTGGTCTCTTTGGTCTTTCTTCTTTTACTTTCAATACAGTCTACTTCTTACTTTTGTCTGCTGAAAAATGATGAAAGTTGCAGAGTTTGAAGAAGATTTTCTATTTCTATTATATATTTAGAAGATAGGTCTTAGTAGAACTTTTACCTGAAAAAAATTACAGTGGAATCTCCAGTGCTTCTGTTTACAGTATTTCATAAGAAAAGAATCCTGTGGATCGGTTCTCAAGTTTAATTTATTTTGACAGGTTTTTGTTATCTCCAAATTAAATGTGAAGTATTATAACCAGTCTGAAAGTATATGATCAGGATCAAGTAGATGTTTAGAAAATAAGGCACTTCTGCAGCAATGATTTCCAGAAAGCTTCTGGATAATGCAGAAGTAGAAGAGCTAACAGACTGGTCTCTTTTACTCATTTTTAAAACCATTTGCGTGTGAAAGGTGGATTGTATTTTGTTAAAAAATTGAAGAGGTTTAGCAGATATAATTGAAAATAGATTGCTAAAATGTAATTTTTGCTTTACTTCTAATGAGAGGAAGATCTTAGCAACATTTTCCCAGGTTTTGACTAATTTTGTACCATGATTTTACAATCACACCTGCATGAGATTTGTAGGTGTTCTAGTCCTATCATACACTCTTGGAACTGTGGCATTTTCTTTTTTTCTGTGCATCAGTCTTTACTCTTTCCATGCTGGCAGCAGATAATTATGCCTTTGGGACAAGTGCAGATAATGATCAACCTGATCTATAGTCTGATCGTGATCTGCACTGCTTCACATTAAATTCTTAATCAGCATCCATTTGGACAATTAATTGTTCCTTCCAAATTGAAATAGTTGAAATTTTGCAGAGTAATTTGTAAAGAAAAGATATCTAAGTTATTTCTAGAATTGTATACAATATAACTAGAAAGAAAAAAAAAATGCTGTGCTATGATTGATCGAGAACTTGTAAAATTTTGTTCAGTATATACATTGTATAGAAAGTCTGCTGGCTAAAAAGTCTTGCCTATGAAATGAGTCTTCAATTAGTTTGTTGAAACAGTCCAGCCAGCGGAGGCCATGGTCAGGTTCGCAGTATTGAGCTCATAACCCGTTTCTTTCCAGTGGCTGAATATCTAAACAATAACATTCTGAGAAATAGGAAATGCCCTTATAGTTTGTTGCTTTTTTGCAAACTGGGGCAAAAATGTGCAACTTGTGCATGAAAGATAACAACAATAGAAGAAATTAGATTTACATCAGTCACAGAGAACTTTGTTGCATGTTCATAAACATGTCTAGACATTTTGAGAATCTTGAAATGTAGCTCTCATTTTATTTAATTTAAATAAAGATATTTTTACAGTATTTTAAACCCACCGCACAGCTCTTGATTATTATATGAGATAGGAATAATATTTGAATACCAGGTAATAAACCTTTCTAGAAATCTAGTATACCATAAATCTTAATGCACTACATTTTAATGCGTTTTATTTGCTGATATATCACAACCGTCCATCATTAAGTTCACTTGGAAAATCAAATTTGCTGGTTTTAGATTACTCTGCAAAGATTGCAAGAAGGATGTAGGTGTTTATTACCTTGAATTGCAACGATTGTGTGTCAGGGTAGAATGTAATTTGTGGTTGATTTAATATGAAATAATAATTTAAAACTTTAGGGGCGTGAAAGAAAGTTTTGTTTGTTGAACTAACATCAGGGGGTATTGTAATTACTGTACTGCATTAAATTTTGACAGAGAAAGTTTGAGTAATTTCTGATAACAGGTTTTCTGCATTATATGTACTTGTAAATTTGACATATGAATAACTGAAAATGTAAGTGATTGTGTGCATTACAATTAATAAATTTTGACAGTTTAATACTGAACATGTGTTTTTAAAATTTTGGTTAATTTAATGAATATTCAATCATGGAATTTGTTTGAAGTAAAAAGCAAAACAAAATGTAATTGTAATGTAAAACATTGCATTTTTAAAATAAATGTAATGTAAATTCAGCATAGTAATTTTGTAATGTAATTGTAATTCAATGCATTACGTTCTGAGTCCTGTCTAGCCAAGTATTGGGTTTGTTCTGTAACAATTTGTGGGCATGGTAACAAACATTGATACTTGTACTGTAGACAGCTTACCATTGAGGAAGGCTCCAAGCTTGTAATGCAATACTGGTCATTTAACTTCAACATATGGGACTTTTAATATTCTGTGCAGTAAGTGGCATCTCCATGAAACAGTGAAAAAGACCTTGATATTGTTGATAAACAGTTGTACATTGTACTTTGATCGCTTCCTTTACCTTTGGCTTTGAAGTCATTCTGCTTTTGCTTGGGGCAGATTTGGTTAGTAGCAGTTCAGAATAGAACAGCTAAAGGATGGAAACATTACTAGAGCAGACAACAGTCAGAAAGAAATTGAAAGACTACTTTGAACGAAATGAAGCAAAGTGGTACATATAAGCTTTAGGCTTTTCCCAACACTTCATTCTACTTTATCATTTTGACAGACATAATTTGCATTTTAATTGATTTCTTTCGCACATGTTTATCACAGAAATTACTTACTATGCATTCTAAACATGTAAATTTTGCTGCCAATGAAATTTCATGAAAAAAAAGGATAAAAAAAACAAGGTCAAAATAGTTTTTACCAGAAGAATAAGGAGACTATTGCACTCGCCCCGGCGTCGGCGTCGGCGTTGGTTAAAGTTTTATAAAGTCAAATATCTGAATACTATCAAAGGCATGACTTGAAACCAAACTAATCTTACCATCAACATCTACACCTAAAACAACTCCATAACTCTTTTTGATTTTTGACAGATTTTGCCCCTTTTAACTTAAATTTTTGGTTAAAGTTTTTAAAATCAAAATCTGCATATTATCAAAGGTATTGACTGAAACTCAAACTATATCTTTACCATCAACATCTACACCTGAAAACAATCCTCATACTTGTTTGATTTTGACAGATTTATGCCCCTTTTACTTAGAATTTTTGTTAAAGTTTTTAATAAAGTCAAATATCCTGAAACTATCAAAGGTATTGACTTGAAACCAAACTATATGTTTACCATCAACATCTACACCTGAGAACAATCCCCATAACTCTTTTTATTTTTGACAGATTTATGCCCCTTTTTAATTAGAATATTTGGAAAAGATTTATAAAGTCAAAGTTTGAATACTTCAAAGGTATTGACTTGAAACTCAAAGAGTGTCTACCATCAACATTTACATCTGAGGAAACAACCCCATAACTCTGTTTTGATTTTTGACAGATTTAGCCCCTTTTTACTTTATTTTTATGGACTTAAAAAGTATGTTTACTGTCAACATCTTCACCAAGTTTTTGATTTTTGACATTTAGCCCCTTTTAACTTAGAATTTTGTCACAGTTTTTACCAGACTAACATGGAAATACTCAAATGGCTTTCTTTTGAAATATCATAGAATAATTATGAAGCATGCAGCGGCATGCTTTTTAATTCATACATTTCAATTTTGAAAAAGTTCCAAAGTTATTCATGA
The DNA here is from genome assembly GCA_022818135.1 of Saxidomus purpurata. Taxonomy (NCBI): domain Eukaryota; kingdom Metazoa; phylum Mollusca; class Bivalvia; order Venerida; family Veneridae; genus Saxidomus; species Saxidomus purpurata. Next base: position 3,782,470 of record JAFMSR010000017.1, read on the forward strand.
TTAAATTTACAAGGTTATGTATTTCTTTGAAATTATCCCCTCCTCCCTCCAGTTGGCTTACAGAATCCAGAGTAAGGCTTTGAATGTAAGTACATTTACAAACTTAAGGTCTTTGAACAAGTTTCATATCTTTGACCTTAATTCTTACAGACAATTACACTATACTCCTGTTCTTTGACAAAAAACCCATTTTACCAACAACCTTTCGAATAGTCGAGCGTGCTGTCATGTGACAGCTCTTGTTAACTTTAAAAATAAGATGTATGCAGTCATCCACAGGTTATCTATAATCATTTGTTAAAGTCAATTAACGGAGCTGAAAGATGAGAGTGGTAGGGAAAAACAGATTCTTGAAAAAAAGAAACGTAAAACAATTGGTAGCATGAGCAGATAAGATATTGGTTTTTACCCATCAGAACGGGGAGGCTGACGGGAGGCTGATGGATACCTCAAATGTTCAAACTTTTCACTTGAACTTTTTGTTTAGAGTTTGAGTTGTATAAACCTACCTGCTGATACTGAAGTTAAAGTGTACATTATAGTATACAAGCTGGCATTGACAGTGAAAAGTTTAGACTGAAGTGTTAGTAATTCTTACTCTTATATTATTACATTATTATGACTGGAACAATTGGGTTTAGTGCAGAACACACCTAAGTCCTTCATTACTTTGTGTAAGTTAAGCCTGTATTGCCATGACCCATTTATTGACATGTTATTGTACATTGGGTTGTTAGTTTTACTTTCCTGGTGGCAAGTAATTCTGCTTCCTCAACCTGTGCAGGCTGATCATGATCTGCACTTGTACTGTTCCCTAATGAAGTCAGTTAATGTTCAGTAAAGTTTCCCTTGAACAGTAAATGGTTCTGTCCACATTGAAAGATGGACCAAGTCCATTTTTGAGACTAAATGGGGTCAGCTTCTAAATTTTATAGCTTAATACCTACGTAGGTGATTCAAATGTGTTCATCTTGACATGTTACTGAGACTTGGTTATAGTCAATGGAAACTTTGTTGAAATAGAATGATGATAGTAATATACCACAATCTTTAATGCATAAATCATAGTCATGTTCTTGCCAAATTCTGCTCATAAAGTTAGGTGCGACTTACACCTTGGTTTTAATACTTGACTCAAATGATCAAATATTATGAAGTCATGATCTTCAGTCAGTAAATTTCTAAATGGACACCCCTTTAAACAATGAATTGTACAGTCCATATGTGAAGGTGGACAAGTCCACATAAGAAATTTAGCAAGGTTAGGGTAAACTGATAATAGACATGGACATCTTCTCTGAACATATTAGTTGCTTTTTGCATTGTTTAGGTAAAGCACTCATAACTTTGGATAACAAAATTAGCCAACTCTTTTGAGAATTTTCTGTCAAGTTTTATTTACGGTGTCTTAAAGTGTTGTTTGTATGTTTTGCCTCTTTCAGTATATCAAACACTTCATCTACAGGTAGATTTAGCACAGTCTTCATGGTAAACAAATCACTTGTAGAAGGGATGGGTTTTTTAATTTGGCACGAAGCACGTCAACAGTGAGGACCTCGCTCAGTTGGCGAATGTTTGATTTATATTGAAAGTGTCATTAAATGTTCACCTAGATTACATTAAATTTTATTAGAACAATTGTACAAACAGATTATGCGAAATTTTGCCATTGACAGAGATCATTAACTTTCTTTTGAAATATGCACAACAGGAGCACATGCAAGACAATCATGTTGTGCACGCAGGCAAATCAGAACTGCATAAAATATTTGGAAAAGTAATTTTCTGGCATGTGCAGAACGAATGCAGCAAGTGTATTAATGGTTTTAACAGGTTCACTTTTATCAAGTCAGTTGATTTATGATGAAAGCTTGCTCATCTCTGATTGGCAGGGATTTTTACAGAAAAAAAATCATGTAGGATATAATTAAAAGCCCCAGTTACAACTCACCTGGAATGAGTATGTATAGAATTTGTAGTATTAATTTGAGACCAGAATTTCCGCAATTTTTGGAAATTTGTCATTTCGATTTTGTTCTATTGAGGCATTTTTTTTACCATCTCCTGCATTGCTTTTGTTATATGGTTGTAATTAATGCCCATTATTTTCATCTAATTACTTTAACTATTTAGTTGTAATTTATAAGCCATTACTGATTATTATTTCCTAGTTAAATAATAGTTAATTTTGTTCATTATAGCTATATAGTTAGGACAGATGTGCAGGCAGATTATAATTTTGGTTGCAAAGCCAGAATTATTTGTACTTAAAGGGTAAAGGTTAATGCAAGAATAATAATGTGAATAAAATATATGTTTAATAATTAGTAAAGTGCTATAACTTACTGTAAGTTAGAAAATGTAATGGGCTTCATTGGGCTCGACCCTACCCTGAAAAGCATCATGAGGTGTTCCACTAGGCTTGGAACATTGGTTTGACAATCCTTGAAAATTCACAGTCTATCCTTGGTATTTTAGACCTTTTCTAGAACTAGACTCTTTACTTCTGATTTTCTCCAGACATTTTGCAGTCATACCATAGATCTGTCATCAGTAATTCTTACTTTTTCGATAATCCTCTGTAAAGACTTTCTCTAGAGGTACTTTCCCAGTCATGACAAATTCGGTTACCTGGATCGATTAGAAACACCTGGCCTGGTCAGTTCAACAGTGTTGTTTGTTTTCCTTTCAAAGTTTGTTGTGATCTGTTTCACTGTCTGGTCTGGCCCATCAGTTAATTAAAACATGGCCTTTATAGCCATGTTTATTGTTTTTTTCTGGACTTTAATCATCTCTGCAGCTTTTCTGTACTGGAGTGAGGAATGTTTGAGAAATCTTTATCTGAAGAAACATGGTGGTTGTCTGAACTTTGATTATTTGTGGTTTGATCAGTTGTTTCCAAAATGAAGAGTATTTACACCAGTTGTTTTCAAAATGAAGAGTATTGGTTTACTGGTACACAAAAATCAGTCTCTGTATTCTGTTACATTTCATTAACAGAATTTTTAAGCACAAAGTTCATGAACAGATTAATGAGTGTTTGGAAAAAGTATCATTTGCCATAAAATCGTAGAAGTTTTGCCAGTTTTTAATGTGTAATTGGCAAAAATTGTTTCTCTGTGGAATCACCGAATTGTTTTCAATCTCAGACAACAGTAATTAGCCAGATACAAAGGATCAGGATTATTTTGCGGCATTATGTATTAAAAAGATGTGTGGTGTAGAAGAAAAGTTGTCAGTCCCTCAGTTATGAAGTTGTAGGTTTGAATACCGCCGGGCATCACAACCACGTTCTCTCACTAGACACCAGTACTGTTATTTCCAAGGAAGCCAACTTGGTGTTGACTTAGTAATTAAGCTTTCTTCCCTACTGAACTTGGATTTAAATTAGTGAAACAATATTCATGTACATTTTGATAAGATAATATATCATTATTTTGCTTCTTTGGAAAGAGGCATAATATTATTGTCAGATATTTATCCACCATATTCAGCAATTTAATGACATTTCCATTCAGATCCAGAACTTTTGTTTCTACCACACACACTCCGCATAAACTTCTACAAGTAATCTTTGATTTGTGCCAAACCATCATAAACACTGGCCTTTGCAATCAACGCCAACATTTGATGGCCTTTAATGGTGGCCTTTCACAAACAATGATGTTTTTGAGATCAAGAGTTCAAGATTCCATTTCTTTCGGAATGAGTGTTATTGTTTTCATGTATGTGAGATCTTTGTTTACAGTGTCATCAATATGAATTATGATATTTGGCTTTGGTCTCAAGAATGTCACAAGAATGCTTGGTTTTGGAAGTTTGCATGCTCCTCACATATCTAGTGTGAAGAGAACATTTTTGTAACATTTTTCCTTCCTCCAGAATGTGTCCTTCATGTTTAACCTTTGCTTTAACTTTGTTTCCATACAGTTGTACTGCTACTGTATATATTATGTTGTGTCAGCACATTTTAATCTTTGGCAAAATTTGTCTTGTTTGTAACAAGCTCAATTGTTGTTCTTGATAAAACAGTTTTCAGCTATCAGGTTTTGACATGCACTTCAAGAGGTTTTGAAATGGTTTTATCTTTCCAGTCAGGACATTACCTCAATGTAGATTTACTGTTAAAATAAATTTAAATGAATGATTATACGATGATCACTATACACCAGGATCATTGTATTCCATAATTAGGGTAGACCATGATCACTATACACCAATACACCAGGATCATTGTATTCCATAATTAGGGTAGACCATGATCACTATACACCAGGATCATTGTATTCCATAATTAGGGTAGACCATGATCACTATACACCAATACACCAGGATCATTGTATTCCATAATTAGGGTAGACCATGATCACTATAGACCAATCACCAGGATTCTTGTATTCCATTATTAGGATCATGATCACTATAACCAGATCATTGTATCCATATTGGGTGCCTGATCACTATACACCTACACCAGGATATTGTTCCATATTAGGGCGACCATGATCACTTTAGACAATGATTCTTGTACCATTATGGATCATGATCCTTTGTACCCATGATCAATCTAGATCATTATCTTTTTGCACCATGATCAGTTAGACCATTATCTTTTTGCACCATGATCAATCTAGACCATTATCTTTTTGCACGATGATCAATCTAGACCATTATCTTTTTGCACCATGATCAATCTAGACCATTATCTTTTTATGCCATGACGCTCTAGACCACTATCTTTTTATGCCATGACGCTCTAGACCGCTATCTTTTTACTCCATGATCACTCTTGACCATGATCCTTGTACATCATAATCATTTTAGACTGTGATCCTTGTATACCATGATCACATCAGACCAAAACTCTCTGATACCATGGCTACTAAAGACCATGATCCAAGTACACAATGATCACTCTAGGCCATGATCATTGTTCACCATGATCCTTGTATACAATTATGCCTCTGTCCATGATCCATGTACAACATGATCACTACAGACCATGATCATTGAACACCATGCTCCCATAAATGATCAGTGACCATGATCAGACTACTCTGGATACAAAGCAATGTAGTTACATCTATCACAAACTGGTTACAGTCTGAACAAGCATTACATTACGCCGTGGCGTAGTGGTAGCACGTTCGCCTCAGGATGGAAGGGCCCTGGGTTCGATTCCTACCATAGCCATGTCATTAGTGTCCTTATAGGCAAGACACAAATAAATCGAAATTGCCTCTCTCTCTTCGAGATTGATTCCATCTTGAATGAGTCTCGAGAGCGATTAATCTTGTTAAGTTGTAATTACTTGTTTCACAGTCGAGTATAAATAAATTAGTATAAAAGAAATACAGAAAAAAAAATAAAAAATTTAAAATATAGTTCTAAGGGATATTGCGGTAAACATTCACAACTTATTTCACTTGTACAATACTGAGAAATCAGTACAAAGACAGTAGCCTCAGGATAGTATTGTTTCAGCAGATATTTTGGTTAAATTTGTTTTGATTTATATAGAGATAATCCACATTGTTCTTCTAAATGAGAAATACCTTCAGACACTAACCACATTTCTGTAGTAACGCAAAGTGTGTGGCATGAAACAATAAACTCCAAGCTCTGTGCCGCATTGCCAAAGATGGAGGAAAGCTTTTTTGTAGTAATTGTGCAGTAAGTCATCGGCGACTAGTTTTTCAATTACTTTCAGATAGAGCAGAACTGAAGATGGCGATACCCCGGTGGCACGTTTCTCGTTTAATTGTTCATAAAGACAGTCTTTTGTTGTAATGTATGGGTGAATCTTAAAAGAAAAAGATACGGTTTTTAAACATAGGTAGTTTGAGTTTGACAGACAGTATTACGGTATTTCCATTATGATTAAGTGCGTAATCGTGAAGGATTGGAGTAGTTTCCTATTATTCCTAATAATTAACGTACGTGACAGATTTATACCTGTAAAATCATAGATTTTTACATTCGAAAACAGTAATAAAGGACATGTTTGATTAATTAGGAATAGGTCTGTTATAAGTGTCCCTGTAGAAGAAAGCATTTTGAATATTTGTCTCGGATTTTTCTGTTTTTAATTTTTTGATTTTTATTATATGGAACTTTGAAAATGAATGTTTTATAAAAGATACTGTAAGTGTTATATTACTTGCAAAGTTTTTATTTTGACGAATTTTGGAAATGACCTTGCGTGCAAAATCATCTTTCTTATTAAGATTTCAGTCTCAGGACGGACAAAAATTGTAATATCGATAGCTAAATGGTTAGGGCATTTTCCTTCAGAACAAGAGGTCCAGGGTTAGAGTCCCAGCCCGAGCACAGGGTGTTACCTTGGGAAAAGACACTGATGTTGTATGTGCCTCGGTCTACCCAGCTGTAAATGTGTAGTAGTGATGAAAATCTCACTGCCTCTCTCTCGCGAGTGTGATGACATCTGGAATGAGTGTTCGAGAGCAATTCAATAAGCTACGTAGCTTTTCTTGTAATCAAACTAAAGTAAATTAGTATGAAAAATAATACCACATCTAAACAATAGTAATATAGACAAACTAGAAATTCACAAATTCGCTTACAAACTCAAAAACAAAAAAAGGAAAAATTGAGAAATAAACAGTTCACAAAATATTGAGGTGCTTACAGTATTCAACATGGAACTACAAATTGTACAGGTGTGCTAAAGACAGGTAATCAGGGTAATTACAGAGAAATCCTTATAATCTATATCATTGTAAATATTTTCTCATTGATTGAAATTGTTTGTGAAACATACAACAAACTACAGCTGGCAGCAGTCAGTTGTCTAACTCACTGACATGTACAGTTAAATTTCATGAAATTTGTTTACTGTAAAACTATGACATTAAATTTTGCAATGGTAAATTTTGGTTATTAGATTTATACTCATCTAAACATGAAGTTTTTCCTTGTTAATCTTGACTTTAGGATGTTTGATATGAAATTTTATCATTAACAAAGACTATGGCCCCTATCTGTTACTTTTAAGATTTGCTGATGAAAGAAATGCACCTTGATTGGTCAAAATTACCCACACATTAAACAGAGTCATTGACTGATTCATTTCTCAAATGGACAGTGCCATTAATGACACAGTGAAAATTTAGTAATTGAGCAGTTAACAGGTGAGACCATGTCATAATCTTGATCTACACTGTATTTGTTGAAGGCAGAATCACTTGCCGTCAGCCAGGGAAAGACTAAAAATGATCGGCTTTACACTATACAATGCAAATAAGGAGATGATTCAAGACACAGTCATAAATCTTGCAGTGGCTTTGTGTCGGTACTTCCAGAGGATTTATAACTGAGTTAATATACTGACAAGTTAGACATAACATTCCCATTACAAGTTTAAAAAAATTTAAGATTTGAATTGTTTTCATCAACACAACATAAAATAATTTTTCTGTTTTCATTTAAATCCTGAGAAATCGGAACTCTCCCACACTGAAGGGTGATCTTGGAATTGTAAAGAATACTTTCTATTACTTTCAAATGAACCATAAACTTTCTGTTGTCTTTATTGACAAGATTGTTCTCAGATAAATCAGTTTATCTCTTCACACACTTTCTATTACCCTTTGTGTGTTACAGACATACTCTTTCTCTCTCTCTGCTCTGGTTTTGTCAAGATTCGAGTTCTGATAGGTAAAATTGTGCTCCAAGCTGTTCATTTTATTTTATTTATGTCAACTATCTGGTAGTAAACTGCAAAGAATGCTCAGTGGTAGTTGAAAAATGGTATCAGTGGAATGCCTAGCTAAAGTCTTGTGGCTATATTCAGAAATGTTGGGCGATTCAACCTAGATTAATCTAGTAAGTTGTAAGAACTTGTTTTGCGATTGAAAATAACTAAATAAGTATACCGTTATAACGCGGATCGTTATAACGCGGATCCCAGTATAACGCGGTTGGGTCTTGGCTCCCAAAAATTTCGGGATCGACCAAAATCATATCGTCAAAAAAAGCATTGTCCCTATACAAAACAAATGTTCGAAAACGTAAATAAACAACATGGCAGGTAGTTAATTGATCTTTGTCACTTACGCGATATAAGCGTCTATAAACAAAGAAGTGTTAAAACAATTACGGCTTACTGGTATTTTTTCACGGCCCGTTATTCACAAGCTGACCTCTTTGTTTGTTAAACAAAACTTCTAAATCGTGTGAATTAATATTTGTTTGCGCATCTTTGATTGCAGGCTTACCTGAACTTAAATAAATCAATTACAAAACTGTTATTGTTTGTTTTAACAAAAAAGTACTTTCACTTTAGCCATCATTTTCGGAAAATGGATGTACTTTCGTTTTCAATAGCAAATATTTACGTAAGAATTTCTCTTTTATACATTTAATTTCGTGCTTAATTAACTAATTTATTTTACATAGAATCATTATTTTCTACAATTTAACCTCTCGATTTCATAAAAACATGATGCGTGCTAAACATCAATATGCTTTAATTTAGTTAGGTGGGTGGGGTACTGCGTTATGTACACGTTATGCAAGAAACCAGGGGGCCGATGATCAGACGGGGGGGGGGGCGGGTTATAAAAAGAGTCTCACTTATAACGCGGTCTGACCAGTTGGACCCCGACTACCGCGTTATAACGGGGTTGCAGTGTATTACTCAACCTCAACTGAGGAAGATCTGGTTGGCCAATGAAAACTTAAAGCAATAAATCAAGCAAATCTAGTTAACTTTAATAATCAGTTGACCAATGGACGGCAGGTAACAGACCCTTCCTTGGTGGAGGTTGAGTTGAGGAAGATGTCTGAATATAAACATCAGTGATATATGTAAATAAAGTGGGGCTAGTTGATTTCCTTGACACTGGGTTGCCAATGCCGCCAGTGTGACATTGATAGGAACTGAGGTCTGATCATGGATCTGTCTCATGAGATTATCTTTCTATGAACAGTTCTTTTTTGTCTGGTGATTTGAAGTATTGTATATGCATATACATAATAGTAGATATTTTGACTGTATTTCCCCTTCAAAATTGTGATTAATCATCATTAAAAGGCTTATCAGTAAACTGCTGGTCATATTCGACTTCCTTCCTCAGTATCATATTATTAGAACCAATTTATACATAACATCATGTATATTTTGATATCAAAAACTCTTTCCTATGTAAAATATTTGCTAACAATGTAAAAACTTGACCGTGTTATCACCCTACATACACCGTTAACATCAAATTACAAGATCAGGTAACCTATACTTTGTAGTCTCAGAGAGATAAGGCCCCAAGAAATGGCCATTTACTTACAGATTTTATATCTGGCTTTCATGATAATTCTAAACAAATATATCTATGGCAGGACTTGTTACCATTTTGTTTAATGATTGCATAGTTTTTGTAACAGAATTTTTTTTGTCATGAAAAAAAACCGAAGGTTATATTAGATTTCATTTGGTTTTGCTCTTAAATCACTTTGGGAATTTAAAGTTTCAGACAGGCAAAAGAAGCCTCCCACAGTACACGTCATTAGCAGAACTTGTAATTACCTGCAAAAATTGAAGCTGAAACAAAAGTTAATTATCAAGGGGACGAGGTATTTGAAACAAAAATGAATACAGTTGATTACTGGAGGCATAATGATGTAATCGTGAACGTAGTCAGAAGCTGCTACTGAATATCACAGTGTTCCGTTTCCCCGAAGAATTATCATGGTATCAAAGTGTATAACTTGATAGTAAGCAACTTTGTAGTGACTTCCAGAATAGAAATAAAACGTATTCTGAACATAGAGAAAGCTTGACTGCAAAACTTCTACAAGTATGACAAGAAAAGAGAAGCATCCTCAGGACTGTTTGAAGGTCATTCCTCAATAATGTTATTATAATTGCTACAAAGATAAAATTCCAAGTTAGAATTGAGTATAGTACTGTAATTATTTGCATTTTCATGTTGTCAAAGACTAGAATCAGTTCTAAGAGTAATGTTAAAAAGTCTTCCTTTTATAATCTTCATTTAATTTACCAGAATTTTCATAGAATTCTTCTCACATCTTCTACCTTTGACTTTACAGTCTGTTGAAATGAGCTTTGATAGAAAGAATTTTCTTGTCATTAAAAGATTTCTTAACTCTAAAAATTTGGCAAAATACGATTTACAAAAATTTTAATTTGGCAAAATATGATTTAAAAAAAAGTCCAGTCACTCCTGTGTAAATGGGAACTGCTCCAAGGAAAAGCTGCTCCAAGATAAATTGAAACACTTATCCGAGTGAAATGTGGGTACAGTTTGTCTTATACATTGTATGGTTATGACACATGGTGGATTTGAACCTGTGTCCTCCAGGTTTCAGCCGGCCTTAAGCTCTTTATATTGCTGCTTTAACACCAGACTGCAAGCTCTATGAGTGAATGCCCTGACAAACATTCCAGGAAACTTTAAATGAATTCATCATGGTCTGTAGATAGGCTGTTTCATTTGACAGTCATAATGTTTTAGAAATGCTCTAATATGCACTTATAATATTGTGTAATACAAGTTTTTAATAGAATAATTTGTTAATGTAATATGTTCCTGTTTTCCCTCCTGAGTGCCACTTTGTAATATAAAGGACAGAACTTTAGTACAATTCCTGGAATCTGGCGTAGTATGCCTGCCACACTTTCAATTATTACCTGTACAGTATGCTATGATAACATCTGTGATAACTTAGCTTCCCACTGAGCGTGTGCCAAGTCTGCCAATCAAATTGACTGACAGATGCTCTTCGGCCAATAGGAGAGCTGCTTTCTCTGGGAATGAGACAATATGGCTGCCAGAGCTGTGATTCTACCAAAATCATGTTCCAGTGAGTAGAATTGTCAGGTAGTGCAGTGGAGAAGCCTGGAGTAATCAATGTTGGCATACATTTGTGGTATCATGAGTTTTTGTGTAATGAGAAACTACTCTTTGCTGGATGTAGATGTAATTGTATTTTACATCACATACCAGTGATGAAAGGCCTTGAAGAGATGTATCAAAATGAACAGAAAAAAGAGATGGATAAGAAGAAAAAAGCGTATATATTGTTGTCACTGGTTTTTATTAACTTGTTTGTTCCTATGGTTTCACCTTCACAACAATTTACAGTGTCTGTGAAAGTCTCGCTCATCGAAATTTTAGACAGTCCTGTTTTCTTGGATATCCTCTGCTTTCATCAATAAATGATAGCCAGTAAAAATGGCGTCACTTAAAAATAAACCAATGATATGCTATTGTAAACCCACTTCTTTTTAGGTTTTGGAAACGGAAAACAAAATGGCCATCGTAACAGACTTCTTTAATGTCATTAATCAATAAAAATGTGGACTATTAATCCAAATGAAGCTATAAGAATAAAAGAATGTGACAGAAATGTTAAAAACAGTTTGAAATGGTTTGGAAGGACATGTGGTGACATTGAAAATCTGAGAAAACTGATTATGTGAAAATTGATTCTGTGCAAACTCTGTTCTAAACAAATTAATTATGTAAGTCACCTTGGAGGACCATGTGAAGTCACCAAAACATACAAATCTACTGAAAATGGAAATAAAATTATGCCATTTAAAAACTTGATAACCTGGGAGTTTCCAGGGGTTTCGCCCCCTAATCTCAATCAAAGCTTTCCCCTTCACCCAAAAGGGGCCTATATAAATCACAAAATCATGTTCACAACCCTTTCCAAACTATAAAGCAATTAGTGGCCCTTAGATCTTTAAAATTGTTAATAATATTAATCTGTATCCTTCTGAAGTTCTATAAGGCAATTGACTTATTGTTTAAGGGGATGCCTTGCTGAAAAACAAAAAGTGCAGATAAGTGCACTTGCAGCCAGCAAGGTAGAGCTAATTATATAGAGTAAGAAACTGTGTTGCAAGGTGAAAAGTGACCCTGTATGGTCTTAGATATAAATTTAAGAAATATATCTTAGAACACAAATTCATTTTAGTTTAACAGGAGTTCATTTTCATTTGGCTATAGCTGTTGGATAACTTTCTGTCTCTTCAAATAATTTTAAAGGCCCAACTACATATTTTCATGCTGCATCTGATAACTGACTGAAACATGTTATATAAATAAGACTCAAGAAATTTGAGGAAACATTGCTTGCCAATCGTCATATTTTTATGGCATATTTTAAGATAAAAATATTATGTTAGCCTTGAAAAAATATGACATGGTTTTATCTTTGATATTGTATCTTTAAGCCTGAAATTCATGAAAACATGTGAATCTCAAATGAGCTGGAAACATTGCAAGACAGAAATGTTTGTAAATCTTGTGCCAAGATGCCATAGGTCCTTCACCAAAATTTGGCTAAGAACAATAAATTAAGATATATTTTTAGGGTAAATAATAAAAATTACTGTTGAAATAAGCAAGATTTTTGCTAAAGGTATTCTAGTTTGCTATTAAACAGCAAAAGTTTGATTTTGATATACTTTTATAATCTGTAACCAAGTAGATATTTTGTGTAAACAAGTGGACTAGTTATCTATATCTGACAAGAAGCAGTATCACAGCTAGTCTCAAATGGGCTCATAAACAACTTGTAGACATTATCTCTCTCAAGTCCCTGCATGATAACGTCAACAAAACTTAGTTTCTGAAGATGTACAATGTCATGTATTATTGTAGTTCTGTAAAGGTTATTGCTGAATGCATAGTTGAGGGTAGTGAGCTGGAATTGCAAGCAGAAATGTTTAGTAAAGGGTCTTGTGCCAATGCATAGGTTCAGTAAAGATATGGCTAAGAACAATAAATTAAGAATTTTTTAGGGTAAATGATAAAAATTGGTGTTGCAATAAGCTAGATTTAGCTAAAGGGTATTGCTAGTTTGCTATTAAACAGCAAAAGTATTGATTTTGATATACTTTTATAATCTGTAACAAGTAGATATTTTGTGCTAAACAAGTTCGGACTAGTTATCTATATTGCTAGATGCAGTATCTGAGCTAGTGTAATTGGGTATTGACTACTTTAGTATATTTCGTCAAGTCCTGCATGATAACTAATGGTAGTAAAGAGTCAACGAATTGGTATTGCATAGTTAGTTCAGTACAAGGTCATGTGCTAATGTATAGTTCAGTAAAGGGTATTGCTAATGCAAAGTTGAGGGTAGTGTATTGGTATTGCATAGTTAGTTCAGTCAAAGGGTATTGCTAATGCTAATTTGAGGGTAGTGTATTGGTATTGCATAGTTAGTTCAGTAAAAGGGTAGTGCTAATGCATAGTTCAGGGTAGTGTATTGGTAATGCATATTTGGAGGTAGTGTATTGGTATTGCTTAGTAAGTTCAGTAAAGGGTATTGCTAATGCATAGTAAAGGGTAGTGTATTGGTATTGCATAGTTAGTTCAGTAAAAGGTATTGCTAATGAATAGTTCAGTAAAGGTTATTGCTAATGCATAGTTGAGGGTAGTGTATTGGTATTGCATAGTTAGTTCAGTAAAGGGTAGTGCTAATGCATAGTTCAGTAAAGGGTATTGCTAATGCATAGTTCAGGGTAGTGTATTGGTATTGCATAGTTAGTTCAGTCAAAGGATATTGCTAATGCATAGTTCAGTAAAGGGTATTGTTAATGCATAGTTCAGGGTAGTGTATTGGTATTGCAAAGTTAGTTCAGGATATTGGTATTGCATAGTTATATCAGGATAGTGTGTCATTGCAAAGTAAGTTAAGGATAGTGGTATTGCAAGGTTAATTAAGGATAGTGGTATTGCAAAGTTAGTTAAGGGTAGTGGTATTGCAAAGTTAGTTAAGGATAGTGGTATTGCAAAGTTAGTTAAGGATAGTGGTATTGCAAGGTTAATTAAGGATAGTGGTATTGCAAAGATAATTTAGGATAGTGGTATTGCAAAGTTAGTTAATGATAGTGGTATTGCAAGGTTAATTAATGATAGTGGTATTGCAAAGTTAGTTAATGATAGTGATATTGCAAAGATAATTTAGGATAGTGGTATTGCAAAGTTAATGATAGTGGTATTGCATAGTTTTATCAGGATAGTGTATTGGTTTTGCAAAGTTGGGTCCAGATAGTGCATCAGTATTGCAAAGTTTTGCCAGGATAGAGTATTGGTATTGCAAGTGTTTGTCAGTTGGATTGAGATAGAAAACTATGTTAAGATGTTTATCAATGATATTATAAAGAATTTGTTAGAAGATCCATCTGTTTACTAAATTAAGAGCCCTGGGCCATGCAGAAGAAAAAGAATGGCTTCTTCAAGTTGCTCTTGCATCGTAATGATTTTTAATGTAAATTCAGTAGTGGATCTTATTGTTTCTTTATGCAAATTTAATATTACAGCTAAATTGAATTTGGGTGATTTTCCAACATAAAGCAGAGTTTTGCAACTGTTAAGGTACTCACTGGCTCCTAGATTTAATGTCCCTTTAATGCCGGCTCTTCATACGGCAACCTCTTGGCTAAACATGGCAAGTGGGGTTTTTTCTCGCATAAAGGTGTCAGTTTGATTAGGCCTCAGGCAGCTGCTGTAAGTGTCGAAAAACTGGATCCTTTTAATATAGGAGAAACTGGTATAGTAACACAGGAAATGATATATAATAAGATATAATGTTTTTCAGACCTCATTAAGATTTCATAATGTCAGAATAATACAAATATAAGGGCTCTCTCATAGATAAATATAATCTGTTGCAATTCACAAAGTTGCACCACAAATGCAGTAATTGTAGATAAGATTATTAACACATTTATGGCACTTTCAATATTGCTTTCTATATTGTCAGTTTGGTATTTATATACCTTAGTGGGCAGAGCTGAATCTCACCATTTACCTGTTTTAATGTAAGTTAAATAGCAATAAGCGAGTTTGTGTTCTTTTTAAAAAAGCCTTTTCAGCATAGACTGATGAAATTCAGTGTTATACTGTACTGTTTCTAAGAAGTTAGAAACACTTGTGTAGAAACACTCTTGTAGAAACACTCCTGATCTGCCTTCACATGTTCAGGTCAAAATTCTGAGATATGGCGAAATAAAAAAGGGCCCATTGTAAATAAACCAGGACTGCAAAGGTAGTAGAGAGAAGACTGCATTTGCCACTCAGGGGTCCTTCAAGTTCTTGATCATGCCATTTAGTATTACAAGGTCAAGGTTACTATGTAGAAGCATATTTAGGTGACATTGTTTTTAATGATAATTTATCTGTTGTTCGTCTATTTGTGTACCCAGACCCTTACAAGATGCCTAAATAATATACAAGGCATAAGACCATGCACTTTGATTGGTAACTTTAGAGCCCAATCACTGTTATATAGCTTTATAAGATGGTTTCAGGTTATGATGTTGTAAACATAACGTCTGGTTTCTTATGAGACCTCAATATGAAAGTCAGGTTTGTTTCAGTACAGTATATTGAATGTTTTTCATCTATGCATATTTCACTTACTGTTTATTATTTAATTTTAGGGAGGAGACGCTTCGGCAGCCAGCAAGCCAGCAACAGCAGGAGGTGCACCCCCACCTCCACCAGCCCCAGGTCCCCCACCACCCCCTCCACCCCCAGCATCAGGTCCAGCGCCATCACAGGGTGGAGGTGAAGATACTCACGCAGCTTTGTTCGCCGAGATTAATAAAGGCACGGCTATATCATCTGGTAAGAGTTGTTATAGGGGTTATACCTCTTTTAATAACATTAAAAGTCTTGACTGTGAATGAGGTCTTACTCAAGCTTTTGTGCGTTTTTTAATCATCAAATATGATATATGTCATTTTCTCAAGCATTGAAAGCAAACACCAAATAAGCATATCAGTTATGAAAGCTGTCCACAATTACTCTGAAAGTAAAGAAAAAAGCATTGCCAGAAGGAATTCACTTTTGATGAAATTTGTCACACTGTTATCTTTAATTGTAACATTGATGCTTGAACTTTATTAGTCGTAAAATACTTATATGCTGACATAATAAGTAAAAGTAATAACAGAGAGAAAATTGGGCTCCTTGATGTGGTGATTTGGCTTCCACATGTCAGTTCAAGATACAATACAAGAACAAAGGTGGGAAAAGAGGAGCTTACTTAATCCATTAACATCATAAGATGCATTGTTAGGTGGTACGAGTGCAGGAATCATGCATTCAAATATAAACAAAGAAGAAATAAGGACAGTTTGCTTTCATCTGAAGTGATACATATGTAAAAAATGCTTTCTCATTACTTACCATTGTGTAGAAGTGATGCTATTTATACAAGTGGGTGTGGAGACCCATTATAATGGTATTAGAAGATAATAGGAAATTAATTATGGTTAGTAAGTGTTAACATGAAAATAATAGTAGAATTATACTGGAAAAGAGCATGCACACATTAATTTGGTAAAGAGTAAAAATGGCAGCTTTTTAAGAGGAAAGAGTAAAAATGACATATTTTTAAGAGTAAAGAGTGAAAATTGCAGATTTTTAGGCTTTGACATAAAACCGTTACCCTGCTGGTGGCAAGGTATTTTACCTTTACTACCAGTAAAGTCTGATCATGATCTGCACTAGTCACTGTTCTGTGGGAACATTTGGAGTGTTCACCCCTTTTAACAAATAATGGTATGGTCCAAGTTTAAAGATAGAAATGAAACTTTGAGCAAGTGGACAATGTTTCTTTGAAATTGATGATAATTTCTTCAGTTTATGTTATTACAGTTTGAAGACACTAGATTCTGCCTTCTGTTTGTTGCTGCATTTTGCCTAGTCCAGAGTTTAAATCCACTTTGGTACATGTGTTTCATGACTTTTTAAAGATGTTGGTTGGTAGTCTTACATTATTAGTTGTCAGATATCTGTAAAGTTGGTTGAAACTGGAAGAAAACCTGAAGAGTTCTGTAAGTTTTTTATACAGACAGATTGTTCATCTACATCAGAATTACAGAGGGTGAAATACAGTAAAAATAATGCAAATATATATTTGAAATGCCAGATTTGATCAAAAGAAAAACCATCAGCTAAATTTAATAGTTATGATTAACTATATTTACAGGTCTTAAAAAGGTCACAGATGATATGAAAACTCACAAGAACCCTACACTGAGGGCAGGCAGCACTGTGACTAGTTCAAGTGGGGTTCGCGCTGGACCTGCTCCCTACAAAGCAGCAGCTCCGCCCAAGACAGCTCCTAAACCTGGTGCAAAGCCGGCACAAGTTACCAAACCACCGGTATTTGAACTGCAAGACAAGAAATGGATAGTGGTATGTGAGAAAAAAGGTTTACTTGCAAGTACCTGTTAAGTGATGATTGATTTACGAATTGTGATTTCTTATAGAGGATCATGGGTAAGATCTAAGTTAACACAAAACCTGCTGACTTTCTTACACGCACTCATTGGCTGGTTGGACTACTGGCTATGTACAGTAGCATTGTTGTTTTCTGATATTAGAGCACACAGTTTCAAATTTGACCAATCAGGAAGCAAAGATTTGAAACCAGTTTAAGAGAGAGAAAAAAAATGGTACAAAAATTGTAGGTAGGTTATTCAGTGCAACCTCTCGGGAGCAATCACCCTTGGAAACACAGAAACATGTTTGTTGTAAAGTGGTGTTGTTCCTGAGAGGTCAATTCCTTACATAATTGACACAACTGGAAAGAATGTGTGTCTTTGAAGGGAGGTTGTTGCTCTAGGGAGGTTGTTGCTCTAGGAAGGTGTCATTTGGGGAGGTTGGACAGTATGACACAGAGGTGAACTGAAACTGGTAAAGTACAGGTGTTACATTGAACAAAATTTAATGTGTTTGATTGTTTTCAGGAGTATCAAGTGGGCAATAAAACCATGGTAATAGATGACACTAACATGAAACAGGCAGTGTATATGTTTAAATGCCAAGATAGCACACTTCAAGTGAAAGGCAAAATCAACTCTATAATTTTAGGTAAGCCTTGATACATGACAAACTGTATTTGTTAAACATTCCAGGTTTGAAAAACATGTCAGTATCAGTTAAATAAATTCTCCATACGGCGGCTTTGTGCAGCATCTACTGTAGATGCTTTTGGTTTGCGCTATATAGTTGTTTTAAACCCTTTACCATTCTAAACTGGCACGCCTCCGTGGTGGAGTGGTTAAGAGTCGCTGACTTGAGATTACTGTAACCTCTCATAGATTTAGGGTCAAGGGTTCGCGCCCTGCCACTGACCATGTCTCTTTATGTGAGAAAGTTTGCAGTTCCTTATGGAGGATCAGAGTCTAGTACTGGTTCTACCCAGGAACGATTGTTAGATAAACTGCCCGCCTGTTAAAATGACCAAGGTTGGAACAGGCAATAAACTCATACAACAACAACAGGATCGAAGGGCCCCAGGTTTGATCCCTACAATAGCCATGTCTCCTTAGGCAAGACACAAATAATTCCACATCGCCTCTCTCTCTTTGAGGTTGATTTCATCTGGAATGAGTCTCGAGAGCGATAGATCTAAGTTGTAAGAACTTGTTTCGCAATCGAGAATAAATAAATTAGTATGAATAAAATAAATAAATCAAGTTTCACATAAACTAAACAAGTGTATTCTCACTGATTACTTGGTCATATAATAGTAACAGTAGTATTCATAGGTTAATACTTTAAAATTAAAATTTTTGGATACAAATGTATGTGTTTATTTGTTTGTTGTTAACTGCAGATAGCTGTAAGAAGGTAGCCATAGCCTTTGATGATGTAGTCTCTTCCATAGAATTTATCAACTGTCAGAGTGTACAAGCACAGGTAATTATGTAGTCATGGACATTGGTCAACTACTGTATTAAAGCTAAACTAGTACTGTTGGTCTCAGTGGAGCGGACCAGTGGTCCAGTGGTTAACACACTGAACTTGTTATCCAGGGATTGCAGGTTTGATTCCCTGCTTCTCCACTAACATAACTAATGGTCTTTCGGATGAGACCTGAAAGGGAGGTCAGATGTATCGGTGCTGTCTATGTGGCATGTTTAAGAACCAGGGACTGGCTGTCTCTGAAAGGTCACATTCGGTATCTTGCACTATCCCGTAAACCTTAAATAACTAATTTCTCCTAGGGGCGTTGGTCATATGGATTATCCGGTACCAATGATTAAACCATAAAAAACATACTTGTTCTCAGTACTGGAAAGTGGCTGTGGTTTTAAGCTCTACGAAGGATGCCTGCAACTTGTAGATGTTGCCTATTGTTTTTGGAATCAGTGTGTCAAAGGTCAAGGTCACAGTGACCTCCGATAGCAATTCCTTGATAATACTACTGGTCACAATTTTCATTCTTCTTTCATCAAACTTGCTTACAAGGCTCCGTGCAATATATAGATGATCCCTATTGTTTTCGAGGTCAGTGTATCAAAGGTCGAGGTCACGGTGACCTCTGTTAGATTTTCCTTGATAACGCTCTACAGGTCAGTTTTCTTTCAACTTTCATCAAACTTGCTCAGAAGGTTCCTTGTAACATGTAGATGTTCCTTATTGATTTTGGGGTCAGTGGGTCAAAGGTGAAGGTCACAGTGACCTCTGTTAGATTTTCCTTGATAACGCTCTACAGGTCACAGTTTTCATTCAACTTTCATCAAACTTGCCCAGAAGGTTCCCTGTAACATGTAGATGATCCCTATCGATTTTTAGGTTAGTTGGTCAAAGGTCAAGGTCACAGTCACCTGAACTTTAAAAATACTTTCTGCTGAGATCTTTTTGACCCACAGTTTTCAAACTTCATAGGATGATTGGTCTTACTGAGTAAATGATCCCTATCGTTTTTGGGGTCAGTGGGTCAAAGGTCAAGGTCGCAGTGACATGAACTTTAAAAATCTTTTCCACTTAATATCTTGAGATCTACATCACCCACAGTCTTCAAACATCATAGGATGATTGGTCTTACTGAGTAGATGATCCCTCCCATTTTTTTGGGGTCAGTGAGTCAAGGTCACAGTGAATTGTTAGCTTTTCCTTGGTAACATTTCAAAAGGTTTTCTCAAAACTTACTGAGAACAATCCAGTCAGACAGACCAGTAAAGCGATACTGGCCCTTTTGTGCCGCTTGTTACTATCAAAGATTACTCCAGGTGAAGGCGGGAATTATTGAAGGCCGGGCAATTACATCAAAACTTTTCTTGAAATGAAATGATAGCATTACCCGGGTTTTACAGGATTTTGATGTGTTGTTGTCATCTATTTTGCCACCATTCTCCTGTTTGGTTAAAGTCCCCGGATTACAATCACAAGTAGCTCTCATTTGATCAAGAAAGATGTCTTACTGACAGAAATGACTTTTAGTAGTACCATAAACATTCCTAACTTTGTTTTGTTAATTTGAAAAGTACATATTAAAACACAGTGCAGTGTTTTTTTCAATGATATTGCAAAAAATAAGAAAAGCTTTCTGGCAACTCTTTTACTTGAAGAAATGACTTGAATACGAAAGAAAAGCATATGCCAACATAGTTTTAGAGTGAATAGAACATGGTGCTATCATTGTACTATCAATATATATTATGTTTCTATATCAGTTAATTCAAAGAGATCCTGGGACTTGGCCTTACTTGTTTTTATGCAAAAAGGTTTATTTAATCCAAAACATTAACTTTGTGTTGGGCTGTTAAGTTATTATGAGTTGTAATATTATATTAAATGTACGCTTGTTCTATTTACTACATGTAGTACAGTTTTGCATGGACAAAGGCGAGTGAGCTATTAGAATCGCTTCGTCCAGGGTCCGCCTTTCCGGGTCCGCCCCGTTTCCTTCAAACGACACCTCCTCTGAAACCACTGGGCCAATGTGATGAAACTTTGCAGGGATGTTCCTTGCATGAAGCTCTATCAAAGTTGTTCAAAGAATTCCATTCCATGCAGAACTCTGGTTGCTATGGCAACAAATAGGAAAAACTTTAAAAATCTTCTTCTCTGAAATCACAAGGCCTATAGCTTAGATATTTGGCATGTAGCATTGCCTAGTGGACCTTTACCAAGATTGTTCAAATTATGACCCCTGGGTCAAAATTGACCATGTGCGGGTGGTCACTTAGTTTTGCATAGGCTTATATAGGAAAAACTTTAAAAATCTTCTTTTCTGAAACCACAAGGCCTAGAGCTTAGATATTTGGCATGTAGCATTGTCTAGTGGACCTCTACCAAGATTGTTCAAATTATGACCCCCGGGTCAAAATTGACCCCGCACGGGTGGTCACTTAGTTTTGCATAGGCTTATATTGGAAAAACTTTTAAAATCTTCTTCTCTGAAACCACAAGGCCTAGAGCTTAGATATTTGGCATGTGGCATTGTCTAGTGAACCTTTACCAAGATCGTTCAAATTATGAGCCCCAGGTCAAAATTGACCCCGCACCGGGAGTCACTTAGTTCTGCATAGGCTTATTAGCTCACCTGGCTATGCCAGGGTGAGCTTTTCTGATCGATGATTGTCCGTCGTCCATCAACATTTTGATTCAAATGACATCTCCTCTGAAACCTCTAGGCCAATGTTGACAAAACTATGCAGGAATGTTCCTTGCTTGAAGCCCTACCAAAATTGTTCAAAGAATTCCATTCCATGCAGAACTCTGGTTGCTATGGCAACAAATAGGAAAATCTTCTCCTCTGAAACCACAAGGCCTACAGCTTAGATATTTGGCATGTAGCATTGTCTAGTGGACCTCTACCAAGATTGTTCAAATTATGACCCCCGGGTCAAAATTGACCCAGGTGTGGGCCCTTAGTTTTTGCATATATAGGAAAAACTTTAAAAATCTTCTTCTCTGAAACCACAAGGCCTAGAGCTAAGATATTTGGCATGTAGCATTGTCTAGTGGACCTCTACCAAGATTGTTCAAATTATGACCCCCGGTCAAAATTGATCCCGCGGGGTGGTCACTTAGTTTTGCATAGGCTTATATGGGGAAAACTTTAAAAATCTTCTCCTCAGAAACCACAAGGCCTGGAGCTTAGATATTTAGCATGTAGCATTGGCTAGTGGACCTCTACCAAGAATGTTCAAATTATGACCCCGGATCAAAATTGACTCCCCTGCAGGGGGTGGTCACTTAGTTTTGCATAGGCATATTTAGGAAAAACTTTAAAAATCTTCTTCTCTGAAACCACAAGGCCTAGAGCTTAGATATTTGGCATGTAGCATTGGCTAGTGGACCTCTACCAAGATTGTTCAAATTATTACCCCGGGTCAAAATTGACCCCGCACGGGGGTCACTTAGTTTAACATAGGCTTATTGGGGGGAGTTTTAAAACTGGATTTTCTCTGAAACCTAGAGCTTAGATATTTGGCATGTAGCATTGCCTTGTAGACCTCTTCAAAGTTTGTTCAAATTATGCCCCTGAGGTCAAAATTGACCTTGCCAGTGGGGTGGGGGGGGGTCACTTGTTTTACAAAGGCGTATATAGGAAAACCTATTTGGTATATAACATTATCTAGTGATCTTCCACTAGGCAAGTGGACTTGTACCAAGGTGAACGATATAGGGCCATCTTGGCCCTCTTGTATAGGAAAAACTTTAAAAATCTTCTTCTCTGAAACCACAAGGCCTACAGCTTAGATATTTAGCATGTGACATTGTCTAGTGGACCTCTACCAAGATTGTTCAAATTATGAGCCCTGGGTCAAAATTGACCCCGCCTGGGGTTTCACTTGGTTTTACAAAGGCTTATGTAGGAAAAGCTTTAAAAATCTTCTCTGAAACCACAAGGCCTAGAGCCGAGATATTTAGCATGTGGCATTGTCTAGTGGACCCTACCAAGATTGTTCAAATCATGACCCCCTGGTCAAAATTAACCCTTCCCGGAGGGGGGAAAGCACTTCATTTCACATAGGGTTATATAGCGAAAACTTAAAAAAAACACAAGGCCGACAGGCAGATAATAGATATTTGAAATGTTACTTAGCATTGTGTAGTGGACCTCTACCATTTATGTTATAAGCATGACCCCTTTAATTATAGCAAATGGTAGTCAGGTGAGTGATATAGGGCCATCATGGCCCTCTTGTCCAAGAAATTGGGCTTGTATTTGAGGTGCCTGATTTTGTAATCACTTAATCTCTCACTAAATGATGTTTATGGGTCCGAGCACTGCTACAAGTCTGGCACCAAGTCAGAAAGTTGGTGGTTTCTTACAGCTGATGTGGAGCTGGTTCTGGTCCTTCCCAGGTATGATGGATAGGTAAACTGCCAGCAAGTACGTAGCTGATATACTGTTAAAACAGGCGTTAAACTCCCAAAGAAGCGGGAAAATGGAATTGAATTGTGAACATTTCAGGTGATGGGAAACTGTCCGACTGTGAGTATTGACAAGACTGATGGCTGCATGATGTACCTCAGTAAAGACTCCCTCAATGCTGAAATAGTCACAGCTAAATCATCCGAAATGAACATCTTAGTCCCGAAAGATGACGGAGATTTTGTAAGTTTTATCTCTCTATTTCTCCGTTGTTGATATAGCTGATTGTTGTATATTTACTGACTTTAAATAAAACTGTATTCTGTCATAGAAACAAAAATTATACTCTAGGTGGTAAGTTTACGAATTAGCATGTTTACGCATGAACAATGTATAGTGATAGCAGATTGAATTTTGAATTTCAAGATTAATGTTGCGATGTAGATACTGGTTCAAATTACCGCTTGACTCCTGCCAAAAGTAATTCTGTTGTCAGTTGCTTGTTTCCAGTCACCATCTGAGATGTAGCAGGGAAATAATCACTAGCTGGAGTAACGTTAATTACAAAGCTAGATGAGAAAGGGGTGTAACTGTAGCAGATACTTGCTGATTTCAGTATAACATTTGTCTCCCTTGGAGCAAATGGTCAGACATTCCTGCTTAGTATATCTGAATACAGTTCAGTGGTATAACTGAAAATGCACCTAATGGCCAGAGCTCCAAGCTCTATCCCTGATATGGTGAAGAAGTTGCTGCAAAAAGTTTTTAAGAACATACAAATGTATAATTATAACATAACTTAAAACTGTGGCAGAGTGAAAGTTGTATGAAACAAAAGTTTATATCCATTCATTTCAGGCTGAATTCGCCCTGCCAGAACAGTTCAAGACTACGTGGAATGGGAAGAAGTTTACGACGGATTGCACGGAAAGTGTTTGATCCTGGCAGCAGTAACTCTATTAACGCGGCTCCATATTTTCTACTTCGTTAATGCTTCATTCCAGTGTGTAACTTTGGACAGTCTTCCAAACTTCAGAGCCAGAAGTTTGTAACTGTAACATATATTTACTGCAAAACTTACACACTTCTTTCTTTAGATATGCAAGTGCGATCAAATCAACATATGGAGAGCAATAAAATATATATAAAATTTGTGTCAATAAGTATCATGATTTTGAAATCTTTATCTTTTCTTGCTCATTTGTTACAGCCAAAACAGTAAATACAAATCAGTTTCTAGGTTTGAGTTCAATCTACCTCTTGATCATTTTTGAGCCATTGAAATTATATTAATCAAAGTTAGAAAATAGGAATTTAGTGTTTTTTGTAAATATGACTTTTGTTAATCATCACACTTCGTAATGTTTCATGAAATCTGGGTCTAGAAGTCGACTAAAACCAATATAGGGTATATAAAATCTTGGAATTGATTTATATTTACACCTGGCTTAGTATTTTCCACAAAATCTGTATCTTTAGAAATTCTGAAAAGAGACTACCTATAAGAATAAATGGATAGGTCTTGAGTATGAACAGTCAATGGATCTTTCACCAGATAGACATTTAGACACCTTTTTGTTCAAGTCAGTCAAACTTTTGGAACCCTTTGTCATAAACATGTACATGTTTATTCAAGACTGTATTTGAATAGAATATATAAGTATCTTAAAATTGACTACCATATCAAAGCCAAAAATATTGTCATTACAAATTATTAATAAAATGCATAGAAAGACAGAAAGAATTTTAGATTATTTGCATTCATAGATTTACCTCTATATGCAGGTCATGAGTAAATGATAATGAATTAGTAGGATATGATTTCTTGCCAGTTTGAAATAATTGTAAACAGGGATTAAATGTTTGAAATTTGCACTTGATTTAAATGATTGGATAATACGATGTACCATGGTATTAACTGTGCAGCCTTTCCTCATGGAATCATTGTTGAAATTTGTATTTTTAATATTCACACAACCTTATGGATATATACACCTTTGCTGTTTGACAAGTTAAACAACAATTATGTAATAGATTGACATATACAAGTCCTGTGTACCTCTTTAGGACAGATTTTGAATTTACAAAAAAATGGTACAGTGAAGCAAAAATTGCATTTTCATAATAGAAACTGTTATGGCTTTATTTTTCCTGGCTCACTTAGGTAGTATTAACTGCTCAGTTACCGTTGGGTTCGTCTGTAAATGGGGTTTCGCAAATTTCATTTTTAGTACGGAAGAATGATGGCAACGTTATATGTAATAAAGTCTTTTGGGGTGTTATATGATCGTGAAGTCACTGGATGAATAATAGGTGCGACAAAATGACATATGCCCATTACATCAATGATGACAAAAGTTAACATCGTAATTGACTACCTGCTAGTGCTAGTCTACCTTTGTATATTTTGTGTGAAGAGACAAGATCCAGTACAAAATATAGCCCGAATTAATCAACCTTTACATGTGCTTTCGGCTGATTCTCAACCAGTTTGAAAGAAATTACACAAATGTCATTCTTCAGTTGTAAAAATGAAATTTAACTGTAAAACCATGTTACATGATGAAACTTTGCCTTGTATGTTGTAATGCCTGCTTTGATTATCTCAAATTTGAAACATAATCAACCTCTGTATATTTAAATTGTTGGTGATAATCACATGTTAAGATATTCGCACAACGTAAGAACATATTATCCCGATACTCTGTTATGACATATCAATGTAGCATGTTAGGTTAACTATACCCGTCTTCTTACACAGTATAGCATAGTATTGTAAGCTCCAGACTTGAAGCGTGTATAATAGTCTACTGTGTAGACGGGAATTTTCACTGCGATATAAATTTTGCTAACTGCAGTTTTCAGTGTATGGAAAATTCAGCATGGAAATGTGCTTGTTACTGATTTGTTAATTATGTTAAAAACACCAACTCAAGATGGTATAAAAAGTAAGAAAGCTATATACTTTGTAAAATTGAATCCCAAGGGGAAATTCGCCTTCTTTACAGTAGTACTGACTTGTGTTGTTAATGATGTGAAAGTTTTTGTGCGAATGAAATAATTTCAGTAAATTGTATACATGTACTGTACTCAAAAGTGTGAAATTTTTATACATGAATTCTATTAATTTCTACATTACATGGGAACAGGTGTTTGCTTTAAGAAATGATAACAGTGTCATAATAATAATATCCCAACTGACAACCTGCTGACATATCTGTTTGTGCAATATTGTAACACAGGCTTTCTAGTGGACTTGCCTCGCATGACAAAATATGATGGTTTTAGTACTTGCCACAAATACATGGTCCCAATTTGTTCCTGTTTGTATAGGTTTAGTGTTAGGTTTTAGATGATAATTCAAACCTACTATTGTTGACAAGCTTGATACACATGGTTTTTGTGACATGCTGACTCAATGAACTATTTATGCCCTTAGAACAAATCTATAAAAAGTTTTAAAACATGGCAAAAGTTTTTGTAAATGTTGGTGATTTTCACGTAATGATGGTGTGAAATAACATTTCCAAAGCTGGTGTATGTAACATAGGAAATCAAAGGTGTAGTGCATTTTGTACGAGTCTTAAGAGAAGTGTTTGTGTAAGGTTTATTAAAAGATGCATGATTATGTTACACATATGTTACACATGTATTACACATAACACAATTGGAACATTATTGGAATTCTGTATCGACATAAGGTACGGGTACACTCACTTCGTAACATGAAGTGCTCACAACACCTTTGATAATAATTTCATCATCACAACTAAATTATTTTAGCTAATTTGTTTTGACAACAGCATTGAGTGCAAGTAACTTTTTGTGTAAAGGGACTTTCATGTGATTTGAGGATATAGAATGATTTTAATTCTTGCTTGTATCTGCATTTAACTAAGTAGATTTAAAAAAAACCCAACTTTTATACTCTACGTGTAGTTGTAAATTCATGTTTTATGTGTAAGAAAGTTACCTGCATGGCCTTTATGATTGGATGGCATATTATATAATTTACATTTCTTGCAAAAACTTTGTCTTCTGCTCAAGATTATTACACGTTTTCTCTGGTACATACCAGGATTGTTGTATATAGAAGTGTGTATGTAGATATTATCATGTACATATTAAATATAACAGGCCAAACAAATTGTGCAATTGTACGATCAAAAAATAAAATAAGTTCATTCTTGAAGTTTGTTATAACCGCTATATTTATTGCACGTCTCTTTACTCTCGAGTTATGTAGAACATCTTCCAGTTTACTTAATTACATATTGACTTTTTGTCACAATATTGCAAGAGTAAATCAGTATGATCAATTAATTGCACATGTTGTCTTTTTCACCTTTTTACAAAACTTTTGTTTCGATGTATAAGTAGATAATTCCTGTTGTCCTTAAATTTCTTTCCTAATAAAACAATCAATTCAAAGGAAACAATTTCGGGTTATGGATAACCCTTAATCCTCTGAAGAGAAGGAAGAATAAACTTTCAAACCTGGAAGAATTTTGATTCTTGGCCAAATTTACATAGTAGTTTGCCAGTTTCACAAACTCTGTGATTGAAGGACATTGACAAATGGCAGGAGGCGAGGACTAAAATGTATATCCATGGGTTAAATACATACCACTGTTTTCTTGTGTGTTCTCATCTAGTTTATTTACTGCAATATATATGTAGTTGTTACGTGTACCCATTTTCTTGTCTGTAGATACGTAGACATGAACGTAACGTGCATTTCTGTAACAGAGCATCTTGGTTACTTTTAACAATGTAGCAAAGTTAAAGAAAAGGAAATTATGGCATTACACACAAAGTCTAGTCAAAGGCTAGTTAAGTATATAAGTATTGTTAAAAGTGAAGTATACCCCGTGCTAGTATTCACCATCACTAAATGTTAAGCACTGAAACAATAAACAAAAACAAAGAGTGGCTGTAACGTCAGGGATTTAGCCTTAACCCTAAACAGAACCAGTACTTTATAGTGCCATGTTTTAAATGTGTACTTGATTTGCTATTTGTAGTGTTTTCTTTTCATTATAATGTAGACATTGTGAACAGTCTCAGTTCTCTATGTATGTTCACATGATATGTAGTGCATGCTTTGTCTGTGTAATGTTGCTTTCCTTGTCTCCTCTTAGCTTCAGTTATATATACAACATAAGCTTTTGTATTACTTTAGGATCAAATAAAAAATTATTTATCTACAAGTGTGTCAGTTGTGCTGAATCTGCGTCCACTTTAAGCTGTGACCCACCCACATGCCATAGTGACCGGAGTGCTATTCATAGCCAATATGAATATTCAACTTCGTACTTTTGCCCGTGGTTTAACTGAATGTCTATTTGAGACTTTGCAGTATTTTCATTTCTTCCTTTCTGCTAAATAGTTTCTAGAAGCAATACATGGGACTTTTTAATAAAAAGTATTGATGCCAAGGGTGTTATTGTGAAATTCCCTCGCACTATTGGCCATACTAAATCATTCTCTGTTTAGCGTCAGCGGCTGGATAGGTTGGAGGCCCTAGGATCAGAGAAAAAAAACATTTCATCACATTTGCAATCTTGCTGTATGAAGACATTGATGCCACAATCTATTCGTGAATGGTAAGATATCTCTTCATTAGCATTGTCTCACAGTGAATTTAAGATTTTAAAGGATTTATTTCAGGGTTTACTCATATCTGTAACTTTGGTAAAGGTAAAATATACCTCTGACAACCAGTTCCAGAGGGAAAGAATTTTAAAGTTGTAAGAAAAAAACAAAGGGCAACAACTCTAGTTACTAAGACAATCTTGACCATATAAAGGACGGCAGTTTACATAACCTTACCATCACTTCTGTGAATAACCTGTACTAGACTCCTATACCTGGTAGGAACTACCAACTTTCTCACTTTGGTAACAAATAAATACAACAAACACCACTGAACTCATTTTTTTTTACTTTATTTCACATATATTTTTCCAAGACTTGAGATTTTACCAGTATTATACACATTACATAATAAGTGAAAAAATAAATAAATGATCTCATTATGTTTCTGGTGACATTATTTCTCATATATTCTTGCGGGACATTTTATCACCTGGTCGCTAGAGTAAACACCATGGATACTATAAAGCAGTCTCATAAAAATCGTACCCAATGAAAACAACTTATGGTAGTGCCCGACAACAGCATATCTAGGATAGACTGATCCGTCTTTCAATTTAATTGTTCAAAAGGGTGTTTACTGAAGTTCTACTGACTGAATAGTAAATAGCATATATCATTATTAGATCTGATCATGATCTGCACTGGTTGTAAAGGCAGATGCCCCTGTTGTGACCAGGTTAAGGGTTAGTGTCTGTTCACAAGGTAAGACGTCAAAATCCACCAAAACAGCTGGATAATATTTCATACATTGTGTATGTACATACCAAATGTGTTCACCTTAAAATTCCTGTGTTTTCCTAGGATATCACAGACTTTACTGAAACTGTTATGCAACACATTGATTATGAATAGCCACTGCATACTTAATTCAAGTCCGATTTCATGATAAAATACCAATGTATTGATGCAAAGCAGTACATAAAACATAAACAACTTGCACAATTTACCAGCCAAGCAAGCAAAATCTGAAATCAGTAGTACAAATACAAATGTATACACAACTGTTGTTTTTTTATGTTAAGTACATGGCAAAACATATCATGACCTCTAAATTTCTTTCTCAGACTGTCTAGTATTATTTTCCACACTAAGTTCACCCCCACCTACAAGTCATCCACCCCTAAAAAAACCTGAATGTTTGTGACCAGAACAGGACACATTGCACAAGCGGATAAATGAAGGATTCCAATGTTAGATAACATTAACTAATTTATCACAGTGGTCTGGCCTCTGTATTTCTGGTTCCTTGTCTAGCCAGAGTTTAACCACTCGGAACCAGCAAGGAATTTGATAAGGGAACCAGGAAGGAACCTGTTATATTAAGGAACCATCAAGGAACCCGATTAGGGAACCAGCACAGACACTGATAAGGGACATAAAAGGTCAAGAAATGAAATTATTTGTATCTACAAAAGCCGTCTGTTTGTAACAAAAAGTTCTCCAAAACAACCTACCGATACTAAATACCCAAGGAATACTTTTAACAACAGACGTTTGAAAGGAACTTTAATAACTCGTGTAACAAATCAAATCAAGACAGTATTTGTTTATTTAATAGTAATCTGTACACAACTTATGCTTTTATCCCCACTGTCAATATGTAGAGTATTAGTACACAGCTCATATTATATGCAACACAAGCATATAAATGTCTGCTATGGATTTCATACACGGTACTCAGCATATTGTTTGCATATATAATTCTTGGAAAGACTAGAACTCCATTGACTCTTGGAAAAGATCAGCAACAAGTTGTGAATACTTA
Organism: Saxidomus purpurata; assembly: GCA_022818135.1. Lineage (NCBI taxonomy): Eukaryota > Metazoa > Mollusca > Bivalvia > Venerida > Veneridae > Saxidomus > Saxidomus purpurata. Next base: position 3,813,023 of record JAFMSR010000017.1, read on the forward strand.
ATATAGCTGTACTTTAAAACGTATTACAATAGAGCACACTGTAAAACTATGTCAAAACAAGCAGAACTTACTATGTCAAAACTAACCAGTTTTACTATGTTAAAAAATCTTCACTATATCAAAACAAGTTTTACTATGTTAAAACAAGCTTCACTAATTCAAAAAGGTTTACCCCCAAAAGGATTGCTTTATAAACTGAAGAAGTTGTAGTAACAAAACCTGCAAACAAACTAAAAAGAGATATTGTTCTTAGCAGTTCCTCCATTGTGCTGACCATTGTATGAAGTTGTATTGAATTCCAACTTGCAGTTTTCGAAAAAGCTCCAGACAGGGAAAAGTAACAAAGGGCAATAACCCTGTAATTAGTCAAGATGGAGTTATGGTTCCGTGCACGCACTTCCTCTCAATGTGCTTGACCATTGTATGAAGTTGTATGAATTCCAACCAGAAGTTTTCAAGTTATGCTCCGGACAAGGAAAAGTAACAAAGGGTAAAACTCTGTAATGAGTCAAGATGGAGTTATGGTTCCTGTGCACTGCACTTCCTCTAAATGTACTTGACCATTGTATGAGGTTGTACTGAATTCCAACTAGTAGTTTTCAAGTTATGCTTCGGACAAGGAAAAGTAACAAAGGGCAATAACTCAGTAAATGCTCCAGATAGAGTTATAGTTCTTGTACACTGCACTTCCTCTGAGGTGCTGATCATTGTATGAAGTTGTATTGAATTCCAACTAGTAGTTTTCAAGTTATGCTCCGGACAAGGAAAAGTAACAAAGGGCAATAACTCTGTAATTAGTCAAGATGGAGTAATAGTTCTTGTGCACTGCACTTCCTCTCAATGTGCTGACCATTGTATGAAGTTGTATTGAATTCCAACTTGTAGTTTTCAAGTTATGCTTCGGACAAGGAAAAGTAACAAAGGGCAAAACTCTGTAATTAGTCAAGATGGAGTTATGGTTCTTGTGCACTGCACTTCCTCTCAATGTGCTGATCATTGTATGAAGTTGTATTGAATTCCAACTAGTACTTTTCAAGTTATGCTCCGGACAAGGAAAAGTAACAAAGGGCAATAACTCTGTAATTAGTCAAGATGGAGTTATAGTTCCGTGCACTGCACTTCCTCTCAATGTGCTTGACCATTGTATGAAGTTGTATTGAATTCCAACTAGTAGTTTTCAAGTTTGCTCGGACAAGGAAAATGCAACAGACCGACCGACCGAGCCGCCCGCGGGGGGCCGCCCACCCGACCGACCGACCAACCACCGGGTGACTCCTATATACCCCCCTAAACTTCGTTTTGGGGGTATAAAAAGGTTTCACTATGTTAAAACAAGTTTCATCATGTCAAAACAAGTTTCACCATGTCAAAACAAGTTTCATCATGCCAAAACAAGCTTCACCATGTCAAAACAAGTTTCACTATGTCAAAACAAGTTTCATTATGACGAAATAAGTTTTAGCCTGCCAAAACAAGCTTCACTATGTCAAAACAAGTTTTACAGTGACAAAATAAGCTCCAGTATGGCAAAACAAGCTTCACTACACCAAAACAAGTTTTACTATGACAAAACAAGCTTCACTATGTCAAAACAAGTTTTACAGTGACAAAATAAGTTCCAGTATGGCAAAACAAGCTTCACTACACCAAAACAAGCTTCACTTGTCAAAACAAGTTTTACTATGACAAAATAAGTTTCAGTTTGTCAAAACAAGCTACATTATGTCAAAACAAAGTTCACTATGTCAAAAGAAACTACAATTTGTTAAAAGACAGGTTTCCAGCAAACATCTGAGACAATATTGGACCCATTTTTTTAAATAAATCTAAAACTATATTTTAGGGATAAAATTCATGATTTTACCTCTCAGAATTCAGGTATGTACGGAGGCAAACTATTAGCAAAATCTATTTGCAGTGAAGTTGTCAGCATTATTGAGCATTATTAATAACATTTTTCTGTAGAAACAATACCAGTATTCAACAGAGTGAAAAAAGTCAGGAGAAACCTAAACATTGAAGTGAACTGAAGACTGGTTGAAATATCAGAAAATCTAAAAACTGTCCAAATTTGATAATATTGCCCTTTATCTTTTAAGACAAGAAAATAGTATAAAAAAGGGCCATTTCTAGGAATTTCATGTCTTTGTGTAAGAAAGTTGGCATCTTTTTGCTAAGGACAGGGTTCTAGAACTAGTTGTTCCCTAGAATGATGGTTAGGTAGTTGGTCATCTGAAAACTTCTACCGAGATTTAATAAAGAAAATTTAATGCAAAATACATTTTTTATACCACTGGTCGATTCAGATATGAAATATTGGAATCATTATAATGAAATCTATAACATAGGTTGTACATAATTTGCCACGGATCTTCGCGGCTTACCAATGTCACTGTTGTAGCTTTAATATGGTGTATATCTATGTATGCAAACACTGCTACTTTGAATTGAAATTTAACAATCTCTTTCCAGCATGAAATAAATATAATTGTTGCGAGATCCGGTATAAGTTCTAGTCTATCTAATTTCTTGAACACCAAAATAAGTTATTTCGTCACCTATATAAATATCACCTATGTTTACTGCATGAAATATATTCCCAACAAACATTCTATATATAGTATGTATATACACAAATTGTGTAGTTAAATAACAAAGCATCGAGTGACACACTTACTCATAAAATGGCAAAATATCTCTTCTGCATAAAAAGTAAATGATAAACACATTTTGAGGGTAGATCATGAAACTATTGTATCTGCATATAACCAAATAAGCAGATACATTAGTTTCATGAACAACCCTTCAAACTCTTCCACAACAAGTAAATTGTAAATAATTACTCATATATACTCCAAGAAAGTAAATAGAATTTATAATGACATGATTTCTATCAAAACAATATCTTACTCATATAACTGCCATTTTGTTGACTTCTTTTAAAAACATCACAGGTGTCTGATAAATCGGTTATATACTCAGCTGGAATGTGACTTTTATAGAAAGATTTTCATCTAATATAGTAATATCAAGTCTATGTATGTAATGATTTAGTTCGCAGAGTATTCCTCAACTGTTTATTTCATTGTGTACATTACCTTAGTCTTTTATATCTGTTTCAAAAACCTCTCTAGATTGTTAACCACTGCATTATCCTACATTACTATAATATATACAACATACAAACAATTGCAAACCAAGATGAATCATAACTACACATTAAAGTATAAATCATTTTTAACAGGACTTGATCTGTCTTTCTCAGTTAAACAAAGAGGGATAATATACACTGAAAATTATGCAATAAACAATGTTCTGATGCACGCAGCCATGGACCCATAGTGCCAAATGATGTGAAGACAATGTATGTGTAGAAAATAATCTTTGCATTTATTCACCTTTTTGTAATATCTGGTCATGTTAGAAATAAAAAAAATCCTTTTTTTATTTTAGCTCGCTTGTGAAGAAAGCTTGTAGCTTATCCAGTCACTCTCGAGTCCGCTTCCTGGAAAAACCAGTACTGGTGTCATATGAGGAGGTATGGTCATGACCCCAGTGGGGCTCGAACCCGCAACCTCCGGGATGAGTGACAGACACCACTGCTTATATACATGTAATCATATATGTAAACCATGTGATTAATATTTTATGCATAAATATGTATAGCATATGTGTTTAATACTGTACACAAGCTCTATGCAGAACTAGGACCATTCCCATTGCAATAGTACACACTGTATACCAAGCCTACAAAATGCCTGAAAATTGCTACTAAGTATTTTTTTTCAAAATAAATAATGAATGTCATTAAACATATTATTTCTATAAGGCTCCCTACCGTTGCCGTGTATTTCTATTAAGTATATGTACATGTCAATAAAACCATTAAATTCAACCCTCAGTTTTACCTTTTCATAAAGACATATAATTTCAGACTGATCACTCAGTCGCATATTGAAATATACACACTCATACATGCCATGCAACATTTTCTCTACTCACATCTTCAGTACACTATCACAAGAAACTGGGTAAACTCCTATACCTCTGGTATTAACAACGTATCAAATAACAATCTATATCACATCACCAAAATAAACTCCCAAGGCAATCTTACTGCAAATCTCTCAATGATGTTTTACATATAAACCGAAAGTTTTCATGCCAAACCTTCAGGTATATAAACCATAAACATCATGAACATGATCTACAGTAAAGACTGAATATTGATACCACTATAATAAAACCCTTGGCCCGTATAGAATAACTTCTCTATCATTCCAATACAAATGTTGCACAGTCTACCTGGCTCAGAGGCCATTGCAACTGGTATGACACCAACAATCTTTTAAAAATGCTTTTAATGTCAAAGGAGAAAATTTATTGCCCTATGGAGCCTGTATGTAAAATGACAGTGCTACAGACTTTAGCTAAGCAAGTCCAAGATACACTAACTCACTTCAAATTTTCAGAATTTCGCTATTTTCTTTTTAATCTTTTTCTTTTTTTTGAGTAGATTTGTCAATTTTTAACTCTTTTTCACCCAAATCAGCGAAGTTTTCTCACTATCTTATACATGTCTACAGACTCTTCACTTATTTGTTCACACTCCTATCCTAGCTGACAATATCTCCTTTACAATACATTTACCATTGTGCGATTTTTATGTATATGTCTTAACATTTTACTCTCTACCTGTACAATGATAAAGAAGCTATTTCATACAAAGTCAGATAAAAAAAGGAAAGTTCTAAAGAAGTAGTTATTTACATTTATAATGTAAAACTCTCAATATTTATTTTTATTTGTCGACACATCCCATCTCCAGGGACTCATAACATATTAGCACTTCAGTCCATCTTCAAGTTGACGTAGATGTATCTAACAAATGTCAATGACGCGAAGAATGAAACAGTTCCCAGCATCAGAAAGAAGACGTAACAGGTAAGTGCCGTGTAGCCGAAGAATTCAATACTCTGTAGCAGCCCCGACATGTTTGATCGTTTGTAGTAATAAAACAGCGCGTACAGGAACACAAATACACCAGTCGACCTGAAATCCACACGAAAATTTGTTCATACAGTTGCCATTAATTCATAAACCTAAGTTTACGAGACTTTTCTTCAACATCAGTGCCTCAATCTAACACTGTATCATTTACTTATTTCATTGGTTTTTCAATTACTTACATCAGATTAAACATAATTAAATGACCTAAGAATAGTCAGCCCCCTGACAAATGACTGCTTAATGGATGCCATTAAAGTCCCAGGATCTTTTTGAATTTACTGATATTGTAAATAAATATACTGATAGGATAATGATAGAACCATGTTCTATTCATTCTAAAACAATGTTGACATATATTGCTTTTTCATGAAAAAGAGTTGCCAGGAAGCTTTGTATTTTTTGCAATATCATTGAAAAAAATACTGCTCTATATTTCTAACATAAACATAGATTTAAAAAGTAAAGTTATGAATGTTTTTGGTACAAATAAAGGTCATTTCTGCCGAAAAGACATCTTTTTTTGTACAATAAGAGCTACTTGTCAATGTGGTCCTGGGACAAAACAGTCTTCAAAATAATAAGTATCAAATAGGGACATTTTTAAAAGGATCATGGTTGGAAGAAAATTTACCCAGCACTGAAGATAGATCTCCACCACCAACGATAATCTTCTGCGGAGAGTTGAAAGTAGGTCAATGCCACGGAGATACACGCAGTCACACTCAGAAGAATTCCAAATACAATGAACAAGATCCCATACAGTGTGTATTGCTCACGTCCCCACAGGGTTGCAAATATATAATACAACTCTACAGAAATGGCACTGAAATATAAAGAGTGAAAATTTTGCTGAAAACGCTTTAAAACTACATGCGACTTCTTTGAATTCTCTTTGGGTTTTTAAGCCCTTTTAGAAGTATTTCTGTAAGTTTCCCAAGCCAGTATTTTCAAACCAACTGTTGAAAACCACCAACTTTCTCACAGCTTGACCAGTTTAAGCATACACCTGGATCTAATAGTCACTTTCCTTGAGTAGTTAGAATTGCAACCTCCTAAGCGAAAGTTTTTATATTTATGAAAAACTGGAGTTTGTTTTTCACAAAAAAAACCCATATGTCTCCCAATCCTAAGACCTTGACCCTGAATTATGATATACACAACTAGACTTCATACTGATGCTTCCTGCCAAGTTTTATGAAAATCCAGCAAAGAGTATAAAAGAAAGACAGGCAGACAGACAGCACTGAATCTATCTATATATCTCCACATCACTTCTGGAGACATAATTATGTTTTCTCAAGTTTCTCTCTTAGTATGTAAATATCACAAGCAAACATGGACACATTAATCGTAATTTAATGGAACAGTTTTACATGTACATACATGTACGTACATACATGTATATTAATTTCTTTCATCTCCTTAACATTGAATCCAGAGATACTGGTTTGACTATTATGTCAAGCCCAAGATACAAGTACCATGCAATACAGTGATAACTTCTACACAATAAAGAATGTTTTACCCCCACTATACACTGTACTCTCAGATAAAGCAATGTAAGATTTTAGATCTTTACCTGAAGGGCAGGAAACCACCGACCATGCAATGAGCAAAAGACGACCTGTACAAGGGTACAGAGGGAATTTCACGAGAAATATTTTTCGTTCTGCATGGAGCATCAAAGCCATTAGCCCAGTTTTTACCAAAAATTCCTCCTATCACAGTTAATGGATACCCAACTGAAAATAAAACAAACAGAACATTCTTTCACAATATGAAAAAAACTTTATCTGCATTAACTTAATGTCTTCTTTTTTCTTGAGGTTCAACAATCATTTCAATAGTATTTCATTTATCAATAGGTCAGCATTTTACTGAACCATCTTTGCTGGGAAGGATCTGTACTAAATAACCATCTTCAATAAGGAACTGCCAACTCTTTATCATATATAGTCAGGCTGTTAGTGCGGCTTGAACCCGTGACTCTCAGTCAATGAGAGGTGTAGTGTTTTCAAGGTATCAACTTTTAACAACTCAACTACATACGTTGGAGGTACGTTTATAATTTTGGACATAAGCCAATATCTATCATTTTTTTTTAAATTAGAGTTACCTCGTATACAGAAATTCTTAATGATTTCATTCTGTCTATAAGTATAGACTATGTATCTACTATTTTCTATAGGACTTTAAATTCTAAAGGTAAAACAATGTCAATTCCAGTGATTTCATTCCAGCAAACTTTAACAAATTGACCACAGAGGCGGGCTATGAATGTTTTTGCACACTCTCCTTGAGAATGGAGTACCTGTATATGCACATGCATATAAACACAAGGAGAAATGGTTACTAACCAAACATCCATAGACACATCAGTAGTACAATCGTGCCAAATGGTAACGCCTGTGTCGTACCATATCCCCAGGCCACCGTGTTAATCAGTGCCCAGACCAGGAAGAATGGAACTGAAATATTCAAATACATGCCATTATTATTCAAATGTTTCACAAACATTGCAACATAAATAATGAATATTTACACATGCCATTAACACACAAATGTATGACATGAATAATTACACATAAGCAATGGACATTACACATATCTCACTTACACTCAAATGTAGCACATGAATATTATATGTGTGCTATGAATATTTGTACACGAGTCATGATTGCCAAAAATATATCCTACGAAGAAGTAAATTCAAATTAATTTCTCTTGAACTTGTCAGTGGTTTATTTCAGCAACAATATTTGTTTCCCCCCGTCAATCATAATGACAACAGGAAGTGTCAGCAGCCCTGACGGCAAATGGTTGCGGCCTAGCAACCAGTACAAACCACAATCAGCTGGTACATCTGTACTTTACAGTTGTGATATGCAGTGTTCATCGTTCAGTCAGTAAACTCCTAGCAGTTACCCTTTCATTGAAAGATTTGACAGGTTCATTGTAGCAATGTAGTTATGCGAGATCTATTTTACTTACATGCAAAGAGTGCTGACGTAAGGTTAATGTTCCACACCCAGTTCTCTCCTCCCATCTTTTTATACATGTTTGTTGCTACATAACCACTGATACCTGAAATAAACATTCCAAAATACACACATTGCTGCAACTGTTGCCATAGGAACCAAATAGTAACAATATTAGAATAATTCTAATTTCTTAAATTAAATAAGAGCTGTCCCTCACAAGTGACAAATGCCCCTGAAAGAGGTGTCTCACAGTCTGTGTCCTCTCCATGTGCTCAACAATTGTGCCATGTTATTTTAAAATCCTTCCATGCATGACAGAGTTACCATGCTTACAGTATTCCATTACTTTGAAATACTAAGTGTGATCTTAACTTTGAAGTAGTGACATGGCCCTTGAACACAACACGTTGGCTTGATGTGCTGAACATTTGTGCCAAGTTATTTTAAAATCAATCAATACATGACAAAGTTACACTACGGACACAAATGTCTGCATATATACAGGATTCCATTACCTATAAACTCTAAATGTGACCTTGACCTTTGAGATAGGGATGTGGATCTTGCACGCAACACGTCATCTTGATGTGCTGAACATTTGTGCCAAGTTATTTTAAAGTCAATCAATGCATGACAAAGTTACACTACGGACACAAATGTCTGCATATATACAGGATTCCATTACCTATAAACTCTAAGTGTGACCTTGACCTTTGAGATAGGGACGTGGGTCTTGCACGCAACACGACGTGAAGGGTAGAGGATTATATAGAGGATATACCAACTAAGACCTACCTGATAGGGCATGAGTTTTGCACAGACACACCTTTGCTAAAATTAATGAGACAAAGTACAGAAGACAAAAATGTAAAGGCGGAGGACAGTGGAGGGGGGGCGGGTGGGAGTGGGGGGGGGGCTGGGGGGGTTTTTGACAAACCAAATACAGTGTAAGTTACAAGATAGGACTGTCCCCTGGTCTTGCCCCTTCTGGCAAACTGTTTGCATTACTGAAATTCGGACTGATATAATTAATATTTATGTTACTTTTTTCAAATTTCTTTCATCACTCTATGGAATGAGGTGCATTTGGTGACACTAATTAATGGCAGGGAACAATGAATAAATGCCATCTTCATGTCGAAGATATTTTCTAACACAAACCAAATTGTTACTTAGCGACTAAAGCTGTGATAAAATACACAGTAAATCACGGCATGTGTATTTCAGTGTCATTTATGGCAATGTTTACAACATTTTGATGAAAAATGTTATATTAATTCTGATTTATCTTTAAATAATTCACAGTAAGATAATCAGATGATTGTGTAGATTTACATCACTTCGGGCTGCATCCTATATGACATGTCTTTACACATTTGAACTCTTCAATGTCATTGAATTATTCTTGCATAAATCATGGTCAGGTATTCACATCTATTACTTTATAACAGTCACTTACTTTGTGTAAAATGTTATATCGAAACAATTTTATACAATGAAGATAACTACACAAAACACTTACACGCTGTGAATGCATACAGTATGACACCAGCAGAGTTGATCTGTCCGTGTCTGTGTACATTAAACATTCCAAGCATCGCCATTACCATGATCCCCGTGGCTAACGTTAAAAACTGCATTCCAACACCTAGAACACATATATATATATACATGCACTATATACTGTAACCTAATAAAAACATTACTAATACAACATGTACAACTCTTGGCTGATAATAAATAGGGGGGGGGGGGGGGTTCACTGCTGCAAGTGGTGGCTCTCTCTTCCTGTCCCCTTGCTTTACCCTCTGGCTTTGCTTCCTTGTAAGAAATTGACCCCCTCCCCCCGGCCTCGGGTGGCCCCTTCTCCCTCCCTTCTCCTTGCTCTTTCGAGACCCTTCACCCCTCCTTGCTCCCTCCTCCTCATCTTCCTCTGTGCTGGTGCCCCTAATGATGCTTATTCAAACAAACAATCAACTGTTAACTTAATATTTACAACTATTTTTTCAATTTGGAAAAAAGGTCTATCCGTCAGGTAAATAAGGTTTCCTGAAATGGTCTTTTTTTGTACAGCGTGACTCAATTTTGTGCAAGATTTCTCAAGTCATACCAAGTATAGCGCAGAACAAGTTTTTGTAAGGAGGGTATCTGAACACATCTGTATGTATAATTTTCCAGCCGTTTTCTTCCTGATCCAAATCCTCACTATCTTCCTCATCAACGTTGTACCTCGCAAAATCAGACTTCAGTACACGTGTCTGAAATATAAATTGTAAATTTGACTTAATCTAAGATCAAACACCTCCAAACACACAGAATGGCGATGACTGATCTCTAATACTTCATTTACTACACATGAGGGCCTCCCCTGGGATTCGAACACCTGTCCATACTTTCAGGCAAAAGCAGTCATTTCAAGGAAAAATATGAAAAATATCAATATTAAAACTTCTGTTGCTAATTTCAAATTTCTGCTGCATCTTTGCAGAATAAGGTGAATTTGGCGACACAGGCAAAAGGCAGGGGAGACCATGGAAATCAGATATAAACATACATATTTAAAATACTGGACATGAAATCCTGATATCAACACAAGGCCTGAAATAGATAGCATTCAGTTTGCTTTAAAAGCCTGAAATAGATAGCATTCAGTTTGCTTTAAAAGCCTGAAATATAGAGCATTCTTTACATTCATTGTACAGTTAGCAATGCTGGATGGTTGCTAATGGTGTGGCATACACTGTAGATACAGGTAACAGTATATTATACTCCATGACACAAGACTAGCAAATACACTTGATCATGACTTCATTCATTTATCAGTAGAACATGATGGAACTAAAGTGTTGTTTATTCTGAAATAAGCAATGGTTTGACCGGCAAACCAGTAAAACCTGCAAATCAATAGGAGACCAATTATGGTGTCTATAATTGCCTAGGAACAGAAATGAAATGCCTTTTGCAAAAGGGAAAAGATACAGGGTACCAAAAGGCATGCCTAATCAGTACAAAAGGCATCTCTAGGAAGAATATACATGTATATTATCTGCCACCCTTTATAAAGCTCTTCTCTGGCATACAGACTTGTTTAGACTAACAGAAAATAAACCCAATCAACTATTTATGACACCAATCCCACTTGTCAGGACCTCCCCTAGGTTTCCAAAGTTATGGAACGAATGCGGCATGTGGAAGTCGTGCTTGTGTTATTGACAAAAGTGATAAGATGTAAATTTCAACCTTCCACTCTGCTAGTGACAGGTACAGATATGTTCTAACTTAAGAAGAAGTTTAAAGATCAACTTATTCAAGTTCTATCAAACGATTCAAGTTATATATACTTCTATCGATGATTCCGTCCTTAGTTCTGACATGCTCACTCCCTAAAAGACGAGATTGTGGACAACATTTGGTAGGTTTAACAAGATCAGGTCCGAGATACAAATTCAAGCAGAAAAGCCCCTAACATATGTAGCTGTATGGGTGTTGGCATTGTGTACATGCAACGATTAACTTTTAAATAATAAAAAAAAACGCATGGTACCTCCATGGAGAAAACATTGAAAAACTTAAAAGGCCAAAGTCTCGTAAATATTTTTTTTACTAGTCATTTATTCATGTACAGATTAAAGTTTTGCAAAAGCTATCTTGATGTTAACATGTGCTAGAGTGATAATTAACATGGGAAAAGAAGTTTGGAAACTGAGAAGTCAGCCACCATGGGTAAGTGGGTAGTTAATTGTATTTGAAGCAGAAATGCAACTTTGTACAAGAGGAGACGGATGGGAAAAAGATATTTTGGACAGGAGGTGACAAAGAATTTTGAAAGAGATAAAGCTGCAGATCCTGACTAAAGGAAATCTTCTACTGAATGTTAATATACAAGTTCTATTGCTTACAGGACCTATATATATCAACTATCCTATTTCAATGACTTTCTTTTTTGTTCTTTCAAGCATGAAAAATTGGATTTTTCTAAGAACCATCAAAATATCTTTTCTGGCTAACAAGAGTGATTTCAACTCGTACAAACTATTCTCTATATGTTTGCGAACCTGAGCTTGTGCATAGAGCGCAAATGAAAATTTCAGATCTTTGTACTGAAAATACAAGAGAAAACAAAGAGGGCCATGATGGCCTTATAATGCTCACCTGAGTGACATTGCTCATCAAGAAAAATGTCTGGATACATTTTCATGACGATTGAATGCAAAAATGTGCTCTATCATGTTCACAACCTCTTTCTTTCTATTTTCCATGGCGACCTAGTTATTGACCCCAGGTGGCTCAGATTAAAAACATTATCACAAACATTCTGACCAATTTTCATTCAAATGGGGTATCAAATGTGGCCTCTAGAGTGTTAACACGGTTTTCCTTTGATTTGACCTTGTGACCTTGTTTTTCACCCCATGTGACCCAGTTATAAACCTGCCATCAGTGCCCAAGAAATAGTCAAGAAAATCGTTTTGACCAATTTTTATGATGACTGGGGGTTAAATGTGGCCGCTAGAGTGTTAACAAGGTTTTCCTTTGATCTGCAATGGTGACCTAATTTTTGACCTGATATGACCCATATTCAAAGTCAACCAAGATTTCAACAAGACAATCACTGTGTAAAAGTTTCATGAAGATACAATGAAAAATGCAGCCTCTATTGCATACACAAGCTTTTTCTATGGTTTGACCTATTATTGATCTATGATGACCCACTTTCCGTTTCAACCTATATTTCATCAAGACACTCATTTGTAAAAGTTTCATGAAGATCCAATGAAAAATGCAGCCTCTATTGTATACCCAAGGTTTACCTATGATTTGACCCGGTAAACTAGCTTTTGACTCGAAATGACCCGGAAGAAAACTCAATCTTGATTTCATTAAGACACTCACAATTTCATGAATATCCAGTGAAAAATGTAGCGTCTATGTTTACACGAGGTTAAGTATGAACAGACACACAACTGACAGACAGACAGATAGTCAACTGACGTCAAGCAATCACAATAGCTCCCTTTGAGCACTTTGTGCTCCAGTGAACTAATAAAACTTTTTCATGCCTCAAATAATATAACTTTGAGTAATGTTTTTAGATTACAACAAAGAATGAATTTTGTTGGAGTTTGAAAAGCATGCGTCAATTTATATTAATTTGTTTCAGGCTTTTACAAATTTGCATTTAGAAAATAAAATCAAAATGTGTAGCTGCTTGAAACTGTAAGAATGTATTTGTCTATAATAATTCAAGAAATCGTTATTTCACCTAAACGGAGTGTCAACTTTTCATATGTTTTATTTTCAGTTTTGTAATAAACACCTGTCCTAACTACTTACAGTTAAACCTGTCAGTATTCACCTGAATGAAGTAGCCACCTGTGTTACACGGTCAATACAGATATTGAGGGTTGACCACAAAACTGTTGCATTTCCTTCTTTAATTCATATAAGTTACAACAGTTTTGTGGTAAACCCTCAATGTATTCAAATCGACCAATTTTACATTAAATGACACCTGTGTAAAGTGGTCACTCTTGTTCAATGTATCTTTGTGCTGGCCCCTTAAGTCAGGTTTGACTGTAGGTAGGGAGAGTTACAACAAATGTGAAACATTTACACCACTTACCAGTATAATCACAACAAAACCAATCAACAAGAACACAAGCACCATGGAGTTAATAATCGACAACCAATGAATCTGAAATTCAAAAATTAATAAAACTACCAACAAATATTAACCATAAAATTAATGTACAGTAGAAACTCACTAAACCGGACAAGGTCCGGACTGGGCAAAATTTCCGGTTTAGTGAGGATTCCGGTTTAGTGAGGATTTGATGTACGGTGTAAGTTTACTCAAATATTAACTGAGTTAACCTTTAAAGGGAAGTTGAATACTGGAATAAAATGAAAACACATAAAGATAACATTTATTGATTGAAGCATATGCAAAAGTGATAAACATATTTAAACATTTCTGCATTTTCATATTCATCTTTTTTTTTCAAGTCTTAATAAAAAAACAACTCGCGAAAATGGCCACTTCATCACCAATCAAAGTTCTTGATTTGAGTAACAAACAAACAAATTATCCGATTATCTGTGATTAAATGCTTGTTATGTATGTTTGATAGTTTAATTAACACACCACTTTAATTTGATTCAATCATAGAAATCTTTAGATTAAACAACCATCCAAAATGATCACTTAATAACCATTTCTAGTTCTTTATTTTCTGCAACAAACAAATTAATGTATCAATCAATTTTCTTTTCACAAGTTTGATTATTGTGCGGCGGTCAATCCACAGCGCAATCAGACACAACATCACAGGTGAAATATTTAACGACACACCGGCTGTCAAAACAAAGTGACAAGCGATTTGCGAATTCCTAATACACAAAATCATTTTGACATGTTGGAACAAATATATGTCCCGTTTTGTGAGGTAAAATTACATTGACAAGTAACAAATTTTCTCGATTTTTTTGTCCGGTATCCGGAATTCCGGGGTTACGGTTTTGTGGGGATTTTTTTACATTGAAAAAAGAGGGGAAAAAAACGGGACTCTCAAAAAAGTCCCGTATCCCGAGGATTCCGGTTTAGTGGAGTTCCGGTTTAGTGAGTTTCTACTGTACTTGATATTCATTCCCTTAACAATTAAAACAAATCTACATTTTTCTTGATTACAAATTCAAGGTATATACTACTCTGCAGTGATTAAAATGTACTCTCGACTTTTTTCTAAAAGCCTGTAATAATCAGCTGATAAAAATTCTCTTGAAGGATTCTAAAACAACAACAACAAGAATTATGTTATACAGATAATTTAGTATAATGTGACAGTGATATAGAAAAGGAAGCCAATATTACTCAGTGATTTTTTTTGCGCCGATTTGACTCCGAAATTCGGCGTCTTCCCAACTGACAAAAATGGTCAAAATTCCCTAAAAAAGGCTTAAAAATTCCCAAAAACGAGAAGATTTTTCCCAATTAGATTGATTTCTTGTGAAAGTTGAACTAAAACGATGCAAATAATCATGAAAATCCGACTCTGATTATGGTTTATTCGCAGAATTTTTGTTGCCAATTCAACAATGCCGTTGTTTACTATAAAACGGGTCATGGCATAGTACGGCATTTAGTATGACTTTCATCACGGGCCGCTAAACGCTTTTTCATGCGTCAAAATGTGTCTGTAAAAAATTGTTAGAAAATTACCCTATTATCGAAAAATGTCGCATATTTCCAAATATTATAATAAGAAAATAAAACTTAAAACAAGCCATCGGCACTGGACATTACATTCAAACATCTTTTTGTAAAGTTAACTCGTCTTATTCAACTTAGTTTGGATGCTGTAATGCGTTTATGTCACCAAAAAAATTGAACTGAATAATGAGAAACGAATGTTTAGTGGACACCTTTAAAGGAATGAAACATAGAAAGATGAAGTTGTAAATTAAAGAAGCAAGGACATTTAAATGACATAAATTTACCTTAAAATAAAACTTTTCAAAATGATTTTTTTTTTAAGTTTTGTTACTTTTTCCCAATTTTGAGGTTTATCGCGCTAAAAATTCCCAATTTGAAAGGCATGGGCTGTTGGCAAAAAAAGTAAAAAAATCACTGTTACTGTGTAATGTAATTGATTAAATCTTTTCTTGGACGCATGGTCTACCTTTTCATGCATTGTTTGTAAACTACTGTGTACACCTATAACTTTTACATCACTGTCATATTCTCCTACATGGACTGTAGACATGCAAACATACCTCTAAAGTTTTCGGGAAGAAGCTGTTATCCCTCATTCTCTTTGCTCTGTCTTCATACTTCATACTGAAAAAAATTACTTTGTGTAATTCATGAAACAATGAAAAAGAGAGTATGAAACTGAAAACATGAACCCAGTTGTAAAGCATAATAATTATATGACATTGTTTTGCTTTTTTTCAATTATGAAGCTGTTGCCGCAAGTCTAACTAAAATCTCACTGCATGGAAGTTAAATGTCTAGTCAATGCAGTCAGTACCAGTTTGATAGTTATGGATGAAGTCCATTGACATGTATACAATCCTGACAAAGTAAAATGTCTAGCTGAACGGAGTCAAAATGTCAGATATATAAGGCACAGGGGCTCACAGTCCCATCTACTAGTCACCTGAATGGTCATACCTTGTTGGATACCATTTGACACTGTAAGTAAAAGCCACTTCCAGCGGTGCCGTAACCTCGTCCAAACTGACAGGGGCCTGCTCCTTCGTTGAGACGTTTGCATAGATGATCTGATCACCATTGTACTCGATGTTAAAATGCAGATGAGCCCATAAATAAACTTTGTGGGTATGAGGCAGGAACCCGCCCTCTTCTAGGTGACCGATAAACCCTCGCACTGGAACATCATCTGAAAATACACAAAGTACAACTTACAACAACATCATAGAGGGAAAATAAAGTGGGACAAAAAAATGCCAAACACCATGCAAAGTTACTCTATACCAGGTAACTGGTATTGGAATGATCTGGATCAAAAGTACATGTATGGGTAAAGGATCTACTTTATGCCAACCAAATTGGTGTAATCTGCCTTCACAAAGAGGAAACTACTGATCGCCATGCAGCAGAAAAAAAGCACGTGTCTATACTGGTGACTTGTCCCAACCAGAAATAAGTTTCTCACTACCCTTCATGGGAAAGAGGTTAGCCTGTACAAAATGGATTTTCCTGATTTTAAAGAAACTGCAAACATTTCGCAAAATATTAAAAAGCTTATTGTAACTGGAAATTAAAATCTTTCCATGGTTTTGTTTGGCCAGTTGTTTTAAGTAAAATCATACCTATTTTGTCTCAGAAATGTTGAACTTATTAATAAATAAAACACAAGTTCAAATGACTGAATACTTTCAGATGAAAATCTGAAAGAAGGGAAACATTTTTTCACATTGAAATTAGGGTATTAAGCAGTTGAAACACATGGATTGAACGCCATCTTGGTGTTCAGTGCAAGCAAGACCAATGCATCCTGTTTGAAGTACAGGACATTTATAATGAACCCTTCAATTGTTTTTGATTGACTAAAAAAGTCCCTGCAAGCTGTGGTCACCATGCCGATTTCTCATTTACACAAAACCTCTGTTCTTACCAAGTGTAAAGCATATATGACATGTCAAGCTGTTAATCAGCTTATTTTATATATCCACAATAATTACCAATTTCTACATGACAATAGCCATTCAATAGACAATAGCATTAATATACCACTGTATGACAACTGTAGAGCAAAGGGGCCCAAAACCTTATAACACTAAGACCTGACCTGTAGCTGCGACACACCCTAGCTCTTCTTTTAAAACCTTAAAGCAATAAGTAGCCGGAACAAGTGAAAACAACCATCAAACTCTGACCTCCTTTAGTGGGTCTGCGCACTCTGATGGCTGACTTTTGCAAATTTAAAACCTTCAAGGCATGACAAGTACACCGGACAATCTAGATAGAGAACCATACCTTCAAACCTAAGTAGACCTGACCTTGAGCTAGGGACGTTCTTGCAGCGCCACGTGGGTTTTGACATTGTGCCTATAAAACCTTCAGCGACAAAGTACAGTCGGCGAATGTGTGCATATACTTATGGAGAATCATACCTTCAAACCAAGGACCTTGACCTTTGGCTGGGCGTGGTCTTGCAGCGACACGCGCTTGCTAGACATGGCCTAGATATTTTAAAATCCTTCAATGCTGACAAGTTACAGTCCGGACACGATGGCTATAGATTCCAAACCTTCATACCCAAGTGGACCTTCACCTTTGAGTAGGTTGGTCTTGCACATTCGCTTTGCTGACATTCAATTATTTTAAAACCTTCAAGCATGACAAAGTACAGTCGGACCTTGTAAGTGGGGCGACGGACGGACAACGGTGGTTTTGCCACCCTTCGTGGGCATAAAAACAATATTCACACAGTCATAAAAGACAGCAGAAATCATATTAAACCATAAACCAAGTTACAGTATTTTGTAACATTTGAATAGATAAAAAAGTGCCATCAAACTAATGTCATAAAACCAAATTTAAATATCGTCATTTCTTAGCTATTAATTACTTTACCAAACAAACATTAATTAAGTTTATCAACCAAGAAACAGGCGTACTTCAATCAAGAACAGAAACAAGTTACTAATTTCACTTCCAGTAACTTAATATCTAGACTATCTTCGTTATTTTCATACAAAAACTCAACGACAGTTCGTTCTCTATTTGGGCCATTTCAGTGTCACTCACTGCTCTTGCTGCCTTCGAAGAGTCCTATTTTTTAGATCCGTTTCTTCGTACAGTTTTTTGTATTTGTGATTACCAAATAGTTTATATGACAAAATCTGATAAGGAGACCAATCAGAATGACGTTTCTGGAAATCTCAGCTTTTTAACTCAATTTAATAGATGAAACTATAAATTATTTACAGAATAATCTTCACTGGAAGGTTTTTTGCTCTCATTCTTTTAATGATGCACAATGGCTCTCTTCACCTCACTTAAAACTTTTCATTTTCTTAAATATTAGTGTGTGAGAGAGAGACATACAGTAGTTTGTATTTTAATGCCAAGTATTTCAATGGTGACTTGGCCTCTGCCTATAGTCACACAGTCGGCATTTGATTGTGTTTAGGGACTACTTTTCTTGAATTCTACAATTCATCAGTGCTAAACCTTTATCCTCCATCCATAAGAAACTGCTAGCTTTTTCACATGAAGGCTCAGACTGGTAGTGTGGCTCTAACCAATAACCCTCTGACCACGTCCTCATCTTCTTGCATTATAAAATGTATATTTAAAAAATACACAAACATACCAATAACAAATTCAAAATAGTACAGGTCTTCTATGGCATCTCTAAGCAGCTGTAGATCGGCTTCTGAGAATTTGACTTTACACAGTTCCTTCTTGTCAACATCCTCTGAAAGAAACACAAGCACAAACAGTTAGTTACAGGTTCCACTTTCTGCGAGTTATAGAAATATTTCAGTTTTACAAATGATCAAGTCTCGAAAAAAAATTCACAGGACATTTCTGAATTTTGTAGTAACAGAAAAGTATGACACAACAAATATTTCTTATACAGAACTTATATAGTATAAAGCCAGTATGTTTACACAAATTTTATATTAATTTTAGTGCATTTTTTTTCTGACAACTTTTGGGGCCACTCAATTAGTCAATGTTTGTGGATGAATTTTATTCTTCATCTTTCATTGTCTTACTGAAGGATTACATGTACATGTAACCGCACCGTTCACCATCCATTACCCACTTAAAATTACGCAATTGAAGCTAAAGTCATTTCAATTCTTGCATATTTGTATTTTATTTAGGAAATAGATTTTACTTTTGAGTGAAATACCAGTTAGTATACCACTGTGTGATGTTTAGATGAGGCCTGAGTGATTAATTACGAAGCATCTAAACACCCAGTGATATACGGTACTAACGGGCAAATAACTCAAAACCTTTCTAACAAGTTAATATCAAACAAAAAAAAATGTTTGAAGGGGTACTATTTACTGCACTATCATGAACTCACTGGTTGTACTCGTAGCATTCAGTGCTGTTGTTTTTTACTCCTCCATTAAAACACTATTCGATTAAGTGTTGCAAATTTTACTATGATTTGTTTAAATCACGTTACTTCATTCATTACAATGCCAATCCAAACGTATCAACGCATGCACTCATAGATGTTGTGTGAAAATTACTCGGGAGGGAATTTCAGCAGCCAAAAATAGTTCCGGACGTCTACTGTGATATACTTTGTAAGGTATATCACGCTCAACTCCTTCTTTGTGTATATAGGAGAAATTTTCAATAGTGTTAGAATTAATATTTGATCACGTTTAATCTGCATAACAATGAACTGAATAGCTGTATTCAGTAACGCTAGGGCGTTGACATGATAACCTAACCATAGGTTATGTGAAAAGTGCATCCCCAACTGCTTCTGGTTTCGATTTTGACTGTTTCAGCTATCAAGCTACTATTATAGCTTCTTCTCTTTTCTAGTTTTCTTTACATTCAAATTATTCAATTATGAATTCACATTTATGATTTGGAATTTTCACTTTCCCTACCTTGATGTTACTTGTTATAGGAGCAGACAAGTGGAATTTTCAAGGCCTGGTGAAAACTGTGTCACAGATTCTATTTCCATACTAATTTATTAATTCTTTATTGCAAAACAAGTTCAAGTGATTGTTATTAGATCGCAGAAAAGAATGAATTTTGTTGGAGTTAGTACCAGTCCTGTGGAGCCACCGTGTCACATCTGTGAAACCTGCTGTCGAAAATAAGCTAGAACTTAAGCTGAAAATTGTATTATTATTCAACTTTACAATATTACACTCTGTATTAGATCAATTGCACACATGATATGAAACAGGTAGAGTTAATACAAAGCATAACTGAGCCAATATGAGAATGCAGGGCCAATACGAGAAAACAGGGCCAATATGGAATTCAAGCATTCTGATTGGTTTAAAAGAGAGGGCCAATACGGAGAAGTCACTTCCTTTAGATTTTTAAACGACGCCCTCATGCTGATATTGTAAAATGACTGTAAATTTTTTATTTTTGAAATAAACATAGGGTTATGGGTATTCATTTTCTTAGTTAGATTGTTTTCTATCCATCAATAACAGTTTTGAAGTAAAATTCGAGAAAAAGTTGATTTTCATTTTTTCATCCCCTTCCTGTATATTTATTTCTTCTTACTCGTGTGAAAATGCGATTCAACAGTGAGAAAATAAATCTTCCATGTCCATTGAGTTGTGGATTAGGAAATCCCACCCTCGGGTTGAGATACGTCCAAAAAAACTCGGCAGGTCCTCATTTTTATGACGTATCTCAACCCTTGGGTGGGATTTCCTTAGCCACAACTCATGAACATGTTAGATTCTCTTTACATTATTGATTATTTATTGGGCCAATACGACCACCCTCGGACAAATAACAAGGCCAATATGAAATCACTTGATTAATAACATTACATTATTGTAGAGAATTTATTTTTTGCATGCAAAACCAATACCGTATCTAAACAGCCTTTCTATATTTGAAATTAGATTTTAACAAATTAATGTAATTAAATTAAAATGATTTCATATTTCTACATTTCTGACGGTTTAAAGAAAAGAACAGCTTAATATAAGTGCGGAGTATAACAATCAAATGTCTCTTTCCTACTTTGATACTTTTCCATTTGTTGACATAGAATTCCAAATATAAGAACAGACTTTGTGCAGAGATAGGTTTGTAAAGATTTGCGAGTTTGGAAGTTACAACTCTCTTTAAATCTTTACTATTTTAAATTAGTGTTTAGTTTGAAGATGCTTGACCTTGTAAATTACAACAGTGATTTCTAGCAAAGTTATGCAATCGTGTAACTACTACTCCACATTGTTTCTAATAAGGCCCAAGAATATTTAAATATATTGCGGTACAAATGGAACTTACATGAAATATAGAATAACTTAGACCATTCTGTGGGGTCAGGATTGTGTAATTGATGCAGCAAAAACCTACGACACCCTGACCACCAAGGTCATAGGTCAACATGTAACAAAGTTACGGCAAATACAAATTTACAGGCAAATCTGTGTAAGTATAATCGCCTAAATTTTAAGCAAAGTTTCTAACGCAGCGAATACTGATGAATCCCAGTCAGCCATTTTTACATGTTCTATAATAGTCACCTCCTTAGCTGGCTGCTCTAACAGGTTTTTACTGTAAGAAATATACATATAAGTCAGTATTCCATATTGTTACATGCCAGAAAACCATATGTTTCAGCACTTATGTAGCATCTGTTGCCATTGCTGTGTCTGTAACCAATGGTCTAAAAGCCTACAAAAATGTTATACAGTACACTCTTTTGTACTTTGAAGAGAATATCCTCAATCCCTACATAAAACACTAATTAGATATTGATTCATATTTCAACTCCAGATTATGGTCACAAACCAGGATAACAATCATAAAATGGGGTTAAAAGATGTTTTGTGAGAAATTAGACTTTTTTAATCCTGTTCCGTAAATCTGTTAAAAAAAAGTAATTTAGACAATTCTGTATTTTTGTCCGTCGGATTCCTTTCATCACATACATTAAGCTGATGAGAATAATGCTATTCCTGACCAACGTATCAGGTAACATAATTCAATTACTTAAAATGTAAGTACAAATGCATTCTTGGAACACAAGTGAGCCAGGATGTCTGAAATGAAACCGTAGGCCTTTGCAATCAGTTCTTTTTATATCAGTATGGCTCCAGATCAGCCTGCCCAGTCATTGTTTTACCTGAATCCATAGTGCTCACTATTCAATTATAAACAAGCGAGAAACATTCTTTTGAAACCTATGTTGGAGACCTGAGCTGTGAGAAAACAGTGCTGTATTCATCTAAACTAGAAACACCTCTGAATAAAGACCACATGTCAACAACAACTTTTACAGCTCCTTGTAACAAGTGGCCCTTTTGAAGATGTTGCAGTGGCCAAGTGGTATATAAGGCATTGATACTTTGCACTGCTTTGATTTCACCGGTACAGGTTCAAATCCTGGCTTCTGCATTGTAACAAACTAGTTAAGCACTCTTAATTTAGTGGTCAACCACAATTATAATCTTCATTTTATAATGAAATTTAATGGTCAAATGTTTCTTTTTGCACTGTGAGGCTCAAATTGGGAAAGAAAGACTGTAAATGTAGAGATTGTAGAGGACATCATCCTATCTCAGGCATTGAACATGAAACCCCCCATGTCTACTGAGCTCAAATATTACTTATGCTAGCCTTGTAGTACTGAACACTCTTTCCACCATCTAAATTTCTTTTTTAACCCACAAAACCATAAATATTCATTAACCTAAACATGGGCTCCTTTTTATACACATCATTAAAAAACCCCTAAAAATTACTACACCTTAGTCAAGTGGTATAATGAGTCACTAACAAAACCAATGAACTGACCATTAGTTGTGTGTGGCCTTACACTTCAACAACAAAGCCCATAATAAACCTGTGTAGAAAGGCGACAGAAGAAACTTTCAATCTATCAACTGCCAATTTGCATTTAAATCTTGAGAGATCCTGAAACCCGTGCAGTATCTTGTAAGCCTCTTAACTTGATCACTTCGCAAATCCTATTTTCACGTTTTATTATTCTTTTCTTTTCAAAAACAATCTGCCTGCCTGAAGATGATTGCTTATGATTTTTCAAGCTTTCATGCCACCTGATGAGATTAAGAACTAATCAGAAAACCTGTAACAAAATTCGGGATTACGGGTCGTTAATACCGTCAAATAGACACTGATAGGTATAATCCATGTGAATTTTAATCATCAACTTGACAAAGCCCTTATTAAGCCTGAATTCATCTTTTATTGGGGATTAGGAATCAGGACATTTTCGAGTACGACGAACTGGAAGGATGAGTCTTTCCGATAATATACGGCTTCATTAGTCTAGTGAAAAGAGAGCTTAAGTCTTTTTTGTATAATAAATTCTTATGAGAAACTAAGAGGTTTATTACTTATTGATGTCTTTAAGCATCGGCGTTTTAATATTTTCTGACACACAATACCGTTGCCGTTTTTCCAGGAGAAGTAAACTTTGCACGAATCAGGATCAAACGTAATAGGTCAATTTTAGATTAAAACTGAAAATAGGCTTCTTTTTATCAAAAATGAAGACCTTGAAAGAAAATGTGTCTGCCTCTATTCAGCACGTAACGATGCATTGCAGGAATTTAATCGATATTTGAATGTCTGTAATTAACACTTGTCTATTATTTGGATGAAAATTCTGTTTTATGATATATGGCATTTCACCTCTAAAATAATCAAATCTCTATTAATTCAACAAATGAATTTGTTGATATTAGTTAAATTAAAGTACTCCAGTTTTATTTCAAACCAAAAAAAAAATGCAAGTTCTTATGCTGAAAATACTTTCTCATTTCCCTGGAATACTGAAGCAAACTTCGAACAAAATATGCATATGTCTACTTATTTACAGCTGTTTTATTTTGGTCATTTGTCTGGAAAAAGGATCAATCCTGAACCTGCTGAATTTCTTACCGGGACTTGTCCATTTTTCAATTTTGGAAGGTCACATCGTTTAAAAGGGGGAGCAGTAAATTTTTTTTACTGAATAATGACTGAAAAAGACTGCATGAATATGCAAGCTGATCATTATCTGCACTGCTTACATAATGCAGAAGCATAAATTGAATATTGGTCTGTTGCACTAATTTGACACTGTAATACAGTGTATTAATTTATTGTGTGAGCATGTTTTCTACTGTATGAAATAGTTATTATAATGTGAATACAAAACATTCTGACATGCTGATACAATTTGTCAGACAAAATGTGAACAGTTAAGGTATTAAAGAGACCTTAAGTTTAGGTAGTTCACCACTAATTTGTTGTTATAAGATGGTTCAACTATTTACAGAGACAATTGTTCTGAAGAAACAAAAGTAACTTTAAAACAGTAGTAAAAGGAGTTCTGTACTGCGATTATAGTTCTGATTCCCGCTAACATCTGCTCAATTCTATCTTAAATCAGGAGACCTATACAGAAAACAGGAAAAAGCTTTAAGATAAAGATGTGAAGGTACAGGACTGGTCTATGACTCCATATACAAGAAAACAAGCTTGACCTAAGTGGTCTTTCTGGGGAAGCTGTAAAATCCCTACGGATGTCTTTACAAAACAGAATTAAAGTAGTCAGAACTTGGAGAAACAACAAATACAATATCTGGACAGTTTAGGGTAGGTCAGTAATTGAATCTTAACAATGGCAACTACCATCATGCTCTCTTTCTGCACAAGCTCTGTTTAGAAATCCATACTGCATTCATCAAACTTGTCTTATACAAGTTGTTAAAACCAAAAGACGAGACTAAAATAATCAAGTTTCTAGTAAACCTCACTTCACAACTTTCTTTGACCCTATTCAAATCAGTGAAACTGACTTTCTGAAAGACTGAAACTTTTATAAGTACAGCTGTTTTTAAGACCATTTGTCAACCATGTGCCAAGAAAAATATGAGCACAGATAACAACCCAAAATATCTGAACTGTTCAGCAGGTAAGTTAGCTAAGTCTGTGACAAGTTATGACCAAGTTTACATAAACAAACCATACTTTAACAAAAATGCTTTAGTGTCAAGAAGGTTTTAACTTGATCTTAACTTCCCATTCTAAGGTACCTAAGACAGACAGACAGGCTGACAGACAGACATATATTAAAACATGCTGAGAATTTGTAATGGAGCACATTCTAGCATATGATCAAATAGTGCTGAACAAGTTCATTTAGTACTGCTGAGTATTGCTTTTTATCATTTTTGGGCAATTGAGGGTATTAGAAATCTAACTTGACTGAGGTATCATCATACTGTTTTGTTTCAAGTTTTATTATGTGAAATGATTTATCAAGTTTTCTAGTAAAGTGGACCAAACCCATGCCCTTTGTCAGCCATGTTTGTTGATAAATCAAAATTTCTTTAAGAAACTTGGTGAAAATTCACCTAAATCACCTAAAGTACTTTTCTTCCCCCTGATACTGAAATCCAACCAAAATATCTGAAGAGATTTTCACTCTGTCGTCATTTAAAAGCAATGTTGTACAAAGAATGCTTTCCACTCTGTGGCTTCAGATGTGAACAGACCATGTACCATAGACACTGAGCAGTCAAATCAGCTCTACACAAATGCACAGACGAGTCAATAATTTGAATAAAAATTGAAATAGCTTTTGGTTTCTCTCTTATAACTAAAGTACATGTTGCGAAGTTCAGCCTGGAGATGACATGCTATCAATTCAGACACAATATTTCACTTACGTTTAAAGTTGATCTCATACAATCCCACTGCCATTCTGTCACCATCTAGAACTTCACCAAGTGTTAAACTTTTATGCTCAATCTAAAATACAAACACCCAGTATCAACTACTCTAATAACTCAAAGTATACATAGGTTTTATTTCTTAAAAAAAATGTCTTCAAAATGGCTAAAAACATTCTTCCTCGCATGAAGCAGGCTGTAAACTATTGTTACTAGCAGACCTGAGGACTGCTTAATACTGTAAATCCACATAAGCAGGTTATCATGACTGCCCGATCTAAAATTTATAACATTTAGTGATTTACCTTTTAAAGCAATGGTCAGTTAACAGACACGCCTACTCTAAGCTTTGATTTTTTGTACCCAATTTCAAACTAAAACAAGGCAAATTTTTTAAACTTAAGCTCATCAAGTGAAAACTTTAAGTTGCCACTTTCAAAATACTTTTGCAAAAAATGTAGCTTTTGAGAACATTGGTGAGTGACTATAGACTGTTACGACGTCCACAGCCAAGACTGCTTCATAAAAACCTCTGCTTCATACTGGTGTAAAATACTCAAAACCGGATGCTAATGAATTTCAATGTTACCTTTTCCGGCCGACAAACTGGAAGCTGGTAGTAATGGTAGGTTTCATGTGGGTTAAAGTATGGTCCTACTTTATTCACAAACATGTTCACCTGAAATATATATAAACACTAGTAATACTCGAGTCCCTGTGTAATGGTGTACAATTCTGTGAAGTTCAACTGAAATTTTAAAAAACAGTAACAAGGCTACTGCACAAACACGATCTGAACTATGATCTTGACCTTTGAATTTAGTGTTGTGTATAATACATCTTCCATGGTCCTCTCTAAATTGTTTAATTCTGTCAAGTTTCATTGAAATCACATGAACTTAGACATATTGCTTATAGTCACATTTTTGTGACTGGATCCTGCTTTATTCTAATACATGCAGCTATAGTTTTATAGAAAACAGAAACATTAAAACACCTCTGGCGATCAAAAGGCAATTCACTTATACCAGTTTTTTTGATAACCAGCACTGATGTTTTGTGTAAAAGCATTGTGAGTTCATATTATTATTAATCACAAGAGCAACGAATAGGAGGGTTATAACAATTAGACCATTGGTTTTGGGGTTGGTATTTAAAGCGACTGCACTCCAGATGGACAAGTTACGCTAAAAAAAGAAAATTTTCAATTTCAAGAAAAAATGGGGGGGGGGGGGGGGGGGGGGGGGTCATACTGTATCAGGGCATGATATGATAACGGACAAGTTTTCTAACAAAAGAAACAATTAAAAGTGTGTTTGCTTACTTTATTGTCGAAAATATCACCCCGTGACTAACGGGTAGGCTCTCAAAACCGGCTCCGGATAATTTTATTTCTACCTTTATTCTAGCCTTACACAAAAAAATAATCTTGATGCGACAAAATGAATATATATTATTTACCAAAAAATTAAAATTTACTAAAATTTGGAGGCAGTCGCTTTAAATGATTGACTTACGTGTTGAACTTATAACTTTCAAATTATAACGGAAGTAATATTTACTCTACATGAATGTATCGGACATTATACAGCACCTTCCAAAAATTTTTATTTTTCATAAGATAAATCCCTAATAAAAAAAAGAAAAATACAATAATGTAATAGCTTCTGCTCTTCCTAAATTTGTGTCAAATGACTTTCAGTATTTGTTAATGTTAATCATTATTTGAACATACTTTTGGACAAAACGATGACAATCACAGACATGCCAGGTCATGAAAATACGTGACAAACAGGGAACAACATACTTTTGAGCCGTTGTAGGCTAGGAAAGATATATTCAGATAGCTAATTTTAGAATATTAAGAAATTACAACTGAATGGCTGCAGGACACAAACTGAAAAATATCATATCCAAGCCTAGAGTATATAAACCCTATGACCTGTGACTCAAGCCTAAAAGTTCTCACATCAGCTCTTGAAAATTTGCTTTTGACCCTTGAAAATTTAGGTTGAAGTGTCAATGGTCTTTGAGTTTCAAAGTCTACTGAACACCCTTGTGCTGGCCCGAATGGCTTGTGAATTTCATATCCAAAAATCATACACTGAACTGATAAAATAATTCATACTGCCAAAGTGTGCTACTAGGCTTTTCTTTCTGAACTATATATAAACAACTTTAGTTTCAAAATCAAAGAAGCAATATAAAATAAAACAGATGTCCTTTGGTAAATTTAAAGACTTGAGTTCAATTTCTTATGATTTTGTATGTTTTAAACAATCAAGATCTATATGTACATGTATATATAACTTAAAGTCACTGTACATGTATATAAGTCACTAATAAGCCTTTGACAGGTGCAGACTTTACCCCGTTTCAGATCTTTTCTGTTTTTCGTTCTCATAGCATGCTAACGGTATTTAATGAAACTTTCCTTTAGGTCCACAAGAAATTTATAATCTGTTATTCATAAATCTCAGGTGAGACTCTACTCTAGAGAGATACCAGTGAGACCGAACTGCAGAACATCCTTGGCTGGAACACCCTTGAGATCAAGCGTCAATCTTCCAAGCTGGTTATATGTTTTACAAAATATACTACAATCTTGAATCAATCTCCTTACCCAGTTAACTAGAAGTCCCAAACAGGTTAGCAAGACACATGCACCCCCTTAG
Organism: Saxidomus purpurata; assembly: GCA_022818135.1. NCBI lineage: Eukaryota > Metazoa > Mollusca > Bivalvia > Venerida > Veneridae > Saxidomus > Saxidomus purpurata. The sequence goes on from JAFMSR010000017.1 coordinate 3,841,587, forward strand.
TCTCTGCCAAACCCATGCAAACTAGGACTTCTTTAAGTGCTCAATTTTCCCCCATACTACAGTCCTGTGGAATAGGATACCCTTGCATATATTGCGACCCTGCCCAATCTTGAATCATTCATGCAGGTAGAGGCCCAACCAGTTATAAATCTTTTAACAGTTGTTTTTAAACCTTAAATTATTCTTTTCAGTCCAGGACTCCTATGTCAGAAAAAATAGGAGTCCCATCTGAAAATGTTGGAGTCCCATGTTTTTTAAGTACAACGCGCTGACCCAAACCGAAGATTGGCTTCTACATGAATGTATTACAGTATTGAAATGGTATGATATCAATAGATGTACCTCAATACCTGGGATAACACAAGGAAACGAGTGTTGTTTTTTTTTATCTGTATTGATTTCAAATATGAAAATATGCAAAATATATACAAAACAAGCTATAAGCAATGCAAGCACATTACAGTGTATCAAGAGTCGAAATACTGATTTCTAAGTGCTTATTTAGTAATATGATTCATTACTCTTATGCTTAAATTAATAAGCCTTCGTTCGTTTTGACTCTTTACACTACGAACATATTGCTGTTCCACTATCATTATGAGTCACTTTTTCATTCCAAGGAAATGTCCTATACCAAGAATCATTCATACATTTCTATCTTTTTTCACTGATTTTCAGATTCGACGGTCACATCAACTTTGTCCAAAGTAATTTGCGGCAAAATTATTCCACATGTACACACTATTATTTTATGCCATCGATCTAGTCTAAGTTTTTTGAAACTGTGTAAAATGCTGAAACGCCGATCGTATATATCGCAAAATGTTTCCATTGTTGAAACAATATTAAAAATTGAGCAATGATTATGTCTCTTAAATTTGTAACGGTTCCGAAAAACAACGGTTATCAATGTGCAAACACGTTAATTCTCGGTCACTCCTCTACAAACACGTGACTAACTTACAACACGATTTAATCCAATTATCACAATTAAAATATTCGGCCTTTCTCTTACAAAGGCATAAAATGATGATCCGTTAATTTAATTATACATTGTCGCATGTCTACATAAACTCAGTAACACACAACCTAACACCTGTCAATCAAATTTTGGAAAACGCCACGCATGTTTATTGGTTTAATGCGTGAAACGGGTACACAGATTTTCCTTTCATCAGCTGTCAAATTGTGTCGTGTATATTGTCATGAATCTGGGACACGGGTTTTACGGAAATTGTATGCGTCCCGTGGAATCAATGTCAGATTTTTTAGCAAACCTTTGGGAAAAGTATGCGTACAAATACGCGGATTTAAGCGTTTCCGAGAACCCTGTTAACAATCTTGATTCTACTACCCATGCTAACTGGAAGAACTATCTTGCAGCTATCTTATCTTTTATCAAAACCCAGCATGCACCCTGTCTGCCCATAATGTGCGGCAGTATGACAAGATAGAAACAGAAAGGCTGTGGGAAGCAGCCCATTTCACTACAAATGACTTGCTGACTGACCAGTACAAAGTTTTTAAACTAAATACTAAACCTTTCTTTTTATTCACTTGATCTTTATCTTTTAAATTATGATAGAACCAAACCCGCAAGCTTCTCCCCTCAAAAGGTCTGGCTCTCTTTGCGCAGTTCAAGTTTACCCCACCCACATCAAAATTAAGAAACTTTTCGTTCGTTACTCAAATTTGACAAAATCATTCGTCTTTTGGGTTGCATTTAAAGGAATGAGTTTACTTTAAACTTTCTTTTCTGGTGCCTTACCTTTCCTTTATCTTGATACTTCGCACAAAATGCTGTTGAAACTAATGCCAACGTAACAAAAATCTGCCAGGCAGCCATTTTTGTTGTTGTCTAATAATCTCTACGGCAAAATCTAAACTTTTATAGATGTGCGTTAAAGTTTAAATTAACTAATTCAACCTCATCAAACAATTACAGTTTAATTGTTATTTTTGAATTCGATCATAAATGAGAGAGATTGTGTATGCTTGAAATTGAAGTTATTTAGAGATTTGGGAAATCCAAAAACGGATTTCTCTTTTCCGGTAAAACGTATAACCTTACGCCGCGCTATGACAATCAAAGTTCAAATAAATTTAAGGTGCAATTATTTATATTTGACGTTATTCATGTATAAAAATTGAAATAATTTGTATTGGGAAACTTTTTATCATACGCTGTCTTTAAATAATCAAATAGTTTGCAGCAATATAGTCCCGGCGTTTGAGTACTATAGTTGTATGTTGTTAGGCCCCTATTCCAATTTTCTGGGAGGAAAAATGAACATCTGTAGCCATGCCGAGAGAAGCGTTGTTTTCAGGTAGTTTTAACAACACGTCCAGAAAAAGAGCGGTTAAATAAACTAGAAGTCATTCCAAAGGTGACAGAACTTCAAACAATTCCAGAGTGACAGCTGACAGGCGTGAAGTCCGTTGCATTGTGCAGCAGCAGCAGCAGGCAGAGTGGGTCATGCATTTATAGGTCTATTTGAAACATTTCTTGAGACAAATGTTTGTGACAAAATGGATTTTCACGCAGCCGTAGAAACATTTGCAGACACATGGGTAGTTGCGAACACTCCAACATCTTACCTTACTACAGACAGACAGGTAAATTCTGATTGAAATAAAGCCTAGTCTATAAATCTCAAGAAACTTTGTCAATAAATCATAAACATTTGGCATTTCTCGGCTTCACCGTGACATCATACTGGCCAGTTAACCAATCCCATTTTTGATCACGTTAATTTCTGCATTCAGAAAACTTTAAAAACTCTTGTCTTTTACTGTAAACTCATAATTATATAGTCTCAATAATTCGGCTTCAAACGCAGACCCATTTTACATACGGACATTTTATAGTTATCAGCGCTTTTATATAGTTATTTGCACTTTTAGTTATCGGAGGCACTAACAAAGTTTGCTATCTATTCGTATGCTCCGACCTGATGTAAACATCACACACACACAGAGCATGCGCGGGCGTTTAACCCAACCCATATGTTCCAATTAATTTGTTACGTTTTTGAATCAGTATTACGTTTTTAATCCCGTTCTCACTATACATAATAGAAGTGTGAGTATAAATGAATATGTTCACAGTAAAAAAATAAATATTTCCTACTCCGGCGGAGTTTCGATCTCTGATCATCCGCGTGTCAAGCGGGAATACATGGCACTGCACTACCGAGGCTTTATTTGATAGAGCGTATAACTTCGTTTATCACCAATACAGACGTTTGTTTCGGAATGGCGGTACAAATTTATGTAAACAAACCAATTTAACTTCCCAGACACTTTTAATAAGAAATGGACACATTATAAACTTGGTAGTTTCGTAAAGTATATTCAAATATCTATTGGAAAAAAATTGTCTGCATGTTCAAAAAAATTTCAAAGTTGATTTAAAAGGCTATCTTCAGCCGCTACCCGGCGACAGAATCTCGGTCGTTCCGATGAATACCTGAACTTTATAACGCTTGTAAACTATCAATCATCGGTCAATTTTTATCATATTTCTTTTATTTTATTTATCATTCAATATGCAATCAAAAACCATCAAGTTTTCTTACATGGAAGAAAACTGTTAAACGTGGCGAGCTTTGTAAACGGACATGTGTTGATTTTCAGCGCACAATAGCACGCTTACCGTAATTCTAATATGGCTGTTCATTAGCATAATTTATTCATAAACGCAGCAGCATAGAACTTTGTTAGTGGAAGGCTGGATAGAGCGTAGCAAAAAAAAAAATGATATTCACTCCTTGAGTACAATTATTTGGACTAACTCATATATGCAAGTTTAAATTTATTTCAGACGAAACTAAAAGCTTTTAACAACATAGAATTAATATAAATTAAATTCTATGATTATAAGTTAATGGAAGGCATTTGTCTATTCAGTTTTCTTCGAAAATTTTGTACATTTTATAATTTGTAACGGCCGTGAAGGGTTTTTATAAAAAGTCTCTTGTGAATATGGGAATACTAATTATACAGAGAATGGAAATCTCTACATAAATGAAGAGCAAATACTTTCTACATCATTTATTTAATGAAATCTGTACAAAAATATACTAAACATCCCCAGCGGCTACAAAGTACAAAAATGTACTTGTAAACCTACATAATAAAAAGAAAAGAAAATGGAAGTTGTACCCTCTTTGACGACAGTTTGACTCCCCCGCTCGAAGGCGGAATGGTCAGATATATAGGAACATATTCCCGCCACGGAACTTAAAGACCAATCAGAAAGACGTAACGCTGAAGTTGGCTGGTGCGCAAACCAATCAAATACAACCACGCAAATCACAAAAGTGAAATAATAAGTATGTGGACAATTTGACAAATACGTGAAATGCACGTAACGTGTACGGACAACTTGTAAATATACAGAGTGGGTAAGAGGCCTGTTACAATTAAATATGCAGAAACCCGAGGAATCACCCTTTCCAGAATATAAATAACTTCATCAGTACCAGGATGTGCGAAGCCTAGAATACTTGCATACTGATAAAGCATCTGTGTTCACAAGTGATTGTAACATCAAATTCTAGGAATCAAAATTTCCTTACAAGACTCGAGAATCTTTATTTAAAGTTGGTGATGCAGAAAGTAGGTAACATTAGCTCGAAGCTATTTACCAACTAAAACAAAGACAATGTAACAAATGTAACAAAACAGTCTCTTATGTACATGTAAGCGAGAGTAAATATCATATATGAGTAGCAGTATAAATCATAAGACAAACTGGATCAGCATATAAGGCAGAATGCATAAAATATAAGACAAACTCATAAGTGAACAATAACATAAGACAAGAGTTTCATTCATTGAAAGGACAACACATTAAAACACATTTATAAGTATTATAAATGAGAATCTAAGAACCTAGATCTCAAAAAAGTAGGACATTAAATTTTAGTAAAAGGAAATAACAGCACAAACATCTGGATAAGTACAAAACAACATTGTTGCACACTGAGAAATAGTTGGGTATGAGCAAAGGCCTGAAAACAGCCAAACTGCCATTAGAAAAGAGATTAAGAAACTGAGAGCAATATGAGCACAAAAGTGTAACACCTTTAGAAGAAAAACACCAAAAATACACTTATCCCTGCAAATCAAATTTGTGAAGAACTAATCAGCAGCATTCTCATAGGTAGTATTATTGCTATTTTATCGTAAAACGTAGCACATATTACACAGTATGCCTATGGACACATAAAACTAACTACATAAGCACAGCACACAAATAAAACAGAGCACAAATTACACAGTATGCCTATGGACACATAAAACTAACTTCATAAGCACAGCACACAAATAAAACAGAGCACAAATAATTAAATCTGCAACTGCAACAAAATCTTAAAAGTTTGAAGACAAAATACGGATTACACATAAACACACTCACTGACACATACTAAGCACATCTAAAGCTTCCGGATCAGCCTCCCAAATTGTTTGTGCATTGTACCGTAGTTCTCCACCAGTCTTATCTCATTTGGAAAGCTGCTCCAGACCTGTGCCATCTCACACTGGAACGATCACTTGCCATATGCCTCTGACTTAAAACCAGATCTGAATTAATGAAGATTTTAACACTTTTGTGTGCAAAGTTTTAATTTAAACTTCATGCTATAGCATAAACACAAAGTTTATACTTTTTCCCAAATGAAATATATCTGATAATCAGATTGGTTACAGTTACTGATGTCAAGGGGAAGATAAAAATATATATGATTAAAAAAAATATTTTCAATAATTTAACAAAGAAAACATAAAAATTGAGCTGTGTCAGAAATAAGAAATAGGTTATTATATTAACTTGTTATCATGTCTTTAGCATGACTTAATCTGAGTGCCATCTGTGCTGTTAAAACACTGAAACAATCATTCTGAGCTACCAAGTCCTCAGTCAATTTATGTCTTTTGAACTCACCTGGCACAAAGTGCCAGGCTAAGCTATTAGGATTGTTCACTGTCTGTTGTAAGTGTCTTCTGTTAACCATTTCCTTTAAACGACATCTCCTGTGAAACCACTAAGCCAGTGTTGATGACAATTGGCAGGGATGTCTCTACCAAATTTGTTCAAAAAATCGTCTTCTTAAAAACTGGAAGGGCCAAAGCTTAGATATGTGGCGTTATCAGTTTAGTGGACCTTTACCAAGATTATTCAAATCGTGACCCCCTTGGTCAAACTGACTCCACCCAGGGGGTCACTACATTTTACATTTTACATGTAGGAAGAACTTTAAACGTCTTCTCTAAAAAACCACAAGGCCTAGAGCTAATATATTTAGCATGTAGCATTGCTCTAGTGGACCTGTACCCAGATTGTTCAAACCATGACCTCGCCCGGGGGCTCACTGGTTAAAACATTGATTTCTTTTTATAGGAAAAGTTAAAAGCTTCTTCTTTGAAACCACAAGGCCTCAAGCTTAGATACTTTGCATGTAGCATTGCGTAGTTGACTGCTACTGAGAGTGTCTAAATCCTGAGCCCTTAGTCAAAATAGACCCCAGCCTAGGGGTCACTTGTTTTCACATATAGGCTGATATAGGGAAAACTTCAAAAACCGTCTTGTCTTAGCTTAACAAACATATAAAATCTAGCAATGTTTGATATATGCTATAGTTATGTTGAATGTTTAGTATCTATTTAGGCTAATGAAGACACATTCAATAGCTTCTTTAAGCTTCTGAAGATACTTAACAATTTTTAGCACACCTGAGCTACTGGCTCAGTGTGAGCTTTAAGGATCGATGAATGTCTGCCGTAAGTCCACAATTATTTTGTTTACCCTCGAGCATCCACATTTCTGAAGTGATCCGATGCAAAGCTGGTTATAATGTTAGCCATACTATTTAATTCAAGTTCGATTATGGGATATATCTGACCAGTAGTTACAGAGTTATTACCCCTGATAGAGCAAACAGTGCTTAATTTAACCTTGTTGTCACATTGAAGCTATACTATTTGAGTAATCATTACTAAATGTGGATAGAATGTTTATGACCACAAGAACTTTATCAAGATCACTTAAAGATCAGATTAGGCATATACTTACAGAGTTATTGCCCCTGATGTTTATTTGACCTTGTTTGCACACTGCAGATAGAAAAAATATGATTGTATGGCTACTAGATCTTTTTTGAGTTTGATTATAGGCCAAATCAGAGTAAAAGTTGGGTCAACATGTGGGAAAACCTGCTCTCTTTAAGCTTGCTTACCTTCTGGAAGCCACAGTCTTTGTGCAATCACAACCAAACTTTGATGGAATGTGTATGGCTACAAGATACCAGACACTTTAGGTTATAGGCCCACTCAGATCCAAAGTTGGGCCACGCCATTGGAAAACGTGCTATTTTTGTGTTTGCATATTCTCTGGAACATTCACTCTTTATTTCTGAGGTTTCGGCTTTAAAAGCCTTTTCAAAATATTGTTGGTACCACATTTTCATGTTCATGAATCATCACAACTTTAATAAAGGCTTTAGGGTGACCAATAAGGATCACTCACCATCCTTTCACCATTTCCTTCAAAGGACATCTCATCTCAAACCACTGGGCCAGTGATAATGAGACTTGGCAGGGATGTTCCTAGCATGAAGCTCTATCAAAGCTGTTCAAAATTACTTCCATTCCATGCAGAGCTCTGTTGTCATGGCAATAGAATATCTTTAAAATTTTGTTTCTCAAAAATCTGAAGGCACAGAGCTTAGATACTTGGCAGGTAATATAGTCTAGTGGATCTCTAGTACAAGTCAAATCATGACCTCTCTTTCAAGATTGTTCAAATTATGACCCCCAGGACCCCACCAGTGGAGTGGGGGGGGGGGGGGAAGTTCATTATACCCCCGAAATGAAGTACTTACAGAGTTATTGCCCTTTGTTACTTTTCCTTGTCAGGAGCATAACTTGAAAACTTCTGGTTGGAATTCAATACAACTTCATACAATGGTCAAGTACATTGAGAGAAAGTGCAGTGCACAGGAACCATAACTCTTTCTTGACTCATTACAGAGTTATTGCCCTTTGTTACTTTTCCTTGTCCGGAGCATTACTAGAAAACTACCAGTTGGAATTCAATACAACTTCATACAATGGTCTAGCACAATGAGAAGAAGTGCAGTGTACAAGAACCGTAACTCTATCTTGAGTATTTACAGAGTTATTGCCCATTTTTACTTTTCCTTGTCGCAGAGCATAACTTGAAAACTACTGGTTGGAATGCAATACAACTTCATACAGTGGTCAAGTACATTGAGAGAAAGTGCAGTGCACAGGAACCATAACTCTTTCTTGACTCATTACAGAGTTATTGCCCTTTGTTACTTTTCCTTGTCCGGAGCATTACTAGAAAACTACCAGTTGGAATTCAATACAACTTCATACAATGGTCTAGCACAATGAGAAGAAGTGCAGTGTACAAGAACCGTTACTCTATCTTGAGTATTTACAGAGTTATTGCCCATTTTTACTTTTCCTTGTCGCAGAGCATAACTTGAAAACTACTGGTTGGAATGCAATACAACTTCATATAATGGTCCAGCACAATGAAAGGAAGTGCAGTGTACATAAGAACCATACCGGTAACTCTATCTTGACTAATTACAGAGTTATTGCCAAGAACAATATCTCTATTTTAGTTTTATTTTGCAAGGTATTCTGTTACTACGAACTTCCTCAGTTTATAAAGCAGTCTTTCGGGGGTATTAATCACATTTAGTGATAGCTCTAGTCTAGTTTGATTTTACAAAAATCTTGTTCTCTGAAACCACAAGACCTAGAGCTTAGATAGTTAGCACACATGTAGCATTGCCTTGTGGACCTCCACCAAGTGTTCAAATCATGACCGCAGGGTCAAAAGTGAACCCACCTGGGGGTCACTTTAGATTTCTATAGGATCTTTAAAAATCTTGTTCTCGAAAACCTTGAGCATGTTGAGCTTAGATATTGGACATGTAGCATTGTCAAGTTGATCTCATGACCCCCAGAGGAAAATGACCCGCCCAGATATGGTTTGGGGGTCTATTGATTTAACATAGACTTCTATAGGTAAAACTTCAAAAAAGCTTATTGTCTAGAACCACAAGGCGCTGAACTTAGGTATTTGGAATGTGGTATTACATGTATGTAGTGGACCTCTATGAGGATTGTTCAGATAAGGACCCCAAGGTCAAAGTTGACCCTTAATTTTTGCTGTTGTTATAACCTTTTATTATAGCCAATGGTAGCCAGGAACCCAAGCGATAAAGGGCCATATCTTGTTTTCCTTAGGACTGTGCGGATGAACAGTAACATATACTTCAAAACTGGGACATTAATTGCATTAAAACCTAGGTCACCAGATTGTGGGAAACTGTTTTTAACTCCCTAGACGTCATATTTTGTACCAAAAAGCTTAGGCCTGCAGTATGGTTTACTTGATGAGCTCTTAGTTGAGTTTGTTGGTTGAAAAATACATTGTCACCAGGACAAATAATAGAAAAGCCATAGGGACACTCCAAAAGCTTGATTAGAAATCATTCTTTGTTCCCATTGTGATCACTTTATGTCTGTCCTCAAAGCAACCAGCCAGGGGATGTGTCAAATTTAGTGACAGAATTATACAGGTGTATATAATATAGAATGGCCAATACACCAGTATTGGCTGCAAAGTTAAGTGAACAAAAACTATCTGTAAAAAGATAGTCTATTTGAATATGGATACATCTTTGGAACAGTGTAGCAGTATTATGACAGTATACTTTACATTGACAATTGAAATGTTATATTTGAGTTTTTATATGTCTGTATATGAGCACATATTAATACTGCATGCAAACTTCCATAACAACCTGGTTTATGAGGCTATTTTTATCCACGAGATTCTCTTCATTAAACTGATATGTCATTTTTCCCCCCTCCTCTCAAAGTCCCTGAGTTAATCTTAGTATTGGAAAATAGATTAACACAACAAAGTATGGCTTAAAGGTTTCATTTTTCTTCCAATAGAATGTAAATATTATCCGAAAGTTTCCATGGTAATGGGTAAGATTTTCTATTAGCATGGTTCACTCTCCACTATTGATTAATCCAGAATTAATACTGGTAATCCTAATACGGGAATAATCTGGCGATGACATCAGCTCAAATCGACAGTGTGCGTTCTCAAATTTCATGATATTTCTGCGATAACGGTAAGTTCGATAAGACCATTTTTCTCTGGGATTTTATTTATATAACTGCTCATCTGGGGAAAAAGGTTGAATGATATTGAAATAATTTAGTTCAACGTTTAATCGAGTCACATCATTTTGTTGTATCTTAAGGTCTTGTATTCTAAGTGGTGTTAGATTTGTGCAGAAGTTTGGAGCTTTAAAGGTAACTTTTTATCGCAGTTTTAGAAGCAGCTTTTACACTCAACACTTAGTTTAATATGATGTAATCAGGGATCAGTCATCAGTACTTTAGTTTTTCTTAAGAGTTGACAGGGAGCCAGAAAGCATTTGATTGTTAGTACATATTGTGCATTTACATTTTTCTTTTCAATTCTCCCTACTGTGTAAACAGTGCTGATATACCATAGTATATGTCCTTCAGGTAGTTTTTCAAAAGAGTAAAAACTTTGTACCTACATCACAGTTGTTGAATTATTTGAAATTTTCTTTAACTAGATAATTCGTGACAACTTGAGATGTTGTGTCTGCTGAATACAGGTATAGTTACAGACTACAAGTTGTTGTTGAAAGAGAAAGGAACTTGCCTATACTATTTAAAGGTTGATTGGTCAAGATAGCTGACTTGAAATCACTAAACCAAAAATTGAACCCTGCTCTACTGACCTGTCTCTTTATGTGAGAAAATTGGCATTTCTTACACAGAACTTCCCAAGAACTATCAGTTTATACAAATTTATTTTCGTTTGATTACAAAGAAAGCTCAGTAGCTTATTGAATCGCTCTCAAACAATCATTCGAAATGTCATCAGGTTTGTGAAAAAGAGACAGTGAGTTTTTTATTGCTGCTAGCCATTTACAGCTTGGTGGACTGAAGCATGTGTGGCATTAGTGTCTTTGCACAACGACTCACCTCATGCTCAGGCGGGGATTCGAATTTAGGACATCCTGTTCAAGAGGTGACAGGACTAACCACTGAGCTATCTAGGCCCAACAAGTTATCAAGGACATGAACTATTTTTATGGAGTCTGCCAGCTTGTAAAATTCGGAAATACATGGGTTATGGAATCCTGCTTTAAATTTTAAATGGTCAGGATGCCTTCTTTTACATTTACTTCAGTGATAAGGTACCAGCCATGAAAGCTGTGATAAGGTACCAGCCATGAAAGCTGTGATTGGGTACCAGTCATGAAAGCTGTGTGTGTCATGAAAGCGTGTTGGGTCCGCCTGGGGGGTGGGGTGGGTGCCAGCGTGAGCTGTGGCTCTTCATAAGTGATTGGTTAATATGTCATGGGTGGTAATGTCTTGAGAAGCAATGCATACAGTTGAAACATTAAATTTTGTTTTGCAGTGGTGCTAATCAAATAAAATATGAATTAAAAATTGCTTGTATCCCTTTGATATGGTGTTCTCATTAAAGTTAATGGTTTGGATAAGCTCTTTGGACTTCAGCCGGGCCCAGAAGTAAGTATCAGATACAAAGACGTACCTGAATTCAGTTTACATGCACAGTCAGTGGCCATTTTGCCATAGACAATATCAGTTCAACAAAACTAATATGGAAGCATGACATCCAGAGGTTGTTATTAAATCTGGATAGTTTTACACAAATACATGTATAAAGATTGCAAGACAGTTTGTTGCATTGCCAGCATTGTAAACCTTGTCAGACAGTGTGTTGCATTGTCAATATTCTATACCTTGTCAGACAGGGTGTTGCATTGTCAATATTCTATACCTTGTCAGACAGGGTGTTGCATTGGCAGCATTCTATACCTTGTCAGACAGTTTGTTGCATTGGCAGCATTGTATACCTTGTCAGACAGTTTGTTGCATTGGCAGCATTGCATACCTTGTCAGACAGTTTGTTGCATTGGCAGCATTGTATACCTTGTCAGACAGTGTGTTGCATTGGCAGCATTCTATACCTTGTCAGACAGTGTGTTGCATTGGCAGCATTCTTTACCTTGTCAGACAGTGTGTTGCATTGGCAGCATTCTATACCTTGTCAGACAGTGTGTTGCATTGGCAGCATTCTATACCTTGTCAGACAGTGTGTTGCGTTGGCAGCATTCTATACCTTGTCAGACAGTGTGTTGCATTGGCAGCACTGTATACCTTGTCAGACAGTTTGTTGCATTGGCAGCATTGTATACCTTGTCAGACAGTTTGTTGCATTGGCAGCATTGTATACCTTGTCAGACAGTTTGTTGCATTGGCAGCATTGTATACCTTGTCAGACAGTTTGTTGCATTGGCAGCATTGCATACCTTGTCAGACAGTTTGTTGCATTGTCAATATTCTATACCTTGTCAGACAGTGTGTTGCATTGTCAATATTCTATACTTTGTCAGACAGTTTGTTGCATTGGCAGTATTCTATACCTTGTCAGACAGTGTGTTGCATTGGCAGTATTCTATACCTTGTCAGACAGTTTGTTGCATTGGCAGCATTGTATACCTTGTCAGACAGTGTGTTGCATTGGCAGTATTCTATACCTTGTCAGACAGTGTGTTGCATTGGCAGTATTCTATACCTTGTCAGACAGTTTGTTGCATTGGCAGCATTCTATACCTTGTCAGACAGTGTGTTGCATTGTCAATATTCTATACTTTGTCAGACAGTGTGTTGCATTGGCAGTATTCTGTACCTTGTCAGACAGTGTGTTGCATTGGCAGTTTTCTGTACCTTGTCAGACAGTTTGTTGCATTGTCAATATTCTATACTTTGTCAGACAGTGTGTTGCATTGGCAGTATTCTGTACCTTGTCAGACAGTGTGTTGCATTGGCAGTTTTCTGTACCTTGTCAGACAGTTTGTTGCATTGGCAGTATTGTATACCTTGTCAGACAGTTTGTTGCATTGGCAGCATTCTATACCTTGTCAGACAGTGTGTTGCAGTGGCAGTATTCTACACCTTGTCAGACAGTTTGTTGCATTGGCAGCATTGTATACCTTGTCAGACAGTTTGTTGCATTGGCAGCATTGTATACCTTGTCAGACAGTTTGTTGCATTGGCAGCATTCTATACCTTGTCAGACAGTTTGTTGCATTGGCAGCACTGTATACCTTGTCAGGCAGTGTGTTGCATTGGCAGCACTGTATACCTTGTCAGACAGTGTGTTGCATTGGCAGCACTGTATACCTTGTCAGACAGTGTGTTGCATTGGCAGCATTGTATATCTTGTCAGACAGTGTGTTGCATTGGCAGCACTGTATACCTTGTCAGACAGTTTGTTGCATTGGCAGCATTGTATATCTTGTCAGACAGTGTGTTGCATTGGCAGCACTGTATACCTTGTCAGACAGTGTGTTGCATTGGCAGCACTGTATACCTTGTCAGGCAGTGTGTTGCATTGGCAGTATTCTATACCTTGTCAGACAGTTTGTTGCATTGGCAGTATTCTATACCTTGTCAGACAGTTTGTTGCATTGGCAGTATTCTATACCTTGTCAGACAGTGTGTTGCATTGGCAGCATTGCATACCTTGTCAGACAGTTTGTTGCATTGGCAGCATTCTATATCTTGTCAGACAGTGTGTTGCATTGTCAATATTCTATACCTTATCAGACAATTTGTTGTATGACAGTACTTTATACCTTGTCAGACAGTGTGTTGCATTGGCAGTATTCTATTCCTTGTCAGACAATTTGTTTCATTGACAGTATTCTTTACTTTGTCAGAAACCTTTCCCTTTTTAAAATGGTTTTATAATATTTACTTAATTCTATATCCTGTTTGGTCAGTATCACTGTTCCATATCAGCTCTTATGGCTTTGCCAGATACTGTATGAAAAGAAGGATAAATGTTCTAGAGAAAATCTGACAATGTTTTTTTCGCCTGAAAAAAAAAGAGATATAAGAGTGCAGTATCATCTAAAGAAGAATTGAGCGTTCCCATTGTCTGGTAGAATCTATTTCAATACATGCAAGATTCCCTAAAGCTTTAAACATAATTCCCCATCAGTGATTAGAAATTCCAATCTTCCCGTCTTAATCCTGTAAGTGTACAGTGTAGAAAGCCAGAAAATCTAATAATCCGTTGCCATCAGTTGAATAATCTAATGAAAGACGGGGATGGTACCTAAATCTTGATGTCTCGTTCTGCGGCGGAACAAGATCTAATTACAGGAAATCGGCAGTCAACAGAAGTACTGGATGTTGGTAGAGTGATATTTATTTACTGTATTTGTTGACAATGGGATCCCTTGCGGTAATTGATAGAACAAGAGTGCAATGACGCTTGTCACCAAAATGTTTTGGACAAGTTTTTTTATCTCTGCTGTAACTTAAGCCTTAATTAATTCTTTCAATTTATCAAATTCTAAAGTGGACATGTCCATTGTTCACTTTGGATACAACCATTAGTTGATCAAAGGGTTGCTTCCTGAAAAGTTACTGACTGGCTAGAGAACATGGGATACAATAATAAGACTGCATAGATGTTCAGCCTGATCATAATCTGCACTGGTCACAAGGGTAGACTCACTTACTTCAGGCAAGCAAGGATTTAATTCAACAAAATTAATAGTCCCTTTCAGAACTTGAAGAATTATGAAAGGTCTTTTAATAATTTGTCACAGAGATATAATAATTGTTCTTCCTCATCTATCAGGAGAAGTTAGTAAGAAACACTTCAACATTTATTTATCAGTTGTATTTATAATAGTCTTTTAGAACCAAATATTGCCTTCACTCCTCAAATTTCAGAGAAATTGCAGCATTGTCTTTCATCCTGTGATGCTAAGATTTTCACATAAGAAAATGAATGGATTAGAGGAAACAGAGGTTGTCCCCCTTACATATTGTAAGGTAATTTGTAAGAATTCACCATTATATACATTTCTTTGATCATTCATCCTGTCTGAACAATGGTGGTATTAAGAAAGTTTATCTGAGGAAATTTTGACCTCCTCATCTTCCTGTATAGTAAGACATTTGCATTCATTTTCGAGGAAAAAGATGATATTGCAATTTATAAACTTATTGAAGATAGATAAATGTCTTCTGTTGAAATTGAGCTTCCCTTTCTTCCCTTTCAGACTTTTCTTCATTTTGAATTGAAGCATGCTCTTTCGTTTGTAACGCAGTAAGGTTCTATTATATAACACAAAATATAACAGAACATGTGACAAGAAGATGAAGTCCTATTGGTATAAATGAAACTACAAATGTCATTTTGGTTAAGCTAAATTTTGGTGAACTCTTAATTACCTTATTATTTAACCTTAAACATGCTGGTAGAAGTTATATTGTAAGGTTGACGTGCTGGTAGTAAGTGATACTTGTAACCTTTGCTGAGCTGGAAGTGATTATGCCACAGCAACCAGTCTAAATATCTATGCAGTCTGATCATGATCTGAAATGTTCGCTATAGTCAGTCAGTCAATTCGTACGAAGCACCTCTGTGAACAATCAATGGTAACTGTCCAGAGTGAAAGATGGACAAGTCCATTGTATAACTTTGGCATGTTCAGATGAGGACTGAAGGAACATAAGAGAGGAATACAACAAACTACTACTGAAAGTGTGGATAGCTGCCTAACATATTGGTTAACCAAATTAATGACTGATTTATTATTTAATAATATTGATTGCCTTGGACAAGTGTTTGTTGATGCAATTCAAGTGATACAAGGATGCTGACTGCCTAAGGCAGGTGGCTGTTTATTTCAGGAATCTGCAAGGTCAAACTATGTGTTCTATTTTCAGGCATCCAGACAGATGGAGCTACAAGATACTCAGACACAGTTACCACGGGAACCACACGCGGTAACCAAGACATCACCGACAAAGCATCTACAGCTGCCACTCTCATCACCATCGTCATCTTCATCATCACTTGATCTTTCACCTTTAGCTTCATGTAAGTATTATATATGATAGAAAAATTTAGAGAAAGATTCAGCACTGTGCCCAGTTGTACCACCAAATAAAAGGTGCTTAACGCTTCGATAGTAAACTTTTTTAGGTGTGAAATGATGCGTTGGATAGGAAATTTGTCAATTTTTCTTTGTTTCTGGTGTTACAGTGTTGTGACAAGGTTAAGTATGACCTATTCGCACACTTTGGTATAAATTAGTTTTTATATCATATTTACAAAGAAATATTTGAAATTTAATTACCCTGGTTATAAATTATAATTATACCTAAACATTGTGTGCTACCCTGGTTTTTATGTCTTTTATTCTGCTGTACGGTTGAACTTTGTGTACAATGTGAGTATTACTCGAGTTCTTTGATTCATGGAAGTGTTTGAGAGATTGTAAGACACCTGTTCTTTATGATATGAGTTTCAATTTAGAATTAAACAGAATTTGACTGTGTTTGACAAAAATGAAAACATTCAAGCTTGGTTGAGAAGTTTTCCAGTTCTGAGAACTTTCTGGTCAGTTTGTGTTGAAATAATTGAGTATTGTTCAAATGTTAAATAGACCAGTTGATGGAAGCTCTTGGAAGGATCAAAATATTTAATTTATAATTAAATTTACAATCTTTAATGTTCTTATGTTTGATGAGTAGAACTTCCAAGTCAGCCTGCATGGTCGAGTGGTTAGAATCCCTGACCTGAAATCACTGTAACGCTCTCATTGATTGAGGGTCATGGGTTAGAGCCTTTCTACAGACCATGTCTCTTTATGTGAGAATGTTTCCAGTTTTTTATGGAGGATAGGAGTCTAGAACTGGTTCTTCCAAGGAACCATGGTTAGGTAAACTGCTCACCTGTTAAAATGAGCAAAATAGGTTTGGAATGGTGTTAAACTCCTACAACACCAATTTTGTTCTGATATATGTTGTTTATCATGCTATTTCATGTCATGGCAAGTGAATACTGCCATTGTGATAAGTGCAGATCATGATCAGCCTGAACATCTGTGCTGTTGAGTACATTATTAGTGGGCACTCCTTTGAACGATGAAAAGTAGCGTTCAAATTAAAAGATGGACTGTGACAGACAGGAATAAGGGTTAGGGTTTAATCCCCAAAACATATGTCCACAGACAGTTTGACACAACAGAACTATCTACCTGTTCCCTGGTTGAAGTACAAAAATGATTCTTTCCCTTTGTTTGAAAAAATTGTTTGAACCAACTAGCTTCAAATGTACCTGTTGTTTTCAAATTTCTTAATTTTAAATATTTTGAATATTTATGACTTTCTAACCATAAAGTATTTAAAATATATAGGTTATGTATTTCTAAATGGATGTTTTTCCTCGAGGCAAATTTTGAATCTTAATTAAAAGCTTTTTTAAAAGTACAATGCATATGAAACGCAGAAATTTACATATGAGGCATTTAGCTTTTGACATGATTATATTTCACATTGATAACAAACATGCAAATGAGCAAAACATGCCAGAACCACCTCTTGCAGATCCTTGAAACTCTCTATGGGCTGTGAATGCTTGAATGCTATGATTCAGTTCTGTACATTTTTACAGGGGTGGGGGTTGCGGGATGTTAGAGTGTGTCTAATATACTGTTTTTAAAAGAAAACACCACACACAAACACCTCTTTGATTATGTTTGTAAATATATTATGAAATCTAGTTACATTGAAGATGCAGTAAAACAAATTCATACAGATTTATTTAGTATCAATTTAGGATGGAGTGTGTATTTTAGCTCGGCGGGAATTTGCCATGTCTTATACATTTGGCTGTTTGTCTGTTATTGCCATCAAAACAGCCAGTGCGGGATTATCTTGTAAGCCCCAATATTGTCGAGGATTACCATAAAAGCAGAGTATTACTTATCATAAGTTGAAACACAAACATCATTGTCATCAGTAATATTTGGTAAAGAGATTAGCCTAATCCCTATTTATTGTCCTGTGAGGATTATCTTAAGTGGTGTTGTCGTCACTGGTACACCGCGGAAAAGTGGGTTATACTGTAGTAGAAAGATCCCTCTTGTTTCTGTAATTCATGAGTATGCAAAATTTGGCAGATCTGTATAGATTTATTACATTATAACCATGTTTGATAAACGATATACATTTTTGAGTGCTTTTTTATTACAAAACTTGCAGTTTTTCGTATCTTGGCAAGATGTTAAAGCTAGCACTCTACCCTGCAGAAAATGTCAACCACAAGTCTTTCTTCCTCTATTAATCCATGAAGGAAGAATTTCTCAACCAAATTTCCAAGATTATAAAAGTTTTCATTAAGATCTTTCTCAGTCCTGCTGTTGGTTATTGCCCATTTGATCATGATGCGCTGTTGGTTATTGCCAATTTGATCATGATCTGCACTGTTCACAGTTCAGTTGTCACCCTTCAAGTTACTTCCTTAGTAAGTAGAAGAAACAGCTGTTCAAATTGAAGGATCAAGACTAATCCATTATAGAAATTTAATTGGGGAAGTTGTTGAATCAGTCACAAAAGAAAATACTAAGCTTTGAAGTTCTGCATTGTACTTACTCTATTTTACTATGAATAAGGAAAATTAATACAGAATGAAATAACTGATTGTTGATGTTGTAATGTAGAAATGGCAATCATTGTTTTAATACAGAAAAAATAGCAGCATAAACTTTGGAAAGTGACTTGTGATGTGTGCTTTATTTCAGCGTGAGATTACAGGCAATTGTATCATAGATATTTCCTTCAATTTAAAATTGTTCTTTTATACATAGCTGTTTGTTTGTCTACTCTGACAAATTGTAAGGTAGATGAATACTCTTTAGGGTTCAAACTGTTTCAAGAAAAAAGGGCAGGGGTTCAGGTTGAAAATGGCTCTGGTGTCTAAGAGTTAAGGAGTATTAAAAACTTTAAAGAGCAAGGTCAAAATTTTAAGCTATTTATGAAGAGATAATTATGACTGTGTTTGACAGAGGCAGCTCTGCTTGGCATTAATTGCTGGCCATAAGTATATACTATAAGGGGTAGGCTGTTACATGAGATATGGATTTAAACTGTTGTTACCTGGGAAGTATTAAAAGTAGCACAAATCGGGGAGTTTTGATCAGGTCACAAACAGGGCTTGTTCATAAAATACTGTAAACAATGTAGTGTATTCTACAAAATTCCTAGAAAAACAATGTTGTTGACTTAGTAATAATGAGTATACCTAAAGAACATTCTGTTACAGAAAAACAGTGAAATACTATTAATGTCCTTAAAGAAATGTGAACAATACTATAGAGTGATGTCATTTTCAGGAGATGTTTACAATTTTAATCTCACCAATCCATTTCCCACAGTCCTAATCCAGATTAAAGAACATGCATAAGGAAATATCCCTATCTCTTAACTAAATATTTATGTTAGAGATTAACAGATCAACAGTTAATCCCTAACTGAACCACAAATAAGATTAACTCTTCATCTATGATAAAAATTGCACTAAAACAGTTTTTTTTTCACAATGGGAATTAAGGCTAATACACAATTTTTAAATGTTTTTAGCCTTATTTGCTTGCCAACTTTCTAAAAAATTCAGTAGCTAGTGCAAGTTCCACAACTCTTAGTTTAGTTTATACTAATTATACCCCCAAAACGAAGTTTAGGGGTTAGGAGTCACCCGGGGTTGGTCGGTCAGTCGGTGGTCGGTCGGTCGGTCGGTCGGTCGGGCGGTCTGTTGCATTTTCCTTGTCCGAGCATAACTTGAAAACTACTTGTTGGAATTCAATACAACTTCATACAATGATCAAGCACATTGAGAGGAAGTGCAGTGCACAAGAACTATAACTCCATCTTGACAATAACAGAGTTATTGCCCTTTGTTGGTTTTCCTTGTCCGGACATAACTTGAAAACTACTGGTTGGAATTCAATACAACTTCATACAATGGTCAAGCACATTGAGAGGAAGTGCAGTGCACAAGAACTATAACTCCATCTTGACAATACAGAGTTATTGCCCTTTGTTACTTTTCCTTGTCCGGAGCATAACTTGAAAACTACTGGTTGGAATTCAATACAACTTCATACAATGGTCAAGCACATTGAGAGGAAGTGCAGTGCAGAAGAACCATAACTCCATCTTGACTTATTACAGAGTTATTGCCCTTTGTTGCTTTTCCTTGTCCGGAGCATAACTTGAAAACTACCAGTTGGAATCAATACAATTTCATACAATATCAAGCACAATGAGAGGAAGTGCAGGTACAAGAACCATAACTCTATCTAGAGTATTTTCAGAGTTATTGCCCTTTGTTATTTTTTCTTCTCCAGAGCATTACTTGAAAACTACTGGTTGGAATTCAATACAATTTCATAAAATGGTCAAGCGCATTGAGAGGAAGTGCAGTGCGAAAGAACAATAACTCTATCTTGACTCATTTCAGAGTTATTGCCCTTTGTTACTTTTTCTTGTCCGGAGCATTATTCGAAAACTATTGGTTGGAATTCAATACAACTTCATACAATGGTCAAGCACAATGAGAGGAAGTGCAGTGTACAAGAACCATAACTCCATCTTGACAAATTACAGAGTTATTGCCAAGAACAATATCTCTTTTTAGTTTGTTTGCAAGGTATTCTGTTACTACGAACTTTCTCAGTTTATTTATTTTTAGCTCGATTGTGAAGAAAGCTTGTAGTTTATCAAGTCACTCTCGAGTCCACTTCCTGGAAAAACCAGTACTGGTGTCATTTTAAGAGTACTGGTCGTGACCCCAGTGGGGCTCGAACCCATTACCGCCGGGATAATTCTTGGTGCAGTAATGTATGTAAAGTACAACTGATTGGTGATTTATGAAATTTCCTATCAGACGAACATCATCATCTTACTATCTGATAGGAACATCAAAATTGTTGATGAACATTTACCTCATTTAATGCGTAACTTGAAAATACAAATCCAATATTTCTAGAGACCACCCAAGGTACAGTAGGTATTGTTACTTTAAGCTGTAGAGTTTGAAAGAATAAGGAATTCCCAAATCAGGGGCAGTAACTGTTGTTAGTCAAAAATGTTTCCTCAATTAAAGTAAGTTATTCAGTTGCAGTGTTGAATCTGACCAAAAGCAACAAAAAATCCTTGATTTTGTGAAACTTGCATTCTTTTACTTATAGTTAACTTATGGCATTTGAGTAGCAAAATGCTTTTGGCTTGACATTAAGAGATGGTTATATGCAGAATTCCAAGGGTTTGCCTCAAACGTTAAAATGCCTGTATAATCTTGCATTTCAAAATGCATTTATTTTATTGAAAATCTGAAAAGTTTTATAACATTTGCTCAAATTAATTAAATCCCACAAGATTTAGCGGAACATTTGTTCAGGATTAGCAGCTGAATTCTCCTAATTCCATTATTAAATTCATTTTTGAATATTTTCCTAATGCTGCATTTTCCGTTTAATTTGCATCGTTTTTTGCACGTAAATATTGCACTAACTGTTTATATTTTAATACTATGATTCACTTAGGGATATAGTGAAGAATTATCTTTTGTGTATTCCGGGGATGTACATTTAGGATCCTAATCCCCTTCCCACACAGATCCCCTGCCATTTTTATTTTTAATGATGAACATAGATTAGCATACCATCCAGTATTCTAATCCTGAATAAATGACTTAAAATCACATATGTAAATGTCTGCTCTTCAGCTTAAAGATAGGGATTTAATTAATCCAACGAGTCACATATCCATGAATTATTAGAAATTCAAACAAGAGAGGGATTACTGTAAAAATATGAGGGATACGCAGTATTTTGGCGATTGTACTGAACCGCTTGAGAGAATGAGGAATCTTTCTGTACTTTCAGATATGAGATATTTTGTTAAAGAAATTTAGCACCAACATGTCCTGGAAAAGAAATTTAGCATTCCGTGAAAGAAATTTAGCATAAACTTATTTCATAAAAGAAATTTAGCACAAACACGTGTGATTAAAGAAAGTTAGCATCAACTTGTTTTATAACAGAAAGTTAGCACCAACATGTTTCATAAAACTTAAGAAAGTTAGCACCACCATATTTCGTAAAAGAAATTTAGCATCAACAAGTTTTGTAAAAGAAATTTAGCATCAACAAGTTTTGTAAAAGTAATTTAGCAACAACAAGTTTTGTAAAAGTAATTTTTCTAAAGATGCTGGTTAAATTAGAGTGAGAACAGAAGTTTTCAGTGATTTTGTGGCTATTTTGTTATATCCCAGGACAGTCTTCTCAAAATTAAGGTTTAGTTTAGTTTTTACTAATTTATTTTAGCTCGATCAATTGTGAAGAAAGCTTGCAGCTTCCTGGAAAAGTTTTGACTGTAAATAACATGATGGGTTCAGTTGGCAGAATCACCACCAGCTACTGTTCCTCTGTTGAGCAACTAGGTTTACCAAGTGGTAGGGTCAGTGGCCTAATGTCCAAAATTGAGATATTTCGAAGTTAACTGTGTTTGTTGACCATCATATATATCGAAAGCGTACCACTGCATATAAAGGATTATTAATTTTTAATAAGGCAAATTGTCAGAGTTATTTTTTTTATGGTTTTCTTCCCTTAATTTAACTTAATCGACCCAACCTGACGAAATACAAGTGATTTTGCAATAGATTGCATTTCTATTCAATGACAAATGTCTATCCCTGCGTCAGGCATTAAAATAATACAGTTCTTGTACATTTGGCCTATTTCAAAACACTCGTATTTTAATTTTAAGCGATAATGTAGACCTATGTTTTTCAAATAATAAGAAAGGTGCTTCAGCATTACAAATGACTTTTTAATCCTAACATGCTTTTCAAACGGCGGACAATTGCGAGAACGGATTATTGTCCGAAGATATAGAATTAACGCTCTTTTGATCTTCCGTGTAAATACAAGGAACAATTAGGTACTTGTGATGAAAAACGGTTTATCACTCAATAAAGTTTTTTACATTTTTATGATTCGAATGCTTAAGACTCTCACGATTGTTTACTTAAAATAACCTAAAAATGTTCATAAATACAGGGCTTATTTACTTAAATGCAGTTTGATATTATTAATTGTGAATGGCGTTAGAATAATTTTGTTGAAATGAAGCAGTAAATTGATTAAGGGTCTCTAAATATGGTAAATTATGAACATGCAGTTTTGATAGATTAATACCAAATTAAGCATGTTTGAAAAGCGCATGTTTTATAACATTACCGACAGTATTGTCAAGTTGGCAGGTAAAAAATATCAAAGATAACGGAAGTAAAAAAAAAGTTATCGGTACCAAAGGCAAATATCACAGAGGACAAATGTGCATTATGCTTCAACTTAGATCCGTTATTAAAAGACAAGGCCCTATTATAACATTTTTTAAATGCAAATGCTTAGAAGCTTTGCAAACAGTTATTCAAGGCATATGGCAGTTATTCAAGGCAATATGACAGTTATTCAAGGCTATATGACAGTTATTCAAGGCATATGACAGTTATTCAAGGCTATATGACAGTTATTCAAGGCTATATGACAGTTATTCAAGGCTATATGACAGTTATTCAAGGCAATATGACAGTTATTCAAGGCTATATGACAGTTATTCAAGGCTATATGACAGTTATTCAAGGCTATATGACAGTTATTCAAGGCTATATGACAGTTATTCAAGGCAATATGACAGTTATTCAAGGCTATATGACAGTTATTCAAGGCTATATGACAGTTATTCAAGGCTATATGACAGTTATTCAAGGCATATGACATGCAGTTATTAAAGGCAAAGGTGTAACAACAGAAACAGCTTCTGAAAGCAGTAACTGAATTAAAGGTCTCAGTCAATTTCACCAAGGTTTTCATGCAATGGCAGTATGGGATTTGGCACTTATCATTTAGGAATTGGTTTAATGATTAATATATTTAATACAGATAAACCTGTGTCAAGCAGTCAACCAAGTGGTCATAGCTTCTTTATAGTATGCAAGCAAATTCATTTAATTATCCCAATGCTTTTCGTTTGTGGATGATTCGATAGCGGTTGCAAATTATAGATTATTCAAAGTGGCCATGTACTGAGGTTCAACAGTATAGGTGTTTTTTTTCACACTTCTGTTTTGAGTACATCACACTTAATGTTGCATGAGATATCTATATGTCTTAAGTGTGATATCAAAGCCATCTGACTTCAGATAGGATGAAAATGTTTGGGTGTGCATTTCATTTTTCTAGTGCTATTTACTTGTTACATTATAACAACTTGAAGTGTTAGTGAATTTAATTGCTCTCTGAAATAAATGATTTTACTTTGAAACAATACAGGCTTCTTTTATTTAAATTGTTGAGTAGTACAGTAGACTTTTATCTTCGTTGAAGTATTTGTGAGCTATTGAGTGTGTCTTTGAAAGTATTAGAATGCATGTAGTACGGCAGGGAAGTGTAGTGGTTTAAAGTACCTGCCCTTGTTATTAATTAATGGAAAGTTTATGATTTTCTATGAAAATGATTCTATAATCGTTCAACTCAACTGGTGGTAATTCCTGGCTTTTTGAAACTTTGATAAGACTTAATCGTTAAACACATCTCGAGATTTTCTCAGGGTATTCAAAAACCTGTAGGGACTTTGGGTTTGCCTTTTGCAGACAGGATTTTACGAGTTTTAACACTTGCCTCCGCAGTTAATAAGTCATAAGTTGTATCATATTATGACCAAGGATTTTTAATTTGTTTGTTAATTGAAGAAGTTCAGTTATACTATTGATTTATGGTCTTTGAAAATCATCTTGAGCCTACGGATTTGTACTGGTCTCTTATACCCATAATTCACAGGTGCCCTTACGAATATTTTCGTTTTAATTGCATTATCCTGGATCCCGTTAGCTAAGAACCGGAAAACAAAAAAAATCATTAAAGTTATGTTCAAATCCGTCCCACCCAGCCTGGGATAGATAGCGGTATTATAAATCGTTAAAACGGACGTTTTATTAGTCCAACAAGTGTTGTTCAAGTTATTCACAAGACTCGACAAAACCTCGTAGATTTCTGTATTAATTAATTTTTGTTTGATTTTGTTTTATTACGGCTAAAATGCAGGCATTGCTCTGTAGTTTATACCCGACTTTATGTCAAAATGTGTTAATTTTTTAACCATTATATGACTGATAAGTTTAAGCAAAGCTTCAGCAGTCGTAACGTTTCTTTACGACTCAAAAGGGTTAAGCCTTTTTACCAGATGCTTTATTAATAAAGATCTCTTGAGTTGATATTTCTGACGATTATAAAAATTAACACTTGTCCGTTATGAAACACTTGTATTTGTAGAAGGTGATATAAATTGCTTACTACTTTGCACATGTTGAACACTTGAATCGTAGACGTTTTTTAGACCAGTCAGTTTAACAGTGTGCCCGTTGTTGAATATTTTCTTCCGCAAGGAAAAAAAGACTCGATTATCATTATCCACACTGTGTAAATACTAAAAACTACAAGTTACCGGATAATTTGAAAAAAAATATTCGATAAGATATTTCTAAAGGTAGTTTGAAGCAATTGATTATTTAATACAATTTTAAGAATTTTTATATTTTGAAAATTGTGTCATAACTGCAGAAATTCAGATGTTATCTTCATTGATAAATTTGCAGCTGCTATGTTGGCTGTAGATCCTAGTATCTGAAATTTAAAAAAAGATGCAGTAAATTGAGATTTATGAAACTTTTAACTGGACTGTTTTAAAAAATGATAACAAACTGATTCATTGTAGTTTTCATTTAGAGAAGAAAAATAAGAAATTGTTACAGAAATTAATTGTTACCAGGGATTGACGTTTTTGTAAAGTTATACAATGTTTGATTTCGAAAGGCCACGATGGTTTCCGCACTTACTGCCTCATCCCCATGGCTTGTTCCAGACACGGTACTGTGGTCAAGGATACAGGTTCGCAAGAGGTAAAAATTATCTATTGTTAAATTTATAGATTTTGGTATATTCTAACTCGAATACATTTAAATTATCTTATTGCACTTAAGGCTTTGAAGTAGCTGATTTTAATTGCAACACTTAATTACAGGAAAAAACAATAACTGACAGTATCATGAAACTTTCACATTCCTGAGATGGTAATTGATAAACAATAAGTTCAAATTTAATGAATTTCTTAAGTCCTGGTTGATATTTAAATTTTATATCGGTCAAAACTTTGGCCTTTCCTAGTCTTTGTTATTTAAACCAGTATGTAAATAAATGATCAAATTTTCCTTGATTTTAGTTTTTATGCATGACAGTTATTGAAAACATTTAAAAGAACAGTATTCTTTGTATTGATATAAAAAAAAAATGGAGTTGCTGATAAATTACGTTAGGAATTTGGTTAACCCTCACCCAGTGCTGAACAGGTTTGAGTTGTCCGTAGTATTGTAATTGTGTGCTCAATGATAATTTACTAGCTGAATAGTGAATTGCGCAGATCATGATCTGCACTGGTAACTTGCTGGGTTAGGGCTAAATTTTTTCAGCAAGACAAGTTAATTGTCCCTTCTGCTAAATATTTTTGGACATCCATGTAGTCTGATCATGATCTGCACTGATCATGACGATAGATTCACTCTCCTCCTGCAGGCAAAGGGATAAACTTTGTAATGAAAATAAATTAATCGTACAGGCAGCTAAATACACCCGTTGAAGTAGACCCTTAGTACGGCTGCGCTGATATTTGTCACTGGAAGCCTGACGTGATTAGAAAACAGTATCGGCTTAACAAGGATGGAAATCGGACAGCTAAGCAGTGCAACATCCATCAGGATTATGGTAGATACGATGGATGAGAAAACATTTAATTTCACCTAATCCGAAGTGAGAGGATTACCCCGTACTCTTCATTTAACGATTTTTTCTATTCACGTCAGCTTACCATGATATTCAAGCTTTTGTTATTACAGATTTTCGAAAAGTTGTATTTCAGATTTTAGGCTTTTGAGAAATTATTTGTGTTTAGAAATTTGTGCTGTTAGTAGAAATTGATAATGTCACACCTTGATGTCGCGTCGGTAAAAATTGTCTTGACAGATACCCAGTTACAACAGCTATCATCGAGACTTTTGTTGTTTTAGAGTTTTTGCTTTTTTTCTCACTGAATGTGGTATAGTTATAGATTTTAAGTTAATTTATCAAGAAATTAACAGTTAATTGTTCATTTTATTAATAGATTAAGAATTAAACTTAGAATCTTCGAAACTTTTGTTGCTTTTAGGTTTTTTGTCTTTTTTTCTCGCTGAATGTTGTTTTAGTTACAGATTTTAAGTTTGTAGGAAGAAATTCACAGTATTGTTCATTTAATTAATAAATTAAGAATTAAACTTTAATATTTAATTTCAGGAAATGAATAACTGTAGATTAGTTGGAAAGCAAATTATTTGTTGTGAAAGTTAATTTACCAAAAATTATATATGATAATGTCTATCAAATATACACAAGTAAAAACCGAGATATCCTGTTATATCTTTTTAATGTGCATTTTACAGTAAGACATTCACTGAACCAAATATTTGCAAATGTACTACATAACAGGAAAATAAATCCATTTTCAAACTCTATATCAATTTTTTAACCAATTAAAGTCAACTTGTTTTCAGTTTCAATGGATCATTTGGGAATTTAAATTAACTTTTTTGATAGATCAGGTGTTTGAACATGTATTTCATACTTTTAAACGCTTTTTTTAAAACGCATGCGTACAAACTTTTAAATTCACTGAAAAACCCTTTACAGGAAATACAGTATACAATATTGATATCCACCCATTTTCATCTTGGATTGATTGTTGATCATTTTTATTCTGTACAATATAAAGTAGATATTCACTCTTTATTTTATGCAATGCATATACAACATTCATTTCACACACACCATAATGTATTATACTCATTCGGACACATATATGCGCACCTGTAGTGGACAATGTGTGGGTGCATTCTGAAAGTGTTCTACACAGCTTTGATTAAAGCATGATATCTTTCATTATATTGTCTGAAAGGAGTATAAGACAGAAAATTTGCCAATTAGACAAGACTGAAGTGAATCTGGTTTGGCTGCCCTATATAAGGAAACAAATTTCTCAGTTACTTTAGCCTTTTACTGTCAGAGTTATAATTCTTTATGTAAAATTCCTTGTACTTTAAATTTTTCTGTGCCAACTGAAGAGTTAAATAGGATAGCGCAAATCCTTATCTGTTGAGAATTAGGTCTCATCCCTCTGTACGTGGTCTTATCTCTGGAAAGACTGTCAAGATAAACGCAGTAATCCTCCAACAATAGGACTATGGTATTTGCATAAGTGGCGATTAGCCATATTTGGGCGATTTTTTAGAGAGAGAAAATACTGTAGATATTTGTGATCTTTACTTTGAAAAGTGGTGTTCGAGTTGATCGAAGATCAATAGATCAGTGAGATAATGAAAGAAAGGAAACGTAAGGATTTCTGGGAAAATTTGGTGCGGCAGGGAATAAATGTACCGGATGTTGACAGTGCGCAAGGTACTCCCTTTAGTTATCATTGATAGATAGAAAGACAATTATATTATATTATAGTTAAACTTTGTCATAAAATAATTATTTAAAAGATATACAATTTCAGTAAAATAACCTTTAAGTTATACATGTACTTTTCTTGAAAAAACAACATTTTCTGTTTGCATGAGAAATAAGATTAAATTGTAGTTAGTTTTATGCACATTGGCACAATTTGTAGACAGGCCCCTACAATCTCTATGCACTTGAAATACGGGCTCAGTAGAGTAGCCAAGTGTACAAAATGCAATTGAACTTGAACATTACTGCTTACGATTCATGACATTTTTCACCTCCGAGTATAATTTTTACTCGTTCATTCATTCATGCTTTACATCATAGAAATGTTTTATGATTCTAAGGACATGTTATGATATGATTTTAACATTTGATATGATAGGAAAAATTATAGTTCTAAGCCATTCCAGATTATTTCATATCTTTAGGCAAAGATGAAAAAACTGTTTTGCTACAGTCTGGTTCTTTCAGTATGTTTTCCTTTACTTATAGCTAACTAGGTAGGTATATTATTGGAATATCAGTTAGTGAAGCTATAACTTTGAAAGCGCCCACCACAGTTCACCGGGCAGCTGTGCAGGGACGTATATTTCTCACAGCCTGTTACAGGGTGTGTCACAACTCGTACCAAGTGAGGAAGCTGTGATTTAGTTGCTGAGACATCCCGCAGACCCTTGCTCTGTCCTATAAATCACATGCTGCTCAAAGCGTAAATTTTTGCACAAACATATAGATAACCGGTAACAAAATTTTAGGGTTTATACTGTAGTACTTAGTATAAGGAAACTGTACAATTACCCTTGGCAATGAAGGTCACCCCTGCCATATCATGTCGCTGAGATTAGACCCTAAATCTATAAGAACTATTATAGACACCAGTTTCCTAGATTGGATTAGAAACAGAGACACGTGAAGGTACAAAAAACAACCTATGCTCTATTTTGGCCTTGGCGTTGTATAGGTGTGTTAGATTCATGCCAGGCAAAGAAAAATGGAGTTTCTGAGCAAAATACATCTTATAATCAGTAATATTTGATAATTACTGGCATTATTTTCATGACATTTTTGCATGAAGCTTGCATTCTGTTGGATCGGTTTCAAAGGATGCACGAGCAATGCACGTGAGCAGACCACATTCATTTAAATCTTCATTGAATGATTTCTGGTAAATCAAAAGATTTTTTTATAAATCATTACAAGGGTTTTGTCTTTAGGTTAAAGAATTTTTGTTTCATTACAATTGTTTTCTCTTTGCTTCAAGAATTTTTACTTTTATTCTTTATGTTTTTTTGTTCGGATGTCACTTGTGAACATTTTTAAGCATTATTTTCTGTTTGATCATGCAGGATGATTAAATAGAGATTAGATGTTATGTAACACTGGTACATGCATGTAAATTTAAAGTTTATGATACATATCTGTCAGGTTTGAATGATTCCAGCAACTGCAGCTGAAATTAAAATATGCAGAATAGGGATCCTGTCCCAGACATTTTGGGGAAATCCAGGGATATAGTTAGTATTTTAGTTGAGAGAGCGCAAATCCCGTGTTACTTTTATTTAGCACCCATTTGAACAAGACTTAATAATGATTATATATACATTAAATGACGGACAATAATTTTTGTTTCAGAAATTCAGTGGAGTTAGGGTTAGTTTGGTTAATTATTCAAAACTTTCAATTTGTGGCTTTCACTTGAGTATAAAAATCATGGTAGTTAAGCCCCTTAGACCTCGTTAATTGTCATTTATACTTACTAATATCAGTATCTCTAAACTCAAAATTTTATGTACCGCAACATTACACAAGTAGAAAAATAACTACTAAATGATTTAGGTATTGAAAGTTCTTACTAAGTCAGAAAACAAAACTGAATTTTTGAAATATACGCGGATTACTTCAGAAACCAGATTTCCACAGTTCTGCATGAGAATTAGATAGTCTAAGATTAACATATATTGAAAACAATTATATCTATGGGATAATTATGTTATAATAATAACAGCCAAGTTTCTGTGCATTAAGTGATAGCTTAGTTATGAAATTTATGTTTTTTGTAATTCCACTAGATTAGTGTTAATGCAATGAATATTACATAATGTGCATTCCCGAGTGAGGGGATAAAGGAAAGTTTAGAATAGCGGTTGATTATGTATGTGCGGGGATGATACGCATATTTCTGTGTGTCCTAATTTGCAAATGATAATTAAGTCGAGCTTATATAATACGTAGTTTAAAGAATGTTGATTTCCTCCACTGAGCTTGCCTGTAACATTAGTCAGTTTTGTTCTTGTATGTTGTACGTCTTTGACATTATCCCAGTTTGCTTTTGCTTATTAAAGTTCTAATCGTTGAACAGTATAACACTTAAATGTCTCCAGCAAATTATGGTACTTCTTTTTCTTCTCTGTCTTTAGAAATGTGAATCTTTTAGTCTGATATCAAACAGTTTATTAAACAATACACACACACACACATACTATTACTCAGACAACAGTTACTGAGAATTTCATCAACATTTATTTATTGACCTTGCTTAGTTTTGACAGAGTTTTACTTAACTTGGTCTTTGATGGAGTTTCACTTAACTTGGTCTTTGACTGAGTTTCTTTAAACTTGGTCTTTGATGGATGCAGATGGAGTTTCACTTAGCTTGGTTTTTGACAAGGTTAAACTTTGACAGTTTCACTTAACTTAATTATATTTGTCTTTGACAGAGTTTCACTTAACTTGGTATTTGACAGAGTTTTACTTAACTTGCTCTTTGACAGAGTTTCATTTAACTTAAATTCCTCTTTGACAGAGTTTCACTTAAATTGGTCTTTGACAGAGTTTCACTTAACTTGCTCTTTGACAGAGTTTCACTTAACTTGCTCTTTGACAGAGTTTCACTTAACTTGCTCTTTGACAGAGTTTCACTTAACTTGCTCTTTGTCAGAGTTTCACTGAACTTGCTCTTTTTCAGAGTTTCACTTAACTTGCTCTTTGACAAATTTTCACTTAACTTGCTCTTTGACAGAGTTTCACTTAACTTATTCTTTGACAGAGTTTCACTTAACTTGCTCTTTGTCAGAGTTTCACTTAACTTGCTCTTTGACAGAGTTTCACTTAACTTGGTCTTTGACTGAGTTTCTTTAAACTTGGTCTTTGACAGAGTTTCACTTAACTTGCTCTTTGACAGAGTTTCACTTAACTTGCTCTTTGTCAGAGTTTCACTTAACTTGCTCTTTGTCAGAGTTTCACTTAACTTGGTCTTTGACTGAGTTTATTTAAACTTGGTCTTTGACAGAGTTTCACTTAACTTGCTCTTTGACAGAGTTTCACTTAACTTGCTCTTTGTCAGAGTTTTACTTAACTTGCTCTTTGTCAGAGTTTCACTTAACTTGCTCTTTGTCAGAGTTTCACTTAACTTGCTCTTTGACAGAGTTTCACTTAACTTGGTCTTCGACATAGTTTCATGTAAAAACTTAAATTGCTCTTTGACAGAGTTTCACTTAACTTGCTCTTTGCCAGAGTTTCACTGAACTTGGTCTTTGACAGAGTTTCACTTAACTTGCTCTTTGACAGAGTTTCACTTAACTTGCTCTTTGCCAGAGTTTCACTTAACTTGCTCTTTGCCAGAGTTTCACTGAACTTGCTCTTTGACAGAGTTTCACTTAACTTGGTCTTCGACATAGTTTCATGTAAAAACTTAACTTGCTCTTTGACAGAGTTTCACTTAACTTGCTCTTTGCCAGAGTTTCACTGAACTTGGTCTTTGACAGAGTTTCACTTAACTTAGATTGCTCTTTGACAGAGTTTCACTTAACTTGCTCTTTGACAGAGTTTCACTTAGCTTGCTCTTTGACAGAGTTTCACTTAACTTGCTCTTTGACAGAGTTTCACTTTACTTGCTCTTTGACAGAGTTTTTTTTAACTTAATCTTTACATTCTTGAGCCAGTTTCTTAATTCAGATTGTGAGAAACTGCATCTTCTACAGTAGATGAATGACATATGGCCAGATTGACTCTTGTAAAACTGTAAAATTTATTAGTCTGCAAACAAAGCGATACTGAAAGTTATAGAGAGAGTTTTAAGAAGGACTGTTTATCTTAAAAGTCCCAAAATGCAAACATACTACTTATCTAGTACAAGGGCATTGTCCTAAAGTTTTATATGAAACACAATTTAAGAATTGATAAAGAACGTTTCATGAACGGGGTTGGAATATATGGCTTGATGTGTTCCTGATTTCATGAGCTGCATTTTGTAGAGGAACAACTGAACTTCTGTCAGAGAAACTTAAACAAAACTTATTTTTAAAATAGGAGATAATGATACATAGAGAAAAATGTTTTAGAAGCAAATAAGCAAATATTGAAACATGCCAAAAAAGTAACAAAAAGATCGCTTGTGAAGGTTGTTTCAATGTTACCAGAAGTTTCCGAGCGGAAGATTAAAACTTACTAGTCCAAAAGACCAAGTAAACATTGTTAAGTATGGAGGACACTGTTGTAGTATTTATTTAGATTATAACAAAAAAAGCTTTAATTTAATAACATGCGACATTCAGATTTAGAGTCGAAAATCAATCTTCCAGCTCACCAGGAGCAGCTGTGCAAGCATCCCCATGACACGGATTAAATGAAGAGTAGATAAATCTCCCAGAATTTCTTTATCCGCCAGGGAGGATGGGTTTGAATTTAATCAAGAGTTAATGCGGATTAAGTCCTGACAGTTGCCCAGGCTAATCAATAGGGATAAACTCTGTAAAGCTTCCATTCTGAAACATGGCACGCTGAGTAAATATTGTACTGTTCAAATTGAAATTACGAGATCAGACCCATTTGGCATTTTCAGTTAAATGTATTTGTTAACCAAGATGGAAGCATGCTCCAGATAATTCATAGAGAAATAAAAGATGTTTCTGCTATTATGAGAGCATCCATCATTATTTTTTATGCACATTATTTTGAAGTGTGCGTTTTCAATAAATTGTATGTCGCAAAAATTTCATTGTATTGCTGATGAAATGCAATTCGATTAATAAGTTTTATTTTGTGTATATTCAGGTATTACCAACTGGTGCATTCTTTTCTAGTTGTAATACTTAAGTGTCATTTTCATCAATATATTAATCAATGATGATGACGGAGAGATATATATCACTATAATGATGATGATACAGGTGATAATGATGGTGATGAAAACCATGATGAAAGTGATGATGAATTTGGCTATTATTATTGTTACTGATGCTGTTATTAGTATAATAAAGTTCATTTAATGCTTTAATGAACTGTAGCACTATTTAATGACATACACACAGCGAAAAGAGTTTAATGAAAATTTCATCTAGCAGCTGCCAAATCAAAATTCACATGCTATCAATTGTTAAAAATGATTTAAATTTTATCCATGTCTTATCGACTAAATTTTTATGCCCCCGAAGGGTGGCATATTAAAATCGCACCGTCTGACCGTCTGTCCGTCTGTCCGTCCGTCCGTCCCTGTCCGTCCGTCCTGCGTCCCCACTTACAAATTCGTGTCCGGACTGTAACTTTGTCATGCATTGAAGGATTTTAAAATAACTTGGCACACATGTCTAGCACATCAAGACGACGTGTCGCGTGCAAGACCCACATCCCTACCTCAAAGGTGAAGGTCACACTTGGAGTATGAAGGTTATGGAATCCTCTATATATGCACACATTCGTGTCCGGACTGTAACTTTGTCAGCATTGAAGGATTTTAAAATAACTAGGTACACATGTCTAGCACATCAAGACGACGTGTCGCGTGCAAGACCCACGTCCCTAGCTCAAAGGTCAAGGTCATACTTAGAGTTTGAAGGTAATGGATTCCTCCATATAAGCATATATGCACACATTCGTGTCCGGACGTAACT
The DNA here is from genome assembly GCA_022818135.1 of Saxidomus purpurata. Classification (NCBI taxonomy): domain Eukaryota; kingdom Metazoa; phylum Mollusca; class Bivalvia; order Venerida; family Veneridae; genus Saxidomus; species Saxidomus purpurata. The sequence continues at coordinate 3,876,079 of JAFMSR010000017.1, forward strand.
TTGTCATGCATTGAAGGATTTTAAAATAACTTGGCACAAATGTCTAGCACATCAAGACGACGTGTCGCGTGCAAGACCCACGTCCCTAGCTCAAAGGTCAAGGTCATACTTAGAGTTTGAAGGTAATTGATTCTTCTATATAAGCATATATGCACACATTCGTGTCCGGACGTAACTTTGTCATGCCTTGAAGGATTTTAAAAAATTTGGCACAAATGTCTAGCACATCAAGACGACGTGTCGCATGCATGACCCACATCCCTACCACAAAGGTCAAGGTCACACTTAGAGTTTATAGGTAATGGAATCCTGTATATATGCATACATTTGTGTCCGGACTATAACTTTATTATGCTTTGAAGGATTTTAAAATAACTGTGCAAAATGTCTAGCACATCAAGCGGATGTGTCCAGGCAAGACCCAAGTCCCTACCTCAAAGGTCAAGGTTTAAAGTAATGGAATACTGTATGCATGATTACTCTGTCATGCATGGAAGGATTTTAAAATTACATAGCACATTTATTGAGCACATGGAGAGGACACAGACTGTGAGGCACCTCTTTCGGGGGCATTCGTCACTTGGGAGGGACAGCTCTTGTTTTTAACATATTTGAAGACAATTTTCATGGTGGTTTACTTTGAATTACCAATTCCCCATATTGATCAGTTTGGTGCAAAAAGGTGCTATCCATGTTTATCATATGGTAATAATAGTGTGTTCTTTTCCTATATAGCTATTGATTTGTTGGGGTTCATGATAATTTATCCCACTGAAAGGAGCCCACCATAATTACTATTGTTGCTTCAATGAAATTTATCATTTACAAGACATGTATTTGAATGAAATAAGGGGTCATTATGCTAGTAGGGGCCCTAGGGGAGCATCTGGTACAGAGATTATGAAGGAGGTAAAGTTTCATTTATTACAAACTTCAAGAGTGGATGAGGACTTATAGGTATGAGGAACCATGGTAACAAATGATTAAATGCCAGATTTGGGGACATTAAAGACAACCCAATGATGTGGAAATTATTGAAAATAAAAGGAAGAGATTTTGGTCAAAGTACAGATTTTTTGTTTGTTCAAATTTCCACAGATAGAATCTCAATGACCTTTGTATGTACGGTCCCTTGAGCTGGACCTTTGGTGTAGTGGTAATACGTATGTTGGGTCATGGTAAAATAGTCGCATGTATCTGATAAAAAGCAGACTTTGAAATTAATTTCAAAATACTGTCCCCATCTTTGGCACAGTTAATAATTGCCCAACAAAATAGGGTGTTTAGCCTATTAAGTATGAGTCTATAGAGAGACATTAATGATAAATAAATTGGTTTAGATTTAACTCTTTGGGTTACTTAATTATTTACATAAAGTGTTAAGAATTTTTCTATGGCAAGAAAGGTGGACAGGAGTTAAATATTAAACAGTGGATATTCACATACAAGACTGTGACAATCTTAAGATTCTCCAGCTACTAAAGTCGAAGCACTTCTTTTACAGTCTTTTTAGCAAGGAGCATTAAACATTTTTGTTCACACATCAATTAGCCAATGTACTTATGTACAGACATTTCCTCAAGATTCTTAGTTATAGTCCAAAAAGAATTAATGATCCACATAAGATTAGAGTTAAAACTTCTAACAGCCATTTTTTGCTGTTGTCTTATGTATGTAATCTCATTTATCAAATACATAAAAGGTACAGCCAAAATGTCAGTAGCTGAAAGTTATTTATCAAATATGATAATCTATTGTTCTTTATCTGTCAACTTTTAAACTTACAACTCATTGTGGTGTAATTTTAGTTCTGCTGCAGATGTATGATTGATAATTGTACATAAATATCTCCCTTAAACACATAATTATCTAGGGTTAGTAGGTATACTTTTAATCATTCTGCATGTGAGTAAATCTTTCAGCTTGATTTAATTCATTTGGGTCCTTTTGAACTACTTTTGCTTCTGGTCCCTTGTTAACTACTTTTGGTCCCTTGTGAACTACTTTTGCTTGCTTTTCAATTATTTTTGGTTCCTTGTGAACTATTATGCAATGGCCCCTTATGAACCTTTTTTTGTTCCTTGTGAACTACTTTTTATTTTTTGTGAACTACTTTGAGTCAATTGTGAACTACTTTTGGCCCCCTGTGAACTACTTTGGGTCCCTTGTAAACTACTTTTGGTCCTTTGTGAACTACTTTTGGTCATTTGTGAGCTATTTTGGCCCTTAATATGATCTTCTTTTTGTTCCTTGTGAACAACTTTTGATTCCTTGTGAACCACTTTCCATACCAAAGATCTCATGGGAACTGTAACTAGGTCTCACAGGAAATCCTTTTAGTTCCATGTGAACTTCTTTCAGTAACATGTGAGATACATTTGGATCCATGTGATGAAGGCTTTCAGTAACATGTGAGATACATTTGGATCCATGTGATGAAGGCTTTCAGTAACATGTGAGATACATTTGGATCCATGTGATGAAGGCTTTCAGTAACATGTGAGATACATTTGGATCCATGTGATGAAGGCTTTCAGTAACATGTGAAATACATTTGGATCAATGTGATGAAGGCTTTCAGTAACATGTGAGATACATTTGGATCAATGTGATGAAGGCTTTCAGTAACATGTGAGATACATTTGGATCCATGTGATGAAGGCTTTCAGTAACATGTGAGATACATTTGGATCCATGTGATGAAGGCTTTCAGTAACATGTGAGATACATTTGGATCCATGTGATGAAGGCTTTTGCTTGTGATACATCTTCCAGTGTTCCAAAATTTCTTTCAAGAGGTGAAAACTATGGCACATTAAATTATGGTACAAAATATCTCCATGAGGTGCTGAAGTGTATGAGTTTCTTATGTGTGCTTTGGTTCAGCTCTTGTAAAGTTATGGCCCTTGATGTTTGACTAATCGCCCTGAAAAATTAGAGCACAATTTTCTTGTCATGCTTTTGTTCATCTGATCTTGATGCTGCATGCCTCACACCTGACTGGAGTATCAATGTGTCATTAGTAGTGCTGTTGCCTCCAGGATTAATCATCTTTGAAGAATGGCACATTAGTCTCTCTATCTGTTATCTATCAACAGGACATTTATTTGTAAAACTGCCATCTACTCAAGAAAAGTATTATAATCTCAGATTATCTCCCTTTATCATTGTATCAATATATCAATTACCTGAAACCCAAGGGTGTTAATCCATCCACTTGGATAAGATTATCTCACCTTGGTAAGCCATAGGTCTGTTTATAAATCCTGACTTCCTTGTTTAGTTAAATGTCACTTGTATATAATCCAGACTCTTTCTGTGCCTTAATTGGATCGAAAGGAATTGTGGATTAGAATTTTCAAAATACTTTTCATAGGGATCTGTCTGTAATGGTGGCAAGGTCAGAATGTCCTAAGCCAAAAAAAGGACACGGCAGTTTTTCAGTTTAAAAATGCTGTGAAAATGTTTTTGATGTTATTTATAGACTTTCTGTACTCTCTTTCCTGATTTGTAGAACAAAAGGGCAAAATGGAGGTAGGGTCGGGGAGGAAGAAGTCCACCAGGGCGAGGGTGCAAGCAAAGAGAACAGGGGCAACACCTTATTAAAATGGTCAAGAAAAATTACCGACCTTTGTCGTTGTAAACTAACACATAAAAAATTAATAACCTCCCCTCACTGTTACCATATTCTTTGAAGATTGGGGTGTGGGTGACGGAACACAGTGCTGTACATTTTTAATTACCAATGACTTTTTTTGACTGTTTTTGTTGTTGTTGTTGTAGTTGACTGCTGTTGTTAATTGCAATTTCTTTGAAGCTGTAGCTAGACAACAGATATTTTACTTCTTTCTTTAGAAACAACATAAAAAATTATTAATGGTTGGAACATGGTTGTAACTAGAGTTGAAGTTTTGAAGTGAAACAAAGGAACACAGGTTATTAATCATTCGGAAATATTTTCACGTCAAAATGAAGTAATTTTATTTCCTTATAAAAACATACTTGGATGGAGTTAAGATAAAAATGGATTGACAATTAACTGTATAACACTGTAGATTAAAGTGTCATCAATTAGCCCGCAGCCTTTTGTGTGATGGATTTATGATAACCTTCTTGTTGTTAAACATATAACCTCAAGAGTGACTGCCCCTGGCAATCCGTGATTATCTATTCTTTTGTTGTGAAGTCCAAGGAAAAAATGTTGAATAGGGATGTCAACACTTGCCGTTGGCAGTTTTTTGGTGAAACATGTAGATTAAAGGGGCAATTGAAATCATCCAAATCTGTGATTTGTTATTTTTATCATTAATGTGCAATTATAGATACTAAAGATGGGCAATAAGATAATTTTAATAGCCATTTACTTTATAATAGTAATTAAAGTTATTTTCCAAAAAAGTTAAGAATGTATTGTTTAAGGCAATTTACTCATAAAAGAGACATTTTCCTTTGAATGACATGTTACAGAAGATTTATAGATTGTTCTTTGTCAGAGGCATATCAGTTAGTTGCTTGGACTGTGTTCTGTATCTGTACATGATGAAGGGGACAACTCATCAGTCCCATTCCTGCTATATTTCTAAATTAGACCTGTCCCTCTATATATACCTTGTTTGTTGTCATTGAATGTTCACGCAAGTGCTCTTTGAAAAGTAACTGACTGATAAGTGAACAGTGTAGATCATGATCAGAAGGTATAAATGTGCAGGCTGATCATGATCTACACTGATCAGAAAGACAGGATCACTTACCATCAGCGGGGTAAGAGTTTGTGAGGAACATGTGGTAAAGGAATGAGTGATTAGTTTTTTAGTCACAAAGTGACAGCGTTTACTAAGGACTAAGAGAGACAAAAATGAAGGGAAAAAATTGCCGAATAATTCATTAATATTCAATTAGAAAATGGTCATTGACATTTTTTATCCCCGCGTGCTAACAGTAAGACATGGGCAATAACATAAATAGCTACTCTGTCAGTGACAGTAAACAACTGTAGATATATACAGTAGCATATATTTACTATTAAATGTATGTCCTATCAATTTAGACATCTATTATCATAAATTATGGTCATGTAATGAGGATTATTTGTAATCTATTTCCCTGACATACGTGAAATCTGTCATAAACCGTAGAGTGTGTTCCTGTAAAGTGTGTTCGTTTAGCCCTCAACTGACTCGCTGGCGGTTATGTTTTTATAGCTTACTTAATGTAAAAATACATGCTTATACTTCCTGCAGATAAAAAAATGTAAAAAAATAATTTTCACATAAAAATGTCGAACTCAATAAGGAAATCTGTGAAAATTCAAAAAAATAAAAATAATTATTTTCACATTAATGTGTCAGATTTGATCAGGAAAGTTATATAAATATAGCTGGAAGTTTGTAAGTCGCAATTAAAGTCCTGATTTAGTTATCATTTAAGCAGTGACAGTTTTAAAAATAGATATTTTTTATTTTCTCCAGTATGAACTATGCATAATGTAAAACAGAAGTATAAGAGATACACTTAGACATGGAGAACGTACAAACTCTGCAGTTACAGTCCAAGAACTGTAGAACAGTCTATGTAGAGTTGTAGCCCCTGAAATAAAGATGTAAGCGTTAAGGCCGGGTACCAAATGGCTTGCTATGAAGGAATCATTTAGTCTCTGTTTTAGTTTATTATCATGATAAGTGGAAAAGATTACCTTGCATAGCTATAGCATTTAAATGAATCTAAATATGTAAAGGATGTAGAGTTATGGCCCTTCAGTCAAAGTATTTAAGACATTTAAGAGAAAAAAAAGACATTCAATTACTGCATATATTTTTTTTATATGAAATGAAAAGAATGGAGGTTAAATATTATCAAACTTTTAGCAAGAAGATCCTTTCAGAGAAAAAAATATTGAGTTTCAACCTGTATAAAGGGAGGTAATAACAAACTAGTATTTTACTGATTGGGTCTTCAAATTTATGAAAATAATTTACTTACATGGGAATTACACAGCTTACAGTAATCATACAGCCAATGTGAATTAAGCTATCTGTGTGTCTGTGGCTACAGGTAACAACACCAACATAACTATGACAGTAATACACCTTCTATGGTACATGGTATTGAGTGTGAACCTTGCATCATGTCACATGGATTGGATTTATTGTGGCCTGTGATAGGTCAATCATTGGTAATCCACACCTTATTTGCAGATGTATATATGCATATGCTGGGTAACTGACAGCAAGCAGGGCTTTATGTTGAGTGAAAAAATCCTGGGTATTAGTGACAGAAGTGGGGTGGGGGTGGGATAGTGGTAGGGGTGCAAACCAGTAACTTGACCTTCACACTTCTGGCAGCCTCTGATTCTGCAACCACTAGATCATGATCAAACCATCTTGTTTACTATTCAGGCAGTAAATTTTCAATTGGCACACCTTTAAACACTATTTAACAAATTAAGGGGTGGGGGTTAATGGCAAAAACTCTTCTTGTACTTGGTGTTTTGGATTTCTAAGCAGAAGACTGATAAGGCAGCCACTTCTCTTTTCTTTATTTACAAAAATTCTTGTAAAACTATTTTGAAACAATTATTTAGATAATAATCTGTTCAAGTTAGTTGAAATAAAGGACTGTAAAATTGTCTGTGATGGTGTGACACAATTGGTTGGCAACAATGCTTTTATTGGTACTATTAACATATGCTAGATGGCTGGTGCGACTGATTGCCCAAGATTTTCATTGTTCTATAATTAGGTGATAATCCTACATGGCATATGGCTGTCTATGACATCTGTAACAGAAAGCATTTATTGATATTCAATATTTTCTGGATTCTGAGAAAATCCAGGTGGTAAAAGGTTAAATTTCAGCTGGTTAGGTAATGCTGTGGTTAAGATATTTTTCAAGTTGCCTGAAACAAATGTTTGTGGTTAATATTTTTTTTCCTGTTTATCAAATATTTCTAAATTTATAAAAGTGCGAAATGTAAATTTTTTACGACATAATATTAGTAAGTGATCCGAGAAAAATTGGTCAGAAAGTTCCTCTGGAACAACTGCGGTAACAATTGCAGTGACAACTGCGGTAACATTTAGCAACAACAGAGATACATAAACAATACCAATATTGTGTTACTGATCATCTATAGCAAACTTCCTTTTAAAATCCTTTTACATCCTGTTGCACGATAAAAATTTGATTTATGGTTTTAATAATATACAGTTTTGTACAATACATCTGTCATTTCTTAGTTAGCATTTTTTTTATTTACCTATCATTTCACTTAATACACTACTAATGACCTTTGTTATTGTTTTTAATGTCCTGCAGGTCATAAGTGTTTCAGTTAACATGGTGCCGGGCCTGATGTACATAACAAGGTCATATGTTTTCTTATACATGATATATATTATACCATTATATAAAAAAGGTAAAAAAAAAAACAGCTACACTTTTTCAAATAAAAACAAAAGGTTGATCAATTGTCAAAGGTCCATCATGAAAGATCACCGGCACAAAGCAATGGACAAGTGATAAATTACTCCCGAATCTCTACTGACAACACAAAGACACGTTAATACGAAGTGTGTTAATGGTAAAATGGGATTTTGTAAATACCTTAATGTTGATTAGTATGACAGCTTGATGTATAAAGCGTAGCTTGCCCAGGGCGATACATCGCTCGAAACAGGGAAACTTCCAAATATTACATACCGATGAACAAGGGGTTAACTTTGTGGTATCCAAATTAGGATGAATGTTGGAGATTGTTTTTTTTTTATATAAAGACAAAAAAAAATATGAAAAACAAATGAGTGTTGTGGCTTTGAAGCAATATATCATTTCTAGTAGTGTGTAATTGACTTACTTTATGAAAATATCTCAAAATGTTTTAAACAGCTTTCAATCATTATGGAGACTATCTTAAATGAACTACTTTGTTTTGGATGAATAAATGATTGAATTTGATTTAGTTTTTTTTTTCTTGAATAAGAAGGTTTAAAAAAATCTGTGAGAGTAGTTACTGAAAGAATTAGTGAAAAGCTACATTTTAGGCAATTTTTTGTGGCAACAGACAGCTGTTTTTTTCAGTTCAAGATTACGCAATTTATAGCCTCTTTTTGACATAATATAGATTAAAAACTGTGACAGTTGGTAACATTGATAACCAATCAGATTGTGGTATGGTGTCAGAGGTGCAAATTACCCCTGGCACAGTAGTGACAAATTGACAAAAATCCAATACCTTCAAATTATCAGGTAGATACAAAAATTTGCAACTGTAACATGGAAAAAGGATCAATTTAGTAAAAAGGGATAAAGTCTGGGTTCACAGTCCATTGGATGACAGTGTAATATTTGGCTAATAAGCTGGAAACCAGTGATACAGATTAAAGAGCAGGTGCGGGGAACCGGCAAACTATTACTATACCTGGCGAATTACATTAATACTGTGACAGGCAATAACCCAAACAGAGGCTAACTAAAGTGATGGATAGACAATGGTTTAGGACAATGAACGTATTATCTGTCGTAAAGTTATATTGATGAAAGTGATCTTAAATGGCCATATGGCAATCTGGTGACATCGCTTTTTAATCTGGAGTAACTTTAGTACAATTTTTTTTTTTAAATATATTAGATATTTTTTACAAAGTACTATCTTAGGTGATTCAAGGGTTGCTTCATTCATTGACAGAGATTATGTAAATTGTTAATGAATATTAAATGAGATTAAAGAAGAAATTGTAAACAATGAACTTTGCGAATGTTACAGGAAATTAAGAAGAGTGGAAATAAGTTGGTAATTTGGAAGTGATTGCTAGATCACTGATCAGTGCAGTGAAAATGCGTTGACTCTTATAAGATGTAAAAGATAATGGTGAAAATGAGATTTGTTCCCGAGGATGGACATATCCAGGTAACACCTGCAGTGGAGACAAATTGAGTGAATTTTTTTTTTTGAAATCTCAATATTTTTTTCCTTTACAGTTGGGTGTTTGGGATTTTGGATGAATTTTGACAGATTTATGAGGATCTTTCATATCAAAAGATTAACGTTAAAATGAGGTAGTAGTGATGTTTTAATTTTGATATTGAATTATAGATAACTAATTGAAGTGAAGTTTTTAAAAGCTGATGTGTTTTAAATGTATTTCGGGCATGTTAGCAAAGACATTAAGTGGGTAAAAATGCATTATGCACATTTTCAGTTTCGTTGAAAAATATACAGTTTACTGATGAAATTTAGATACAGTATGGATGAATAGACCCTACTTCTCTTGGAATAAGAGCATCTCGTAAAACAACATTACATCGTGAATTGGTATCGGTAAAAACCCATTTAATTTGATTGAAATACCATCCAGGACTTGGTACGTGGTTTAAATCTCGCCGATAAGCTAAGCTTTAAGGATGTCAGAAAACTGCATAATGTGAAACAGAGATTAACAAAAATTAATAACATAAATATCCACAAGCAATGTAAGTGAACTATTATTATATGAATTGGGTATAGACAAAACAAGTCGTACAATTTGAAAATCAGCTGAAAACGGCTGTAGGGAGTTAAACAAAAAGAACAACTTTGGAAATATGAAGGTGTCGGAGAATTCAATGAAGATGTCAGAAAAGGCAACAAAGATGTTGGAGAATGCAGCAAAGACATTGGAAACGATGCAGAAGCTGGCACAGAAGGGAGATGATGATGCTGATCTGATGAGAATGTATTATCTTTCTGATGGTAGGATTCTTGCTTTATGTTTGTGATTTATGCATTTATCAGAAGATTTGAGATTTCTAAGTAAGTACATAAATACATACCTGGTGGTGGAATTTAAGTTAAAGACATTTGTCCAACCTCCAAGCTGTTGGTAATGAGCATTTTTCTCAAGGCACTGGTCTTCTTGTCAGGATGCTGGCTGAGAGTGACTCATTTTTCATGATCAACAGAAATTATACAAATGTAAAGGTGTTAATGAAATAATATCCTTAGAAACCAAAAAATACCAGAAGCTTTTTCATTGGCTTAACTTAAAGTGAAATATTACTCTTATGAAATCCTGCTCTTTTTTTTTGCGGTTTAACATGTTGCTGAAAAAATTCTGTTTCACATAAAGCTATTAAATCAGCTATGCAATAGATATGAACAAATTGTATCAGTTTCGCAGCATATTTGAACATTCAGTTCTCTGTACTAATAGACAAACAAGGGGATTAGATGTAACTTTTAAGAACTGATAGGAGGGTTAATATAGACAATTTAATATCAAAAAATTATTACCTCCCTTTAATAGGTTTAACGTAATAAAAGTGATGACCGTTAAAAAAGAAATTATAACAACAATACAGTCATGTGAAATCTTTATTTCAGCTAACAATGATAATTTTTGCGGTATAAGATTGTTACTGTAAATTGTTACATGTACACTATAGCAATTTTAATACTTCACATTAAGTGGAAGTTAGTACTCATTATCTATTGTAATATCAGCCCAAAAGTTACAATTTCAAAAGTGTTTTAATTTACTCTCATTGATAGTTCATTAAGAACATTGAATGTATGTAACTTTTCCTTGTTGGTTTGATACTTCCTCTTATGTCAGACTGAGTTATCAAGCTTGATTTGTGGAACATTAGCCGTTCACAGGGTACATAGCTATGCACTTTAATGGCTGAAATACTGGTTCAGTGGCATGCAGGGTCTTTCTTTCCCTGTACAGAGACCTATATATGACCCTGTCAATTCAATTTCCACATTTCAAGGCATTAGTGAGGGCCTTTGGGAATTTTAGCCTCATGGCTCAGGACTCCATAGATTGATATCTAAAAAAGCAGAAAGTCTTGTACAGTATTTAAGTTTAGATATAGTTGTGTATTTAGATAGTTGTGTTCTAAAAGAAAGACAAAAGTCTGTAGGCGTGACAGTAACGTTGGAGGTATAATAGTTGTAACAGATATGCGTGCATGATACGGACACAACTGGAAGCTCTGGTTTTAAGTCCTGCGTTTGATGTCTTCGAGAGGATGCAAAACTTCGTCGCAGGTGGCAAAGTCAGCTGACTGGAAAGTCTGGTTTTATTTCAGTCGAATCATTTGAATATAAGATGCCACCCACAGACATATTTCTTTGCCAGAAATGATTTGTTTGAACATATACATATTGTTATTGAACACTGTTACAATAATTTTCTGATAATTCTGTGATATTTTAATTTCTGTGTGAGTCGATGTCTTGTCATATAAAAGCAGTATACAGATACTATGTAAGATATACATAAGTTAAGGGAACCAAGGTGATGGAAGTTTGATCTTCAATTACCAAGGAACTTGAGACACCGTCAAGAAAAGCTGTAAAATACTTAGTCTTGGTGTACAATAGTTTCGGGTTCGAGCCGAACTAGGGACACGCCCGTACTTCCTCATATGGCACCAGTACTGGTTCTTCAAGGAAGCGGACTCAAAAGTGACTCAAAAAGCTTCAAGCTTCATCACAATCAATTAGTATAAACTAAACTAATAGTTGATAATGAATGAAACTTTCTACCGTAGCAAGGGCTAATGGAACGATTTTGCCACCAGTTTCTGGTGAAGGTTAGGCCATCTTGTGATTCTTCCTTCATAGAGAACAACAGTTCCTGTAAACTGCCCATATTGAATTTAAAAATGAGAAAGGCACAAAGTTAAAAAAGGAACAAGTATGTTACACTTCCATTGAAGTTATTATGAAGGGATGGAGAACACAGAATAATCATTCTTGAACAATTCTGTCCAGTTCTGTTTCAATGAGTGCTAATCATACTTTAGCATATAATTTCCTGCTTTTCAAGATATATAGTTAGGTATATTACTCTTCCCTCTCAAGAAATATGGGTAGAGTGATTGTTCTTAACCTTTGACTCAGTACTGGTATAAAGTTTATTGCATATATCGGAGTTATGTCTTATTCATGATACATCACCACTGTACACGTTATACCTGCCTGTAATTGACCGTCTGACCATATACGGGTGCGATAATTGCACTCGTTATGGTAGTGGCAGTTAATTAGATTGGTTAAAATCTGATGTATACGAGTATTGACATTCCATCGGCATTGACTCGTAAAGACCGTAATCTACAGATTAATACATGATACTGATGTTGGTAACACATGAAACGTCAGTACTTTCTATTAAAAATACCTAGTTCCACATATCATTCATTCACTAATGCTTTCTGCCTTTTGTCACTAAATGCTTTTCTGCCCTTTGTACTTTATCAGGATGGGTGAAGCTTTCACTGAACGACTGTCCCTTTGGGGTTTTCCATTTATGCATAAAACTGATAATCCATCTAGAGCCATGTCCATTGTTATATCTGTTAAAGGTCATGGGATGTTGAAGAAAATGTTAATATTTATAATGCCTGTAAATAGTTTGTACTTCACTGATAGGGGAGTCTGTTCCACAAATATATTAAGGATGATATTTTTAGAGCCAAAAGGGTGGATGATATTGTTCCTGGAGTGGTCAAAGGATGAAACACTTTTATATGAAGAATTTATAAATTTTGTTATATTTAGTTCCATCCTGAATATTGGAGATACTAAAAAAAGTCATTTTACAGACTTATTGTCGCTAAATATAGCATACTCATTGCTGCGAGACACGACAAAAATGACTTCATATTTGCCGAAATAGACTGTCCCATCTAAACCCCTAAGAATGACTTAAATAGTGAATTATGAAAGGCATTGTTCTATTACTGACCGCAGATTGCTTTTTCATGTAGTCTCTCCAAGCTGGTTTTAGCTGAAACAAAATTGTCAGAGAGCGATTATCCCTGCGGGTATTCCCGTAATCCAGGCATTGTAGTCGTCAGCTTCCTGCAGAGTCACGATTTTCTCTCAACTGACGCAGGTGTCGCTACTACGACTGTAATCCTAATCGTTTGATGCGAAGTGCGAAGACTTAATACAGATTTAGCGAATTAACGTCAGTATTATAATTTGACATTTGAATTTGGCTTTGTGTGGTCATGAATCGGGAAGCAAAGCGTCTTTGTTAAAGAGTTAATGTTTGTGTCATTGATAGAAATTGATAGAAATTGCTAAGGCAATTTACTGAAAAAATTGTTAATAGAAAATGAGGGGTTTTATCGATCTGGTATGTAAAGCTTAAAAGCGGCATACAAAATTTCTACTATTCCTGCTGTACTTTTCACAACAAGAATAATACTTGGTTTTTGCCATGATTTTAAGGCTTAATGGATTTTAATATTTCAATGAGAAAGTAAGGATATAGTTTTTGTCGTACAAAGTGTATGTGGGGGAGTACATACATTTCATATTTAGGAAGAGATGTCTTGTTGTTTATGACAGTCAGTAGATTTTGACACTTGCTTATTGTACCGAAATCTTATTGTTTTCACCGATGTAAGAACTTGTTTTTTGCTTAGTTGTTTCGAGAAGATTTAAATAATTCATTTCTTAGTCAACGTAATGTAATGTTGATTCACATGTTTTGCAAGCATGAATGTAAACTATCCATTTATTATGTTAAAAACAAAGAAAGAGTGGCCATCTCTCTGATGCAACAATAAAACTACAAAAGAGACACTAAAATCCTGCTTGACCTTTGATGATTCTCAAGAGGTCATTTCTGTAGGTTTAATAATTTGGTTTTGGAGTTTGGAGTTTAACGCTGGTTTTTCAACAGTTTTTCAGTCAGGTAGTCTACCTTACTATCGCTCCTTGGAAGTACCAATATGAGACCCCAATCCTCAGTAAGAAACTGCCAACTTTCTAACAGGAAGAGTTATGGTGGGTAATGGGACTTGAACCTGAACATGAGGTTTTGTAATTACAAGTCAGTGACCTTAACGGCTCAGTGGAGACGGTCTCATTACTGTAGGCTGTTTCATGCAGATACAGTTAGGAGAAGTCTGTTTTGGGCAAAGGGTTGGGTAACCAGTGTGAGCCATTGCAGAGAACTTGTTAATAATTGGTCTCGTTTTGTGTTTCAAGTTGTCACTTTTATACTGTGACTTTCTCTGTGCTTTCTGGTTGTGTCATATAGCAGTTTAGCACAGATGTGATTGTGTTCCACTGTGTTCTACACTGCTGATGTGATTGTGTTCTACACAGTTCATCTGCTTGTGTTCTACACTGCTTATCTATATGATATTGTGCTCTACAAAGTTTATTTGAATGTGTTCTACGTACATAGCCAAGTTGTTCACTGCTAGGTGTTTAGTAGGTGAGTTTTCATTTTGTCACTTTTATGAATGATTCCATCCAAACTGAAAGTAGGCAAATCTGATTTTAGAGCTACTGGGACTAAAACTTTGTCAGTTGTGGTAAGAATGTATTGCTATAATGAATTGAGGTCAGATACCTATCTTGACTGATTGTCATAGATAAATTGCATAATGACACTTATTAACATAGTGCCCATATAAATAGAACAAAACTTGCTTTAAGAATTCACACAAGGAACATTGAAACTTGATGTGTCTAAAGTGAAGAGAATACAAATTGATTAAAAGTACTGCTGATACACTTTTTAAACTGACTGTTTTAATTGGGGCAATATGTATGTTTTGTACTTCAAAAGATTAAGAAGATGTACTCCATTTATATATTGTACAGTTAGTTTGTAAGAGTAGAATTGAACATGTAGAAGTTGGGTATTTATGTCATTCTGTCTTTGGGACTGGCACAGATCATGATCTGCTCTTTCAGTTGTTAATTCAGTATGTTTGTATTGATCACCCCTTAGAACATTTAATGTGACCTTCCAAATTGAGAGATGGACTAGCCCATTTTAGAAATATGTAGTAAGGAGAAGGTAAATGGAGTGTTATTTAAAGATGTATATATATGTGTGTGTGTGTGATCCTATCTAGGAACTAAATGTAAATACTTGGAGACCTAATTGAATAAATATACTGAAAATGAGAGTGAAAAGTAGCCAGGTCCTATCAGATCAAATGTTTCTGAGTCCTATAAGTTACAGATCCTGTTCATGTATATTTTATTTCAAAAGTTCATAACCAAAGATTAGCCAGATGATTTCCTTTCATTTTATTTATTTTTAAAGATAAAAAAAGTGTCTTCCAGGCTCAAATATTCATATATCATTCCTGTGTGATTTATTTATATTTTTCAAGTTGACATTTATAGATTATCAACAGTGATTTATAATGTTGAAATTATGTGCCTAATCATTTTTAAAGTTTTATCTATGATAATCTATTGCTAATTATCAGCTGAAGTATCTACTTCCTGTTGATAATTGGAGATAATTGTTTAATCATCACAATAAATCCTGCATGGTTAATCTGCCCACATGTAGAATGGGAGACACTATCACTACTAATTAACAACATTTAAACAATTGAAAACAGGATAGTGGTTGAGCTGAAAATTGGATTTTAAGTAAAATTGAACATATATAATTGATATGAGTGTAATTATTGATTTTAATAACTGTTTCTGAAAATTGATTTTATTAATTTATGTTTAATGACTGTGATATAGAGCAATTATTCTTTAGAGAATGACAAAGAGTTTAAGTATTTCTCAGAATCATGACATGGATAAATAGGTTTGAGAGGTAGAAAAATGAGTGGAAGATAATCTAGACTATAAAACATTCATAGATTCTGATCATTACACAATGTGAATTCTGACTGAGTTATAAATTTATATATTGTGTTGGAAATCATATCTATATTTTATAGAAAATTGAAGAGAATAGTTTTAAGGCTTTTATGTTAGACATTTTTGTTTAATTAATCTATGCAACTGTGTGTTCTTGGTTGAATAAGTGGTAAAGTTGGAGTAGAATAATGAGGAAGAAGGCAATAGGGCAAAGGTTAACATCAGAGGACGAGGGGGATAGTGTTCAAAGTGAGGGTAAGGAAGTTGAACTTTTGAATGTTTGATATTTTTAACTATTTAAGACATGCACATCAAATGATTTGATTTTATTAAGGTGTTAATATGTATGAAATTAATAACTCTTTCATGTAATTATTTTTGAAGGTTTAGGTTATAAAGTTCAAATTCAGCTGAATGTATCTGAAGAAATGTAAGATTTTTGTTCTGCTCTTCCTTGTTTGAATGTACTTGGCTGAAATTAAGATGCTGAAAAGGGAGACAACTTAAGTCTAGTACATAAAAGGGAGAGCACTGAAGAAAATCTGAAAAGAGGTTATAATTTAATTGATAGAAAAATGGATCAGGATTTTGGTAGTATCTATTTTGATGACAAACAAATCCTGGGGAGTAACAGCCATTCAAATCAATGAAATGTGTACCTTCTATAATGGGTTATAAAACATAATATAATTTATAACTGGCAGTTTAGTATTATCTGCGAAAATGTGCCCACTTTTTAAAACAAATAATAGTTATTGCATAGAAAGTGATATATCTAATATTGTACAAATGTTAATTAGCAATCTGAACATTCAAATGTTTAACAAGGATTTACATTTATTTGAAGTCGTCACAAAACTGGGGTTTCACTCGTATTAAGCCAAAGTACAAATCCCACTTTAGATGATAAGCAGCGTAAAAAAATGGCCGAAAACACATGTAAATTACCATTTAGTTTAATAATATGAGAAATAAATACCAAATATCTTAATTCTAAGCCTTCGGAGCTGCATCGTGACTTAAGCACTCTCAAATTCGTCAAATTTTCAAGAACCATAATCTTGATGCAGTTTGTTTTATTTATGTGATTTTGATAAAAAAAGATTTAGGCTCATGCTGGTTGAAATGGGTATTTAAGATTTGTTTCGGAGTGATTTCAATGTTATGTAATAAAGTTAAGTATGCCAATTCTTAAAAACTATCCACATTGGAGATAATGTGAAGATGTATAAAAAGATATAGCTTTTAATGATGTTAGAAAAGGATTTATAATGCATTTTGAATTTCATTATTTTACATGCTTTTACTAAATCTTTGGTACGAATTAAGTGCATCTACGTTATTAATTTGTCGTCTTGGGCTAAGTTGTTTTTAAGCTCTTTGTCTGAGTAGAGTTGAGGGGACTAATTCAGGAATTTCATAATCACAGTGGTAGGATTATCAAAAATCTTGACTTATCTGCGCTCGAAATCTCAATCTTGAATCAGATGTAATAGATGTGTTCTCTCTCTTGAGAAAATACAATGATACACAGCCCGTACATTTTGAGCAGCAATTCTTTTTTCCATTTCACATGCATTAATTGTTTCTTTACCTTGTAGTCGCTAAAAATTCTTAAATGGGATTTGGTCATCTCCCAATCCAGAATCATTAGATGTTCTATAGGGGTCTCATGGTACACTGTAGATCATGATTAGACTACATAATTATATATAAATGTTACATATATATAAATGTTAAAAGTAAGTTAATTGCCTAAAATGCAGAATTTGAAATTTCCATAAAGAATCTTTTCACAGTGTTAACACTTTCATCTACTTAGGTACAAGTACACTAAGTGTTTAAATCACTATTGTGACAAAGTGTGTGGGATCTAGAACTTGAATTATTCTCCAGAGTTACAAAACAATCCTTTTTAAGTCTTTAACTCTAAATAGACTGGTTTTAAAAGTGACATTTCTCTAACAAGTTTTTTGCCTTAAAGACACGCAAACTGCAATCTCAGGCAAAGTAAAGCAGTCTTTCGGTGATCCAAATTATATCCAATCTTCAATCTGTTGGTAAGCTGGGTAAATCTATCCATAAAAGCAAAATAAATCCATAAAAGCAAAATAAATCCATCTATGAATTACTTTTTTTCTTGGATAACAAATTGCGAAATAAGGCTGCATTTGATTTGCGCGAGATTTCCTTGTGGCGAATCAAGATATCCCGAAAAACGAATACGTAAATGCTAACGACAAATTTGCGTAAGGATTAACAGTTCTCTAAAAAGACTTTCTCTAATATTTACAATGCTTTATCCTTAGCAAATGTGCTCGGGGACATTAAATGTATGAAATTGGTCGTATTAAGTGGGATAAGCAAGTTGAATTTTAGATTTGTTTTCTTCAAATATCATAATTAAGGATCAGCTATTGCGGTACGGAAAATCTTCCACTTTGCAAAGGATTATGGGTAAATGGAACGGATCTCGTACAATCGAGGCAATCTGTCTTTATAAGATAAGAGAAACATATTTAAGAAGGTTTTTCTCCGGAGGAAGATCAGTCTACTGGGACTTGCCGTGGTGACAACTACTTCATGCAAGCTCTCTTCCAATAAACTGCTGCAGTGGTAGTGGATAGTTTTGTTGTCAGTTTTATTCTGATATTGGTGTAGTAGTGAAGAGTTTCAGATTCAAACAGTTGAACATAATCTTATGATTTTCTGTTATGGATTTTATAAGACAATAAGAGATACCTGGATATTGTATCATTGGAAAATGGTATTGTTCATTTAATGATTTAGGAATTGAACTGCAGTGAACATGTGCTGTTGTTTTCAATGTTATAGAATATTCAAATAAAAAAAATGTTGGAATTTATGAAAGATATTCAGGGTGAGTTGATGATGATATTTCATTGCAGGGTAGCAACATCATAAACCCTGTAGTAGTTATAAATATAATATATAGTTTCATTTCATTTTGTTTTAAAGTTATGTTATACCTTTAAAAATGGCCATATCAAATAATGGTCATGAACGAGGCTTTCTATAGTAAATATACTTTAGAAACATCTAAGAAATGAGTTATACTGGATTATTTCTGTATATTTTCACACATAAAGAAATTGGGCTATAGAATAGTCAAAAGAATTTTACAGATTTCTTCACTGAGGGTATTGAAGTGGGAATAGATCTGTTATGCAAAATCATATTTTTTTTGTTATAACTATGTCAATGCTCCTTATTTTAGGAGTATTAAATCTGTGAATTAAATTATCATGATCACCCTTAAGGAGATATATTGAATACTGGAAAAAAAAGATATGTGAAACAGGAATTTGAGTAAAACAGGTAAGTATTAAATTGTGTTAATTACTAGAATTTTAGCCTTTTTTCCCAAGCTAATTTTGATTTAGCTACAAGCACATCAGATGGACAAGTTTTACTGGGGATGTTTATTATGTATTATTTTACACTATTGAAACATTTACAGCATGTCTAATCAGGGTGAACTGTTCGTGTTTTTCAGGTACACGCTCTCTGCCAATTCATTGTATCATCGAACAGACAAATGGATCCCCGTCCTTTGACAACTCGTCAGGCGAGAAATCCATGCATTGCCAAGTAGAACTGGACAGTTATGCAATTTTGCCAGGAACAACGCTTCTCGCGGAATGTGTCCGAGCAGCCCTCGTGAAACTGGGATACAACTCCACAGAGACCATAGGGGCGAAAGGTAACTAACATACAAACATTTGTCTCTCTCTACGTTCTACTCCATCACCCTGGTTGTAAAGAAAGCTGTTTTTTTTTTCAGCTCCTCTTGTCTGCACAATCATAAACATCAGTGTTACAATATTTATGTCACCCGTTATTCAGCTCCCTATTACAGATAAACATGTCGGTTTTCCCGTTTATCCGGCTCCATTATAATGAATTGTGCACAAACTAAAATTGACAATTTTCAGGGTGGAGTGAGTCATAGATCCCATATCTGCAATCTTGATACGTCAAAATTTATGACACCCATTGCAATAAATTTTTATACTTGAAAAATATTAACTTTAATTTCCTCTTTATTACCTGTTGATATCATTTATTGCAAATCTTAATATCGGTCAGTTTTTTTTTCTGTCTCGACTACAAGAATTGGGACCAAGGAATAATGAAAAGTATTGTTAAAGGGACACAAATATGAAAACTAATCCGTGAAATATAACTTGTCAGAAACACTAGTTCAATTTAAATACAGAACTGGCACAATATCTATGAAAAATGCGTGTCAGAATGTAAATTTTGTTAATAATTTATAATCTGTTTTGAACATTTCTTTATCCAATCGGAAAGTGAATAGCTTATCAATCTACTGATTAGCTTCAGCCAATGACAATTTTTTAAAATGGGCGAAAAAATAGTAATGTCTGAGTGAAGAAGAAAATTGCTATAAAAATGCTAATCATTTTCTAAACTACTTTATCAGGTCATGTTCTGAATATGTGTTAAATGGTGGAAGTTCATGAAATTATCTGGACATTAAATGCTACATGTATCGATAAAAAATTGTGTTAAATTAAAGAGCAAACCCCGTGGTTACTGTACAGTGTATTAATGAGAAAAGCAAAATTGAGGTCAACGTTTTCTGGTTAATAAATCTTAATGCATTATTTGGTAAACATATTTTAATTTAAATCATATCCTTGCGGTAAAACGTAATAAAAATCTTTATCCTGGAGCAAAAGTTGACATATTCTTCTGGCAGTTTTTAGAATCTTTGTCTTTAATGTCCATATTTACTGTAACTTCCTCACGCGTTTGTTTATTGATCTTAATTGTCGTATTTAGTGTTGTTATGAGGCCGTATCATTTATTCGGAGTCTAAAATAATAACAAAAGAATTAATGGGTATAGAAATAAAAACTATTATTCTAACTGCTTGTCAGAACTTTTAGGAAATGTTTTTCCAATTAAAGAAGTTTTATCATATGAGACGTGAAGAGCCAGCTTACTGATCAGTCGACAAGATACTGTTAAATGACATGATTTCAAATCAGTTTGATAAAAGTATTTATATCATATCCCATTGTCTCTATTTGATAATAATTATTACATCATGTTCTTTTTTATCTATTTTAGGGGCAATTCAGATAAAAAACTGGAGGCCGTTAGATTTTGAAGCAATCACCGACAACAAGAACGCAACGATTGAGGATATGCTAGGGGAGCTAACTCAAGTTGCGACACTGAGAATCCGGATTTGCAGGTACGGGATTGAGAGCCTTTTACCTAGTTACTCTCAAAGTTGTTTGTTTGCCATTTGTGTTTAGACCGCAAGGTCACAGTTGATGTACAGTTGAATCTGTAAAAAGTGATCACCTGGATTAAACCATCACCTGTATTAGACAGCCAGTACTCAATTAGTCTGAATATACACTTGGAGCATTAAAGGCCAAAACATATACTAATATTGCAGTTCTGGTAACCTAACCTACCCTAATGTTTTAACATTATTTCTAAACTATCATAGTTACAAGCTTAGTTTACTGTTTTCCAGTATGGAAAAAAATGGTGCTAAAGCAATCTTTAAGCACTCAGTTCTCGCTCTGTTAACTACAAATGTTAACAACAAATATTCACGATACAATGACATCCATGATCTATAAACTTAACACAAATTACAAATACATTAGACCAATGGGAATAATATCCCTTATAACAGTCTGCACATTTTGTGTCCTAATTATCATCATCACCTCTAATTTCTTTTGTAAATCTGGAACAAATGGTAGAAATTTTGAAATTGTTTTATTAAGCATAGAACTGCTAGACTTTTCAAACAATTGCATTTTCCATTTAGTTTTCATATAAAAAAAACTTGAAAGTGTTAAGTTAATGTTCAAGTGTGTGTTACTTATCCTTATCTTCTATCAATGATGATTCACTTTGATTTGAACTTTTAAATATCTATCTTTTGCTGGTGAAATATCTTATTTCTGCATCATCTGACATAAAAAGCTCTTTCTTTGCAATATACATGTTTGTTATGCTTACTAGGGCCTAAGTTAAACTGTAGGAAAACCAAGAGTTCTTACAGTTTTTGAACATTTTGAAAAAAAAGGAGTTCAACAGTTGTAAGGTAAATATCCGTTTGATAGGTACCAGTTTTTTAGAAGCCATTTTTTTTTCACCATTCGTATATATCCCGTTAATGAAAGCGGCAGTTTTTGTGTAATTTTACCTCGCCTATTACAGTGCTACAAAAATCACGTCGGCAGAAGAAGTGAAAGAGCGATTGCTACAGTTACTGTTGAATCAGTCGCAGACGCTACTCGCTAACGCAGGATGTCCAGTCTTAGATAAGGTACGTTACTTCTCTGTACTTCTTCCATGAGTCTTTCATTGTGAGAATGTTAGTTTCTTATGAGTCTAGTACTGGTTCTTCCCAGGAACTATGATGAGGTAAACCGCCCGCTTGTATTAACCCAAAGAACAAAAAATGTTTAATTAATTAAGAAGATCATGATATCAATTCCATGTTGTAATGGTACATATAGTAAAATTGCATTAAAGACAACCTTTATATCATAATCACCGGGAACATAACAGAGGGTGTTTCTTCAGTCATAGAAATACCTGTGAATGAAAATCATGTGTCAAGTAAGACTGATTCGGCTTTTTCCAGCCAGTGGTCTTTATTCACAAGTTGCCTGCATTCTGTACTCTACAATATGACCAATGTGTTTATTAGGCTGAAAAAAGTAAGTCACAGGCTTAAAAACTGACTGTTAAAAATGCCTTTTATAGTGTAAGTACTTCTTGTGCTTGGCAGAAAATGATTTCTAAATACATGTAATTCATTTTTTCAAATAAAAAATCTTAACTTTTGCATGTTGTCATGTATTGTTACTTGCAGGGCAACTCTTCTACTAACGGACACACACTGGCTACAATTTCCCCTGAGATGAGAAGAGCGTTCGACAGATGGTACGAGGAACAGTTAAAGTCGTACACAGAAGGTAATGGTGTGGGCCCAGACAATGTCAACTTGACAGCAGCAGCCAAAGAGCTTCTCCGAATGCAGCAGGAGAGGATCAAAATTTCCATGGCAACCAATGTTCGGGAACCAATCGGCAATCATGATGAGATTCCACGATCACCGCCTGTAACTCATCTGAGCCAGGTGTCTCCGCCAGTGTCGAGACCAACAGCTTCATCGACACCAAATGAACCATTCTCTCACCCAGCTTATCAACATTACCTGCCAGGAAAAACCCGAATGAGAACTTCATTTGACCCCGAACATGAGATTCCGCGCCTTCAAAGATGGTTTACTGATAATCAGCATCCATCAAGAGAGCAAATGCTCCAGTATTTACAAGAGTTAAACTCACTTGATTCACGCAAAGGAAGACGACCGCTAGATTTGACAAACATTATTTACTGGTTCAAGAACGCAAGAGCAGCACATCGAAGAGCAACGAAAAATAGCGGGGATGATTCTTTTGAGATGGAAGAAGAGAAAGAGACTTCATCGGCTTCGTTATCTGATAATTACCCTTTCTTGCCTAACCGCAATGCAGTTTACATGGTGCCTTATCCACATTTTCCAAATATAAACTCTCATATGGGACTTCTTAGTGCGCAGAGTAAAATGAAAGCACAAGTAGATGATCGTGAACCCTGTGACCTTTCAATGAACTCGAGGTCAAGGTCACCATCAGATGAAGGTCAAGTCAAAATCGTAAAAACAGAAAATGATACAATTAAAAGACAATCACCAGTAGAAAATGAGAAATTTGAAGATATTAAAGTCAAAGTGGAAAGAGATGATCCCCAGGTTTCACCTTCAAGGTCAGATGAAGGTTATTCAGAAATGGCAGAAAAGTCCCCGCCAAAAAGTCATTCTCCTCAGGTCAGTGATAACTATGTGCCTGAAAATGAAACAGTTGAAGACAGAAATGACTCTGCAGAGATGCCAAAAGATCTTACAGTCGAAAAGCCAAAAGTAGTGGAATGTTCGAAAGATGTGAGTCAAATAGAAGTGTCAAAGAAAGACTCCAATGATTTGTCAGTTATAAAAACAGTTAATAACCTTGATAAATATTCATCAGATGAGCCAAAAGATTTGTCGAATGGGAAGAGGCGTTATGAAAGTGACGATGACGATATTGAGTCGGATTACGATGATGATCGTTCTATGGATGGGTCAGTTTCTAGTCATGACGATAAAATGTCAAACCTTCGAGATTCTTACCTCAGTTCTGCAAGGGGGTTGAACTTCGGTGGTGTTCCCAGTAGTCCGTCCGGCCAACCGCTTCACATCCCGCAGTTCCCCCACCCACTTGCTATGCATTACTTCCCTTTGAATACTCATTTCTACTCCCAGCAAGCAAATCAAATGAAGTTTCACAATCCTACGCAGCAGACGACAAAATCGTCACCCGGTCAGGGTCAGGAAAACAACAACTCCCATCGCAAACGTCGTACGAGGGTATTTATAGACCCTCTGTCAGAGATACCCAAACTGGAGAAATGGTTTTTAGATGACACCCACCCTTCATCATACATGATAGACAAATATTGTGAAGAATTGAATAGTTCAGAATATAGACAAAAGTTCCCAAAACTGGAACCTAAAAACGTTCAGTTGTGGTTCAAGAACCATCGTGCTAAAGTGAAGCGAATGAGAATTGGTGGCTTCGGCGACCACCAGATATTTTCCTGAGATTATGGCATCATTTTTATAGATCATTATTGATATATCATGTTTTTAAGTGAGATTCTATGTTTAAATTTGAAAAGTTGTGCTTGAAAACTACAGCAGATATTTTGTATATGTCATTTTTTATCTGAAACATTGGGTTTTAATCAAAACATGTCATAATCTTTTGTATTTTATTGATTCGTTGCAGGTTTTTCGAGTAAGAATATTTTGATTTTACTGGGTAATGGCAATATTCATGTACATTTTATGGCAATCTTTATTATTTTTCATTAATCGCTGTTAAAGTTATGCACTTTTACTAGATTGTTATGCATAAACTAACCCTTTTCAAATCTGGGAAGTTAAAAGTGGATGAAATAGTTTGATATTAAGAAACGATGAAGATCGCGTACTAGAAATGGAGGATTTGAAAAGGGTATGTCTCGGGGGTATTTTAGTTTCTGTCTCAAAATAATGTATAAATAGGTGTAAAACTGCAATAACTTCAGATGGTAGTTGTTCCATTGATTCTCTTTGAAATGTATTAACAAGTGCTGATAAATGTGACGCAGTTTATTAAACGGGGCCTACATGGTGAATGACTCTTTTCACAAAGGATGTTTGAATTTACATTGAATTAAGTTTGGCGTTTAAATCTGCAATATTAGCATTGCTCCTTGAAATCATCGTGAACTTTTTAAAACTATTCAAGCATTGGTTAGAAAATCCAATCCAACAAAATAAATTTGAAATATTCTTGAACCTTTCACCGTGTAGGATCCCTTTTTATGAACGATATTGCAAGTATATGTGTAGCAACTATCAAATTGACAGATGAGATTTTTCATAATTGATACTCGTAAGATATATAGACCAACACTTAGCAGTCTCAAGAACTATTCTATCAGGAATTTACAAGCTATGCAAGTATTGAAATATTCTGTCAGTAGATGAAGAGAAATATTATATAGAAATATGAGGAAAAACTGTCGCAGAAAAATTTTGAAAATAATTTTACTATGGGATGTTTCGTGGTAACCTTGGTAACAATTCGACTTGTTTTGTAAAAAAAATCATGAGATTATTGTAGTTTTACCATTAGGCGTAAAAGATATTCTTGTTTCAGGTTGATTCACAGATTTCTATGTTATTGGAAGATTTTTTTCAAATTTAACATAGTAGTAAACTGGAGTGCCATGTTTTTAAGTTAGTCTATATGAAGCGATTTTCAATGGCTGAGATAAAATATGACAAATATGCAAGGAAGTGCTCTTAAAAACTGATTGAACTTTAAAAAGTGATATTTCTTGACTACAAAATAGCAACATGTTAATATTTGTTCACACGTTGAACCTTGCTCTTTTATACGAGTAATCAAATCCTACGCATCTATACAATCTGTACGAGTAATCAAATCCTACGCATGTACATGTATACAATCTGTGCGAACCTGAAACATTTTTATTTTTTCTTCGCTCCCATTTTGTCTCAAGTAGTTTCTCATGTTGATTATTTTTATCGTTCTGATATATTTTGTCGATTTCTCATATTAATTGTTGTTGAGGTATTTATGTTGACAAAATTCTGATACATTAATTTATTTTTTTGTCTGAGTTGTGTATAAGTGTTTATTTATAGATTGATGTTTATTTAATTTAAAATTAACCCGTAATAAAATTTAATAAAAAGTTGATACAGCAAACTTATGTTCTTTCGCAGATTTTTACTTGATTTGAAAAGAAACAAGCAAATAGTATTAAAAATGCTGTTCAATGTACTTGTTTAAAGTCACAAAGTAATGCACATTCGTAATGATTTGTTTGACTAGAATTTCACCTGAAAGGGCAGAATTAACTGTTGGTGTTTACATATTTTTACTCTTTACATTACATACTTGGGTTGATTGGATCTTCACAGTTGTAAACAATATTCTGTCAAATCTGGTGCTAAAACTGTTGAGATGAAACTTTGTTGCTAAGCAACAGATAAGTTAACATATTCATGAATAATCACAGTTATTTATAGAATCACTTCTGTGTGAAAACATGTTGACATCAACATAAGTACCTTGAGGAGTATCCAATACATGCAGTATCAAGTCTAAGTGACATGTTGAGCAGACTTTAATAGATAGTCTACCTACATGGTAAACTTTTTCAAGCCCTTACTAAGTTTCTGTGCGACAATGTTTTGAATCTTTGTCTCATGTTTGAAAGCTTCCAGGTACTGGGAATTAAACTGGTTAAGACAACTTTAGCTAAGATAGTTTAGCACCCAGTAGTGCTGGTTAAGACAGGCAGTTATGATAAAGACTGTCAATATATGTGGTTAAGATAGTCAATAACATTAGCACAGACAGCCAATAATCCTGGTTGAACAACCAGGACCACTGGTCAAGACTGCTGGTAATGATTGCTAAGATGAGTCTCAAACACAGGTTGAGACAAACATAGGTTAAGACAAACACAGGTTAAGATAAACACTGGTTTAGACAAACACTGGTTAAGACAAACACTGGTTGACACAAACACTGGATAAGACATGAACATGTGTTAAGAAAGTCACAAACACTGATCAGGCTATCTTTCTGAAAACTGTCAATTTGACATGCATCTATAATTCCCTCATATCGAGAAAACTGCAAGAAAAATTTCTGCCAAACAGTGGTACTGTATAATCTTTTCTAGATGAGAAAACTGTGCCAGTTTGTTTTCCCGGTGCTTATATGTTTTACATTCTTTAAGAATTTTCTTAAGGTGTTGCAATACTAAATTATGATCATATTTAAATACATTGTCACACTCATCGGGCGGGATAAAGAGAGACGGACATGTTAATTCCTACAACTGGTCTTTGCAGGTGGCACTTGTCATTTGTGTAAAGTGCCCTTATTTCTGAATATGGGATATTGTGTTGGTGACATTTCTCTCATCCATTCTATAGAATGTATAATTGCCAATTTAAACATTCAAAAAGTAAAAGAAAATTAAAGCAAAAACTCACAAACTTTTTATGTTTTGTGTCTGGAGAAATTTAAACAAACACGTAATAAATGTCTATACTGAACTGCTCGGCAAATGTTTTAGGTGTTAATTTGGGATGACAGTTTCATGGAAGGTATACATCTATGGTAGAAACATCACTTGATTAATGTATAAATAATCTAAAGTGTCTTTTGAGTATATTGCCTGTCAATGGATCATGCTAGATACTTCTAACAATCAAAGTTAAATATTCTGTATTATTGTCCTCTGCACATCTGCTTTAGATATAACATTCTCACATGGCAGACGATGCCAGTTGTTGGAGACTGGTCTCATATCTCTTACCTCTGATTGGTCAGTATTCAAACTGAGTGACCTTCCAGCCAATGAGAAGCCAGTGATTTGAGACTGGTTTCAGAGAAAACATCGGCAAGTAAAATTATTTAAAATGTTTTATTGGAACCAGTCTCAGTTCTCTTTCTTCTGATTGGTTGGTTCTGATTGGTTGGTTCTAAAACTGAGCCAACTTAGCCAATGAGAAGCTAGTGATTTGAGACTAGTAGTACCAAAGAAAAGTA
Source organism: Saxidomus purpurata (assembly GCA_022818135.1). Taxonomy (NCBI): domain Eukaryota; kingdom Metazoa; phylum Mollusca; class Bivalvia; order Venerida; family Veneridae; genus Saxidomus; species Saxidomus purpurata. The sequence goes on from JAFMSR010000017.1 coordinate 3,903,958, forward strand.
AATTCAAGAAAAATAAACCCTGCCTGGTGTAGGGGTAATTGTCAAGGACAATGTAGTTGCGGGGAAAAATCAATGGGCATAAAGTGTGTTGTTAATTGTTCTATAAATATACAGTGCAAATTGAAAAGTATCGTTAAAGAGTCATTTATGGTTAATGTATCCAACAAAATCTATTTCAGAAAAGTGCTAAGTAGAACACTTGCTAGGAAAGGGCAAGTGAAACGTTAATTTGTTTCCATGTCTGATACCAGTAAATGAAAGGAAGATCATTATAATGACAGCTCAAGAAAAACTATTTTTGTTTTAAACTGAGGGATAAAATCCCTAACAATGTGACAAGCTACATTCCAGATGATAACTACATAGATTATTTTGAATCTCAAAGATTTATTTTCTGTGTACTCTCAATTATTGTTTGACTAAAGTACCAGGTGCTGGTACCGTATCTTTTAAGACTTGATTTACTATTATTTTGTTCTGTTGATTATTGTTATGGATTGTTTTTTTTTGGTATGATCTGTATGTAATAATTTTCTTTTGTTGCTATGGCAACCACAGTTACTGAAAATGTTTAGCTTTAGATAAACTTAAGTCATTCAGTACGATAGTTTTTCATCTCATTTTTCGTGCACGTTTTTAAGCTCTTTATTTCAGTATAATTACAATGACAACAGTTTCTAAATACCCGTCTCTCTCCCCAGCTTTCTGTCATAGTTGGTCAGTCGGATAAGTTTTGTAAAAATACTGAAAGTTGGTGACAGTAAACTGAGTTGGTTTGCCCTTCAACTAAAGCCCTTTCAATGGTGAAAAGATCATATGATATTCCATCTTTCACATCTGTTGCAAGTCACTTTATTTGGGGAAAGTGGTCAGGTAAGGAAGATGAGGTCTCTGTGGTCAAGTGGTTAAAGTTACTGCCTTTAAATCACTAAATCTTTCCCTGATTGAGGGTCTTTGGTTTGAGCCTTGATGGATGGGGGTCTGTATTGGTCCATCCAAAGAATGACGTGGAGGTAAACTACATGCCTGTAAATAACTGAAATATATATAAAATGGCTGTAAAATTGCAAGAAGAAGAAAAAAGAAGACAGGCTAGTGGTGGATAAGAGTGACAAAATTACAAGCTTAACTAGGAGATGCTGGAACACATATGTTGAAAATCAGGATAAAAGCAAAAAAACAAATAGATTGCAAACCTGACTTTTTTTCTGTGCAATATCTGCATTATTAGCTGCAGGAAATATTGATACTGTCATCATAACTGTCAAGGTGTTGGAAACCTTTTACTGGATCAGCTTTATGTGAAACTTCTAATTGTCTATTCATTGATCCAGTAAAATCATTGAGTTTAAACATATATACATGTACCATTCTATCATTCAGTCAATACATATTGGCTAGTGGTCGTAGCACCTGTCACCATGGAGCTCACACAAAGATAAGCTTTATCTAATGAAGCTTTTCCCATACATACACGAGGAAAATTGTCACAAAAATCTAAAGAAAATTATTCAGTTAATTGAGTGATTTGCTTTGCATTTTCATGGAACGTCATGATTTTTTTCATGGTCTAACTAGCCTCTTTTTTTAACTTCTATGCTAGGTTTTTGAAAATATTATAGGGGAAACAGTACTGTTCTAATACAAGCTAAACAGACCTTGCACGTGCTGTAGGTTTGATATTCTCAAGTCTGGTTTCAAAGTCTCTGTCAACAGTAACTGTTGTTGTAGGAGTTTAACACCCATTTCAACCTTATTTTGGTCATTTTTACAGGCTGGCAGTTTACCTAACTATTGTTCCTGGGTAGGACCAGAACTAGATTCCTATCCTCGATAAGAAACTGCCGACTTTCTCATATAAAGAAACGTGGTTGTCAGCAGGGCTCGAACACATGATACTCAACCACAGAGGTGGACTGTTGTTACATTCTGGGGTCTTTTCTCTATATGGGTATTGTTGCCATGGACTTTTTTCATCAATTAATTTATATGTTCAGACCTACTTCCAAAATTTTAATATCAGTGAAGAGTGATAAACTGTTTGATATTTACACTTAAAATTGATTTTTAAGAATGGCAACCTTTTACCGATTATTACTTTGTGAAATAGCCAAGAAGTTGTAAATTTTTATGGTTTTGTTGGGGAAAAAATTCCTAAAAATAGAAATTAAACGACTGATCGTGCACCTTATTCTTCATAAAGAAAGTGTCTCCGCTCCATCAGGTCAAACACTCGGCAAAACACAGTGTATCAGTTTTGTGCTTTAAAAATCGGGGAAGTAATTCATTATTTTATCATGATTTTTTCTACATTAAAGTGATTTTATTGACAGTCAGTTCCTTTCATAAGCATTTGTGAGTCAGACATCAAAATGAAAAATAGTCGGAATTTCAAATTCTTCACCATATAATAATAGGTATGTATTGTTTCTTTAGAATAAGCCAAATTCTTTAACATTGTTGTTTTTGCGGGGTGGGGGACATTGTTAAAAAAAATTAGTTAAAAAGTTAAAGGGTGAGAAACATGATTTTAGTGTGACTTTTCCCTCTAAGATATTGTAGCACCCTGTATTCTTTTTACCATCAGCAAAGGTATTCTTAGGTTTAGAAATGGGAAGAAAATAGGAACTTTTGTAAGGAAGAATAAGGTGATAGTTAGGAGTAGATATTTTATTTGACTAATGAAGTTGGAAACATATTTCTAACTTTATGCTACATGCTTCATTTTACTACACAATATGTTGTGTTCATTTATATACTACTGCAATTTTATGTATAGACACTGTGTGAAAGAGCACAATATGTCCCTTTGTTCTTTACATATATATATATTTGATTAATTGATTCAGGGGATCCATTAAAGATTCCCGCAGACCCTGCCAACAGTTTTTGTATCATAGCAACATATGTATACATTTGGCATAGGGCATCTAAATATAAAAAAGACTAATTTCTGTGTATATCAGATATACAATAACTCAGTTATCATTCAGTGATAGATATTGTTCAGTTATTGGCACGTTAATGCATTTTTACCTAAACCTGACTAGAGGCCACTTTGTTCCTGTGTTTTGTTCACAAAAAATATTTTCTTATTACTTTTTTTTTGCTAGTCATCTTTTCTGTTTATTTATATCTTTGTTCTTTTTGGTTTTTTTCCAGTATGAATAAGAAATATAAAATGTACACTTCCTGTCCCAGATAATGTGGTTCTGAGTTTTGGGGTTTTATCGAAATAATGGTACAGTGGAACTTGGACAAACAGTCCACTTCATCAAGCACTCTTTTAAAGTTTTAGTGTCCAGATACAAAGTGTTAATTGGTGTACATGTATTGAGTGTAACATATAAGGAGTGTAACATGATTGTAATGAGTGTAACAAAAAAATGACACTATTTACATAGCAAAATAAAACACCTTGTTAGAGCTTTACAGATTATTATTTCAAGGTTATTGGTGGTCCAAGTTTAACACCATCATAGGACTGTTTGGGATAGGTTTGACTGTACAGGCTTGGTTTATTGTAATGGTTTAAAACTTTGTTGTTATTGACGGTTAAAATGAAAAACTTGGTTATTGTGTTCAGTATATTCATTGTATTGTGAATAGAACATCATACATGCTATGAAACAGTAAATAAAATGCATGCAAACAGTAGTATTGTTGGTTTTTATTTTAGAAATTTGTTGACTCACCAAAGATCCTTTACAGCCATTGTTTCTTGAAGGACAACAAAAATGACAAAAGATGTTGATAAATCCACACCTAGTATAAGGGGGGGGGGGGGGGGGGGGGGGGGGGGGGGGGGGGGGGGGGGGGGGGGGGGGGGGGTTTTTTTTTTTTTTTTTTTTTTTTTTTTTTTTTTGGGGGGGGGGGGGGGGGGGGGGGGGGGGGGGGGGTTGTTTGGGGGGGGGGGGGGGGGGTTTTTTTTTTTTTTTTTTTTTTTTTTTTTTTTTTTTTTTTTTTTTTTTTTTTTTGGGGGGAAAATATTTTTTTTTTATTTTTTTTTTTGGGGGGGGGGGGGGGGGGGGGGGGGGTTTTTTTTTTTTTTTTTTTTTTGGTTTTCCCCAAGTTTTTTTTTTTTTTTTTTTTTTTGGGGGAAAAAAAAAAGAAAAAAGATGTTGATAAATCCACACTTAACTTCATGGAGTAGGAGTTATATTGGAATATTGCATGTTGCCATCCCTGTCCATTCCTGTCCCCCCCATTACATAAAGTTCAATATTTCAAATACAGCTATTGGTACTCTGGTGAAACTTTGCACACATTAAGTGTTACAGTGTCTTTTAAGAAGTCAGATTTCATATCTCTAGCTTGTCTCACTTCTGAATTATTCCCTTTTGTTACATTTTCTTGTCTAGATCATTGCTTTGAAACCAACAGGAATATTTGAAACTCTATTATAACTTGAGAAATGGACAGGTAGTGCAGAATGCAAGAAACTTAACTACGTACTTTATTGGGATCACTCACCGTCCAGCATACGTCCGTTCACCATTTCCTTCAAATAACATCTTTGAAACCACTAGGCCTATGTTGATGAAACTTGGCAGGGATGTCCTTGCATGAAGCTCTATCAAAGTGGTTCAAATAATTTCATTCCATGCAAAACTTGTTGCCATGGCAACAGAAAGGAAAAGCTTTAGAAATCCTCTCAAAAACGGGAAGGCCCATAGCTTAAATATTTGGCATGTAGTATTGTCTAGTAGACCTCTAATAGGATTGTTCAAATCATGACCCCTGGGTCAAAACTACCCATCCTTCCACCATTTCCTTTAAATGACATCTCCTCTGAAATCATTAAGCCAATGTTGATGAAAGTTAGCAGGCATGTTCCTTCTATGAATCTCTACCAAAGTTGTTAGAAGAATTCCATTCCATGCAAAGCACTGGTTGCTATGGCACAAATAGAAAAACCTTTATTATGGAATTGATTCAAAGTAGATTAATTTTGTGTATTAACAAAGATAGAAGGCATTTAAGGGGAGGGTTGTTCTACTCTCTTGTGGCCAATGCATATCTCTTGACCTATCAGAGTTGTAAAATGGAGGTATTTATCATATAGTTCCTTTTAAGCTCACCTGAGCATATGCTCAAGGTGAGCTATTGCGATCGCCTGATGTCTGTCATCTGTCCACACTTAACCTTGTTATCACTCTAGAGTCCACATTCATGGTCAGAATGATTGTCTCAATGATCTCTAGGTGAAGTTCGAAACTGGGTCACTTGGGGTCAAAAACTAGGTCACAAGGTCAGATGAAAGTAAACTCTTGTTAACACTCTATAATCCATATTTTATACCCGAACATCTTATAAATTAAAATTAGTCAGAATGTATGTTTTGATGAGCTGCAGGTCAGTTTGGAATCTGGGTCACATTGGTTAATAAACTAGGCCACCAGCTCAAATCATAGAGAAACCTTGTGAACATTCTAGATGCCACATTTTGAACCTAATTACATTGAAAATAGTTAGAATGTTTGTCTTGATGAACTCTATGTTGGCTTCGAAACTAAGTCACATTTGATAAAAAACTAGGTCACCAGGTCAGATAATAGAAAATCCTTTCGAACACTGTAGAAACCAAATATTATATCCCCTCATCTTGCTAATTGGTCAGAACTTTTGTCCAGGTAAATCCTAACTGGGTCTCGGGTTTTAAACGAGGACACCTGGCCAACTTATAGAAAAACATTGTGAACTCCCTTAAAGCCATATTTTGCACCCAATCATCCTAAAAGTTGGTCAGAGTGTCTGTCATGTTAAACTCTAGGTCAAGTTTGAAACTGGGTCATGTGGGACCAAAAACTAGGTCATCAGGTCAAATAATGGCTATTTTACTCAGGTGAGCAATCCAGGGCCATCATGACTCTCTTGTTTGTTATATGTATCTGAAAGAACAAGGTGGAGCTAAAGGTAAGTCACATTTAGATGTAATATCCATTTTTCAGAGCATTCTGACTACACACTTCCAAATTGCTCAGCTGTGTTAGGCAGTAGCCCTCTTTGACCTAATAGATTTTGACCAGTTTACCACATAACGAAAGGATCAACTTGTCATGGGTACATATTGGCTAAGTTTGATCAAGATTGCATATACCATAAGAAGACACAAGTCCTGTCAGGTCAAACATTACCATGTAAATTACAAATCCATTTTAGGAAAGATACCATAAACTGATACATATGGACTCAAAATGAATTTTCAACTGCTTTGCTTAAGTAAATGAGACAAACAAGTCCAAGTGTAACTGACAATGATGTCTGAATGTGACTGACACAGATGTAAATATACAATGATGACAAGTGCCCATAGAAATGTAACTGATTAAAGTGAAAGCTTCTTTTACCATATGGAATACAAGTTGAAACGGGTGTGAATACCAGACCTTTACAATTGACTGCTGCCAGATTCACAGATTTAAGCGCCATACAGTAACAAAAGTCAGAATGTAACTGACGCAGATGTAAATGATGACAAGTGCCCATTATTTTAAGTGAAATAAGCAATGAGCATCTTGTATCATTTGAAACGGGAGTGAATATCAGACCTTACAATTGACTGCCTTCAGACATTACTGTGCTGTAAGTTCACTGAAGTGCTATAACAACCATCATTATTCAGTTTGCACCTTTATATGCTTAACTATATTTTCATGCCCCTTGCACATTTACATGGCATTGATATTGGTGTATCTACCATTGTATGCTCTTTACACATTTACATGGCATTGATATTGGTGTATCTACCATTGTATGCTCTTTACACATTTACATGGCATTGAAATTGGTGTATCTACCATTGTATGCTCTTTACACATTTACATGGCATTGATATTGGTGTATCTACCATTGTATGCTCTTTACACATTTACATGGCATTGAAATTGGTGTATCTACCATTGTATGCTCTTTACACATTTACATGACATTGATATTGGTGTATCTACCATTGTATGCTCTTTACACATTTACATGATATTGATATTGGTGTATCTACCATTGTATGCTCTTTACACATTTACATGACATTAAGCAAAACCCTCTTGATGGTGTAGGCCATACAAATGTAGCAGAATGGACAGCAGAATTTGCAAACTGTTGACTAGGGAGTCAAAGATCTAAAATTTCAAGGTTAGATTAAGGGAAAGGTAAGGTGTGTACTTATTGTTGAAGCTTTCAGATTAGTTTTACTGGTAAGAAAGTGGAATGCAAACCCATCAGAACTATATGTTACATTCCATATTGGTAACACCCACCTTTGAAAATGTTATGTGTAACTGACAAAAGTTTTGACCACACCCTTGTATGTATATACCACATGAATACTGTGGCAAAATCCTATAAATCAAAAGTGAACGTGAGGCTGATGAAGGTGTACCGGTAATGTCAATTGTCTTACCACATTCATTGGAGCAGTCATTTCTACCTGTTCACCCATCTGGCTGAGGATACACTGTGAATTAAACCATATAATGTTTGTATGGCACCAGTTTTTGTGGAATTTATGGTGTATTGGTCCACACAGTAAAGATGCAAAATTCACAAAAAGTATATTCTTACAAATTTTACATGCATATACAGAATACTGGAATGGATGTTTTGATTGACATTGTGTTTTACAGAGAGTCTGTTTTGGATACCCTATTGCCTGGACCAGAGGAGTGGACTGATGGACTGGTACGCTGGGCTGTTCTAGAACTTCTTAAAGAAATGAACCAGTCGGCCTTGGCCAAGTTGTCTCCCCTGCCACAGGTATGATGTACTTTGATAAAATCCTACGAAAAAGTCACATCTTGACTTTGAATGTATCGAATTGCTTTATACTACATAATATTAATAATTTTTAATGTGTATTTCACTATCATATAGCAACATCTAGATTCAGAGAGACTTATCTGACTTTGTTAAAATGTACTTCAGAGTTCAACATATCAGACTCCTAACACAGGTTGGAATACCATAAGTGGTATTTTACCATGTCTTTCAGTCTCTTGTGTTATCACAGGCCCTGGTCAGAATTCCAGGAAGCAGTAATCAAGGGATTTGGAGTGCACTCAATATTCATCATATATGGAAGAAACACTTGAGAATACAGAGCACTTGTATAGTGGGCATTGGTCTTTGTTTATAGGTTTGACCTTGTTAACTGGGCTTTGGTCTTTGTTTATAGGTTTGACCTTGTTAACTGGGCTTTGGTCTTTGTTTATAGGTTTGACCTTGTTAACTGGGCTTTGGTCTTTGTTTATAGGTTTGACCTTGTTAACTGGGCTTTGGTCTTTGTTTATAGGTTTGACCTTGTTAACTGGGCTTTGGTCTTTGTTTATAGGTTTGACCTTGTTAACTGGGCATTGGTCTTTGTTTATAGGTTTGACCTTGTTAACTGGGCATTGGTCTTTGTTTATAGGTTTGACCTTGGAAGAGATTAACGCAAAGTTGCGTTGATTGAAATTATATGTGCCTATTTCTGCATATTGAAAATAAACAAGGATTATAATTATTAAATGAAATACAAATATTTAAATGCCTTAATCTGCTATTTTCAGTCCATGATTTCTAATATTGTGAACTCGAAATACCATTCCTCTCTGAGTGTGGAGAAGTTGCATGCATTTGGCACATGGTACCATGATTACAGGATTAGTCAGCAATACACTAGTCAAGGTAAATCTCATAACCAGTCTGCAGTACAGCAGTCAAGGTTTACTTTATAACCAGCCTACAGTACACTAGTCATTGTTAACCTCATAAGCAGCCTGCAGTGCAGCAGTCAAGGTAAACCTCATAACCAGCCTGCAGTACATTAGTTATAGTTAACCTCATAACCAGCCTGCAGTACACTAGTCATGGTTAACCTCATAAGCAGCCTGCAGTGCGGCAGTCAAGATAAACCTCATAACCAGCCTGCAGTACATTAGTTATAGTTAACCTCATAACCAGCCTGCAGTACATTAGTTATGGTTAACCTCAAAACCAGCCTGCAGTGCAGCAGTCAAGATAAACCTCATAACCAGCCTGCAGTACACTAGTCATGGTTAACTTAATAACCAGCCTGCAGTACACTAGTCATGGTTAACGTAATAACCAGCCTGCAGTTCACTAGTCATGGTTAACCTAATAACCAGCCTGCAGTACACTAGTCATGGTTAACCTCATAACCAGCCTGCAGTACACTTGTCATAGTTAACCTCATAACCAGTCTGCAGTATACTAATCATAGTCAACCGCATAACCAGCCTGCATTACACTAGTCATGGTTAACCTCATAACCAGCCTGCAGTGCAACAGTCATGGTTAACCTCATAACTAGCCATCAGTTTACCAGTCAAGTTAAAGGTCCCATTGATTGAAAAAAATTCTTTTTATCATTTGAATATTATTCGTCAGCAAATGCAAATTTTATAATTTTTAACGCAAAATACCGAGTGGTTACCTGTCCGAGTTGGATAAAGTTCTCAAAAAACACACCTGTACGGAAAGTAACGATAATATTTCCGAGAAACCTACGAGGCGGAGTTTTGGAATCGCTAGCCTGGAGTGACGCATGTCATAAGCAGTACAACTGTCCCTGATAACAGGTACTCTAACAACAACGAAGGCGATAATTTCATCTTATTAGGCATCTTCAGAGGGTAGAGATGAGAATATTTTGAGCCCTGTAACGGGCATAGAACAAAGTCCGTGTAGTGTTATAAAATTATTTGATTAAAGTATAAAAATACAGCAGTTATGTCGAGAGTGTTTTTATATGCAAATGACACCAACTTCTGTTTCTGTTTGTTTCTATCAAAATGAAAATCTATGTTTCATTCTTAAATGTGTAAGAAAAGTACCATACAAATGAATCGGCGATCTAAATGTATGCATACGTGACTTACAAACTATACAAATATGGACGATATTATTTCCATTGATATGAAAATGAGAACACAAATGCTCGATCTTATTACAATATCTAAAATGACGAGCTTTTCATGACATGTTTTCTTGTGGGTAGTTTAAAGAATTAGATTTACATTTGAATTAAGAATGTAAATCAAAATAGTTTACACGATTTTGTTGGTTAAAAAACAATTCTGACGAAAATTTATTTGAAAACTAATTATAATTAAAATCACGATATCTACCTAAATACGTGTCAAATTTCACTTTAAGAAAAATATTTCATTCGAGTACATAAAATGTGTCATCGGCAACCAAAAAGATATACTTTCTGAACATTTATAGGGTTGCTGGAATCTTTCTTTTGCTGAATTGCTTTTTACCAAGTTGTATATATTTATGTTTTTCAAGTTTGAAACTTGAAAACATAAATAAGGTTTCATAATTTTAATTGGGCACTTTGCATGTTAATAAACTATATTGTTGTTGTTTTTGTTGTTTTATATTGTTGTGTAATTATCAATTACCAGTGTGCAATATGCAATTATGTGTGACCAGTTAGATTGCTGGCAGGGGGGCGCCAATTAACAACAAATCATACCGCATCCTTTCTTGTGACTTATGCCCTTGGGCTAGATTAACTGTCATTCCTTCAATGGTTAGATCTACGCTAATTATTTACCATGGCAACGTTGTTAAAACGAGGTATTGTTATGGATTTGAAACTTTTATGGATTGCTGGAGTGTTCCACACCATGTTAGTTAAACTTCTAGTAGAGTAACTGTTATATTCTATATAGGGCCTTTGTTCTACATTATTTTTTTTTATGATATTGATTATAAATGCCAGCTTTTTCATAAAGACTAGATCTTAAAAACATGTGTCTTAAATAATATCATAATATTCTGTAATAAAATATATTTTGTAACAAAAGTTTCAACCTAACATCCTCGTATATGATGTAATTGGGCATGATTTAAGTTATACAAGTAAAGTTGCACTTGGGAAAATCTAGATTGGAAAAGTTTGTAACAAACAAAGTATTAAACTTACTCCTAAAGAAAATAAATTGAATAGATCGAGATCATTTTTCAAAGGCCGAATTTAAAATACATTTTCTGTCTTTTCTTGTCGTGCAGTACAGCGAGTGAACGGACTTTCAACGCTATGACCGCCTACGAGTTGCTACACTAGAATTTTGTTAACGTCATACAGTCAGCATGCAGTTCGGGCAGAAAAAGATAAACATCATAACCAGCCTGACAAACATACATAATTATAGTTATATATGCTAGATAGTCGGGCGGGGTTACTTATAAGAATGCCTTTCCAGGGCCCAAACAAGATACACCTCATGACCGGCCTATTTTGTACTTAGTCACTGACTTTTTATATTAGAGTCCCAAGGTTACTGGTGTAGGCTTATTCTCTCACACTCCATTTGTTGCTGCATCAACATAGAACACACCAAGCGCCTCTCATTTACAAAAATAATATAAATAGTAAGTTAACCGTGTATTTACACGGAGTTTAGTGTGCCTTTACTATAATCAATGTAACAGATCTTATCATGAGTACTGCAAGTGACGCCACACGGAAACTTTTCCGATGTTTAACGGGAATAACCAGCCGCAGATAAATATTTGTCTAGTTAAAATACCGCAATCTGTATTGGTGATTTATATCCCAATAAACACGTTTCTTGTCGAAAATTTCCGCCCAACTGGTTTCAGTGCACTTAATTAACAAATGGCTTACAAAATATTAACAGGTGAAATTTTGAATCAATGGGACCTTTAAGCCTCTTAACCAGTATACAGTACACCAAGTGGATATGACAAGTGTTGGTAAGCCATAAGACAGTTCCACTAGTCACCTGTATACAGGGGCAGGCAATTTTTATGAATTTCATAACCAGACCACTACTGTATACAGATGAATACTGTTTCTTCGAAATTTAAAAACTAGGCAATATTACACAGGGACAGATAATCTACAGTCAAACCTGTGAACAAAGGACATCCTTTGGGGAGACAAAATGTGGCCTTTGTTGACAGGTGACTTTTACTCGAAGGTCAAATGGTTCTGTTTTATCAATATACATAATTTATGTTTCTGAAAGACAGGCCTTTACTCACAGTATGACCTTTATTCAAAGGTAGCCGTTAGCACAGGTTTGACTGTATATTACAAAATAAATCACCTGTATACAACAGTAGGCATTTCTTTGAACTGCAGTGCCAGACAATAAAATACATTATGTTCAGGTAATTTCCAAAGACTGTCACACCAGTCAGCTGTATACAGTGGAAAAATTAAAAAAATTAACTTCAGAACCAGTCAAAATTATACAGGCAAGGCAGTTCAAAGCCTGTAATAGTAGTAATTTCCTTGTAGTGGTATTAGTATTGGTACTGAAATACCAGACCTATGTACTGAACAGAGCTGAGCTGACAATCTCTTCTAAGCAGGAGCATGTAAACTTTATGGAGCAATTGTGTCAGGCTTGACTGTTGACTTTTTATATTTGAGGAGAAAGAGGAAAATTTAGTGTGACACATGTGACTTTTCATGTTTTACACTTCAGGAGGAACAGGTAAATTTGGTGTGACACGTGTGACATTCCATCCTGATGTGGAGATACCAAAGCTGAAAGCATGGTACAAAGAACATCCATACCCAAATGAAGCAACATTAATATCATATGCCAATGAGCTAAATCAGGGTGTAGTCAGAATGGAAAGACCGAAAATCACTATAGTGCACTTGAAAAACTGGTGGAAGAATGAAAAACAAAAGCATAAAAGAAAAGAAAAGAAAAATGAAAATAATACTGTGAAGAATATAGCTGGTCAAAGGTTTGTTAAGGAAGTCAATATTTTCAGGGACCAGTCTGATGGAGCAGCAAACAATTTTGGAAACCAGTCTAGTTGTGAAACAAGTGATTCAGAAGTGAAATCAAAAGTGAGGAAAACCATTCTAGGAAACCGTTCAAGAAATACCTCGGGTCATCAGTTGGTGGAAACAAACTTCGGTCATCAGTTGACAAGAATGAACTCGCAAAGAGGAACAAGAGGACAAAACATTTCAAGAAATACCAGTAGGGAATCAGACTGTCAGTTCACCATCGGAGATGATGGAAGTGGAGGTGGTTGTCGGTATTTGAGAAGCAATTCCAGCAGTAGGCCAGATCACCCTGCATTCCATACTCAGGAATGATAGATTGTGCAGCAATAACTTTAACCCTCCTTTAACAACAATGCAGATTATGATCAAAATCTCATATGCCGTACACTATTCAGTCAGTGAATTTTCAGTGAACAGTCAAAGGAAAAATAAATCACACCAACCAATTTAGACGTTTAGGAGGGTAAGGGTTCAACAAGTGAGATTCCATGAGCCATTTCAGTGGTTATCATGATTTATTAACTGAAAGTTGATGGTGAAATAGTGAATAATGATCGTTATTAAGTAACTTACATTTGTGAATGGTAGTGTAATGTGTTATACTGTTTGAGACTGTATGTTGAACATTTACTGTTTGTTTATACCAATTATGAAAAGCTGTGCTAATTTGCGATTGCAGGTAAGTAACCATACTCAATGTATACAAAGTAACTATACATTCCAAACATCATATTGCTGCAGATTCCAAATTGTTCTTATATACTCCATGGCAAAGTCAGCACAACACAGCACAACTCATAGAAATACAATTATTAAAAAGAACCTGTTGGTTCATTAATATACTTTTGTAGTATAAACAAGCTATTGTTTACAAGTGTGGTAAAGTGGCTAGAGACAGGGGAAGACTTTTGATGGACGTACCAATCAGTGCTGTTTGTAAAGAGTTAAAGGAAGTACAAAGCATGACAGAAGTGGTAACTTAAACACATGATGGGAAGTACACCGCATAAGAGGAGAAGTTGACTTAGATATGCGGACGGAAGTACCACATTGTGGTAAATTTTGATAATACATGCTATTATTTATTTACAAGAAGTACCAGCTAGTGGTAATGTAAGAATATACTATAGAAAGTACCAGCTAGTGGTAATGTAAGAATATACTATAGAAAGTACCAGCTAGTGGTAATGTAAGAATATACTATAGAAAGTACCAGCTAGTGGTAATGTAAGAATATACTATAGAAAGTACCAGCTTATGGTAACTTTGGATGCATGGAGGGTAGGAGGGACTAGTTAGAGTTACTTAAATTAGTACAGCTGGTAAATTCTGTAAAGATTTGGAGAAAGAATGAACTGATCAAAGCTTCAGCGACATGGAAATGTGATTTACTAGTGACAGGAGTAAATACAAATGGAAGTTATTAGAAGAAGTGCTGTTTTGAATATATCTAGTTGCAAAACTTAAAGGGGAAAACTTTCACTTAAAGTACACTTGGAATTAGGATCAGTCCAATTTGTGGTTGATATTCTTAAAGTGTCATAAAGTATGTTACCTAGTCAAAGTTAGTAGTTTACAGTTAGCTTACAGTTAGCATTAGATACTTGATGTACATATCAGTTCCAATTTTTCAGGTATTAGTTTCATTATAGTTATGAAAAATTTTATTATGCAATTCTTTAGTCTAGTGTATTGATTTTTTGTTATGATCACTTTTTTAATTAGTATAAACATGTAAGCATATGTTCTAAAATTTAGAGACATCATAAATATGTTTTAGTGAACATGTAAAAATGTTTTTGTTTACACCTACACAGGTTTGTAATTAGATTACTGTATGACTTTAATACCTTGAGCATCAGTTACTTCAGAACTATGGCCAACTAAATTTGTTTGCTTAGTCACCTAGATGACCTGGGTTTGATTCTCAGTCAGGTCACTTGGTGTGTTGTTGGTTAAGACATCTGTTTACCTGGCTGTAAATGGTATCTGTGTTCAGTTTGCCTTTTATTCTGATTGATTCCATCATGAGCTGTTACACTTGTAAGAGTGATTGGCATAAATTTAGAGAACTTTTTTGCCAACGAGTGAATATAAAAATAGAATAAAATATATGTGTGAAAAAAATCAAGAACTGCCTGTTTGTCTATATATGAATCATGTTTATTCCATCTACCATTACTTTCTAACTCAAACAACACCTGTACATTGTCAGAGTGAATTATTTTTTACTAAATTACTACATTAATACTGTAGATCCATTACTTTATGTGGTGGTTTTATTTGGGCTTTATTTGCAGTTAGACTTACAGCGGCAAAATACAACTACCACCAATATTCGTCCTTTGTGTCAAGTTCAAATCTAAAATGTCTGCCATTTAATCTTCATTGCTACAAATGGAGATTACTAGAAAGGGTGGGTAACTAAATAGCTCAGTATAATCAAACTTCGGTGTTACTTCCCTTTTCAAATACTATCAATATTAAATCCCAAATCGTTTTTGCCAGCTGAAAAAAATCAGTTGTTCAGTACTTTGATCTCAGATACTGTTACTATAGTTATGATAACAATGTAATCATGTGTTATAATCTTCGGCATATAGAGATTTTGCTCTTTTTCAACCGTCTTTCTTACATGCGATTTGCAGTGTTTGGAGTAACTGGCTAAGGGCAAACACATTAATTAATTCCTTTCATATGTCACGTGTTTGGATTGATTATGAGTGGCACCGAGGGTAATAGTATTGATCATTTATGACTGGTTCCCAAAAAGCTTTTTAAAAGGTTTAATTTTGCCGCAGTAACTAGTAGGTGCTAGTACACAGACACAATGTTAACATGGTTTAGGTTCTTAAGTTGGTGTTTTAAATAGGCGGTTTTACTCAAATCCACCAATTTTGGACACTGCCATTATTTTGGATTCTCAAAAAACGCCAAAATTTAACACCGCCAAATATAATCTAATTACAGTAAATGGAGGCTATGTGATATTGCTGTAAGTTGGGTAACATTCATGGCGAGTACCTCAGATGTCACAGGTATTTCAGCGTAATATAACTGACCTTAAGTTTCTGAAGTTTGACAGTATTTGAAAGTGTTTTAATGTAAGTGTTTTAATTGCATATATAGCCAGTTTAGTTTAGCTCATTTTGTTGTTTTAGACACTTGTTAGTCATGTTTCTTTTTTTGTTTGTTTTATGTAGCCACATATGTATGTTATCAGTTATGAATCTGTATGTTTATTCCTTTACTTTAGGTAACATTTGTATCACTTGAATCTTTTTATATTAAAGTGTTAAATGAACAGGTATGGATGTAAGAAGGGTTAACAAATACATGTATGTTGATTTGTAAACATGGTATATATCAGAATATAGTAATTTAGTTTTACAACAGAAATGTTTTGATGTGAAAATAAATTCCAGAAAATTACATTGTATTCATCACTTTCATCAAAAAACATTGTATACCCATTTTTTTAAGCATTAACAAGGTGACCCAAAAGCAAGTCATAAACACTGTGCATTTTGTACTAATAAAACCTCCTGCTTTCCTGTTCACAGGACATATGATATTTGCAGCTGTATTTTTTTAACCTGAATTTACTGACTGTAACCTTGTCATGCATTGAAAGATTTTGAAATACTTGGCACAAATGTTCAGCACATCAAGATGACATGTCGCATGCAAGACCCACGCCCCTATCTTAAAGGTCAAGGTCTCGCTTAGAGTTTAAAGGTCATGGAATCCTGTATACATAGTTACTCTGTCATGTATTGAAGGATTTTAAAATTACATGGCACAATTGTTGAGCACAAGGAGATGACATGTCATGCACAAGTCCCACATCCTTACCATGAAGGTGAAGGTCACACTTAAGGGTCAGACATTTTAGAATCCTGCACATATGCAAAATGTTCATGTCCAGATTGTAACTCTGTTATACAGTGAAGGAGTTTAGAATGAATTGGAACATTACCATGTGCATGTGCCAGCCACAGACTGTGAGACAACACAATGGGGGCACTTGTTATTTATGAGGGACAGCTCTTGTTCATTTTAGGGACAATTTTCAGGTGACCTTTTTGGTGAATGATTTTCAGGAACAGTACATTTTTCATGTGAACACATTGCTTTGAAATTGATTAATATTATTCTGTTTGATACCATTTTGTTTCAACAAAAATCCACCTATTTTTTAGCTCACCTGGCACAAAGTGCCAGATTGAGCTATTAGGATCGCATTCCGTCCGGCGTCCGTCCGTCCGTCCACCATTTCCTTCAAACAGCATCTCTTCTGAAACCACTGGGCCAATGTTATTGAAACTTTGCAGGGATGTTCCTTGCATGAAGCTCTATCAAAGTTGTTCAAAGAATTCCATTCCTTGCAGAACTCTGGTTGCTATGGCAACAAATAGAAAAAACTTTAAAAATCTTCTTTTCTGAAACCACAAGGCCTAGAGCTTAGATATTTGGCATGTAGCTTTGTCTAGTGGACCTCTACGAAAATTGTTCAAATTATGACCCCCGGGTCAAAATTGACCCTGCCCGGGGGATCACTTAGTTTTGCATAGGCTTATATAGGAAAAACTTTAAAAATCTTCTTCTCTGAAACCACAAGGCCTAGAGCTTAGATGTTTAGCATGTGGCATTGTCTAGTGGACTTGTACCAAGATTGTTCAAATTATGAGCCCCGCGTCAAAATTGACCCTGCCCGGGGGATCACTTGGTTTTACATAGGCTTATATAGGGAAAACTTTAAAAATCTTCTTCTATGAAACCACAAGGTCTAGAGCTTAGATATTTAGCATGTGGCATTGTCTAGTGGACCTCTACCAAGATTGTTCAAATTATGAGCCCTGGGTCAAAGTTGACCCGGCTTGGGGGGTCAATTGGTTTTACATAGGCTCATATAGGAAAAACTTTAAAAATCTTCTTCTCTGAGATATTTAGCATGTGGCATTGTCTAGTGGACCTTTACAAGATTGGTCAAATTATGACCCCCTAGTCAAAATTAACCCTTCCTGGGAGGGGGAAAAGTACTTGATTTCACATAGGCTTATATAGGGAAAACTTTAAAAAAAAACACAAGGCAGACAGGCAGATAATAGATATTTGAAATGTTACTTAGCATTGTGTAGTGGACCTCTACGAATTATGTTAGAATCATGACCCCTTTTATTATAGCAAATGGTAGTCAGGTGAGTGATATAGGGCCATCATGGCCCTCTTGTTTATTAAAATACTACTTGTGTGAAATTTTGATTTAATTTTAAAGAGATTTTCTTTTAGTTTAGTCTTTAAATAAATGTTACATGTACTAGTTTATACATGTAAATGAGTTGGTTGATACTTATGAATGTTTTCTTTTCTTTTTGCAATGCAAAGTTTAGTTTAGGCATATGCGCTTAGTTTATGTACATGTATGAATACATCAGTAGAACACAGGAGCTAGTTTAGTTTAGGCATATCAGCTTAGTTTATGTACATGTATGAATGTGTCAGTAGAACACAGGAGCTAGTTTAGTTTAGGCATATGAGCTTAGTTTATGTACATGTATGAATACATCAGTAGAACACAGGAGCTAGTTTAGTTTAGGCATATCAGCTTAGTTTATGTACATGTATGAATGTGTCAGCAGAACACAGGAGCTAGCTTAGTTTAGGCATATGAGCTTAGTTTATGTACATGTATGAATACATCAGTAGAACACAGGAGCTAGCTTAGTTAAGGCATATGAGCTTAGTTTATGTACGTGTATGATTACATCAGTAGAACACAGGAGCTAGCTTAGTTTAGGCATATGAGCTTAGTTTATGTACATGTATGAATACATCAGTAGAACACAGGAGCTAGCTTAGTTTAGGCATATGAGCTTAGTTTATGTACATGTATGAATACATCAGTAGAACACAGGAGCTAGCTTAGTTTAGGCATATGAGCTTAGTTTATGTACATGTATGAATACATCAGTAGAACACAGGAGCTAGGTTAGTTTAGGCATATGAGCTTAGTTTATGTACGTGTATGATTACATCAGTAGAACACAGGAGCTAGCTTAGTTTAGGCGTATCAGCTTAGTTTATGTACATGTATGAATGTGTCAGTAGAACACAGGAGCTAGCTTAGTTTAGGCATATGAGCTTAGTTTATGTACGTGTATGATTACATCAGTAGAACACAGGAGCTAGCTTAGTTTAGGCGTATCAGCTTAGTTTATGTACGTGTATGAATGTGTCAGTAGAACACAGGAGCTAGCTTAGTTTAGGCATATGAGCTTAGTTTATGTACGTGTATGATTACATCAGTAGAACACAGGAGCTAGCTTAGTTTAGGCATATGAGCTTAGTTTATGTACATGTATGAATACATCAGTAGAACACAGGAGCTAGCTTAGTTTAGGCATATGAGCTTAGTTTATGTACATGTATGAATACATCAGTAGAACACAGGAGCTTGGTTAGTTTAGGCATATGAGCTTAGTTTATGTACGTGTATGATTACATCAGTAGAACACAGGAGCTAGCTTAGTTTAGGCGTATCAGCTTAGTTTATGTACATGTATGAATGTGTCAGTAGAACACAGGAGCTAGCTTAGTTTAGGCATATGAGCTTAGTTTATGTACGTGTATGATTACATCAGTAGAACACAGGAGCTAGCTTAGTTTAGGCGTATCAGCTTAGTTTATGTACATGTATGAATGTGTCAGTAGAACACAGGAGCTAGCTTAGTTTAGGCATATGAGCTTAGTTTATGTACGTGTATGAATACATCAGTAGAACACAAGAGCTAGCTTAGTTTAGGCATATGAGCTTAGTTTATGTACATGTATGAATACATCAGTAGAACACAGGAGCTAGGTTAGTTTAGGCATATGAGCTTAGTTTATGTACGTGTATGATTACATCAGTAGAACACAGGAGCTAGCTTAGTTTAGGCGTATCAGCTTAGTTTATGTACATGTATGAATACATCAGTAGAACACAGGAGCTAGCTTAGTTTAGGCGTATCAGCTTAGTTTATGTACATGTATGAATACATCAGTAGAACACAGGAGCTAGCTTAGTTTAGGCATATGAGCTTAGTTTATGTACGTGTATGATTACATCAGTAGAACACAGGAGCTAGCTTAGTTTAGGCATATGAGCTTAGTTTATGTACATGTATGAATACATCAGTAGAACACAGGAGCTAGCTTAGTTTAGGCATATGAGCTTAGTTTATGTACATGTATGAATACATCAGTAGAACACAGGAGCTTGGTTAGTTTAGGCATATGAGCTTAGTTTATGTACGTGTATGATTACATCAGTAGAACACAGGAGCTAGCTTAGTTTAGGCGTATCAGCTTAGTTTATGTACATGTATGAATGTGTCAGTAGAGCACAGGAGCTAGCTTAGTTTAGGCATATGAGCTTAGTTTATGTACGTGTATGAATACATCAGTAGAACACAGGAGCTAGCTTAGTTTAGGCATATGAGCTTAGTTTATGTACATGTATGAATACATCAGTAGAACACAGGAGCTTGGTTAGTTTAGGCATATGAGCTTAGTTTATGTACGTGTATGATTACATCAGTAGAACACAGGAGCTAGCTTAGTTTAGGTGTATCAGCTTAGTTTATGTACATGTATGAATGTGTCAGTAGAGCACAGGAGCTAGCTTAGTTTAGGCATATGAGCTTAGTTTATGTACGTGTATGAATACATCAGTAGAACACAGGAGCTAGCTTAGTTTAGGCATATGAGCTTAGTTTATGTACATGTATGAATACATCAGTAGAACACAGGAGCTAGCTTAGTTTAGGCATATGAGCTTAGTTTATGTACGTGTATGATTACATCAGTAGAACACAGGAGCTAGCTTAGTTTAGGCGTATCAGCTTAGTTTATGTACATGTATGAATGTGTCAGTAGAACACAGGAGCTAGCTTAGTTTAGGCATATGAGCTTAGTTTATGTACATGTATGAATACATCAGTAGAACACAGGAGCTTGGTTAGTTTAGGCATATGAGCTTAGTTTATGTACGTGTATGATTACATCAGTAGAACACAGGAGCTAGCTTAGTTTAGGCATATGAGCTTAGTTTATGTACGTGTATGAATACATCAGTAGAACACAGGAGCTAGCTTAGTTTAGGCATATGAGCTTAGTTTATGTACATGTATGAATACATCAGTAGAACACAAGAGCTAGCTTAGTTTAGGCATATGAGCTTAGTTTATGTACGTGTATGAATACATCAGTAGAACACAGGAGCTAGCTTAGTTTAGGCATATGAGCTTAGTTTATGTACATGTATGAATACATCAGTAGAACACAGGAGCTAGGTTAGTTTAGGCATATGAGCTTAGTTTATGTAAGTGTATGATTACATCAGTAGAACACAGGAGCTAGCTTAGTTTAGGCGTATCAGCTTAGTTTATGTACATGTATGAATGTGTCAGTAGAACACAGGAGCTAGCTTAGTTTAGGCATATGAGCTTAGTTTATGTACGTGTATGATTACATCAGTAGAACACAGGAGCTAGCTTAGTTTAGGCGTATCAGCTTAGTTTGTGTACATGTATGAATGTATCAGTAGAACACAGGAGCTAGCTTAGTTTAGGCATATGAGCTTAGTTTATGTACATGTATGAATGTGTCAGTAGAACACAGGAGCTAGCTTAGTTTAGGCATATGAGCTTAGTTTATGTACATGTATGAATACATCAGTAGAACACAGGAGCTAGCTTAGTTTAGGCATATCAGCTTAGTTTATGTACATGTATGAATGTGTCAGTAGAACACAGGAGCTAGTTTAGTTTAGGCATATGAGCTTAGTTTATGTACGTGTATGAATGTGTCAGTAGAAGAAGGAGCTAGTTTATTTTAGTTAGTCCAGTTTGTGCAGAAAAAAGCTAGTTAACAGAATTAAGTGTGCTAGTGTGCTAAAATCACTCCTTTTATTCATTAACTTTTCCACGCTTTTAGTGTCAGCTTAGTTTAAAATGCAGGTAGCAACTTATTCAATCTCTGAATTTAGCAGCCTTTGTTCTCTGTGTATTATTTTGCCATACATAAGTAGAGCCATCTTCAATGTTTTCACAATTTATCTGTTTGTTCAAATTGTTAATTGTTTTGGACTGCTGCAGCAATAAAAGTTTAAAGAAAACTTGAAAGTTTTTGTGTTCATTACTTTTTAGCTCACCTGAGCATGATTATATGGTCAGGTTGACTTATTGAAACTACTCGCCATCCAATGTCCTTTGTCCACCATTTCTTTTGAATGGCGTCTTCTCTGAAACCACATGATAGAAGATGACGCAACCTGGCATGGAGGTTTCTGTGATGGTTCTCAACCAAAGTTGTTCAAAGTATTCCTTTCCATGCAGAACTGGAATGTCTTTGAAAATCGTTTTGAAAACTGCAAAGCCCATTACCATTGCCTTAGTGGACCCACCGACTTGGTTAACTTATTATATATTGGTTTTGGCAGGGTTGTCCGTCTGTCCATCACAAAGTTTGTGTCACAGTTATCTTCAAAAGTATTTGAGTTAGAGTCCTGAAAGTTTTACAGGAATGTTTATCAGCATGTGAAGTGCACCCGTGTTATAATGTGAGAAAAATTTGTTTTACAGCATGTGAAGTCCTTCCTGCAAAAACCGTACTTCATATGAGGGGGGATTTATTAAGATTCATCCAGGGTGATATTGGAACATAGCTAACAACCCTGGGTGTCCGATGATGGTGAAGTTGTGCACCTGGGGTTTTTGATGCCAATTCATCCAGTATTGACAGAGTGATGGTCATTGACTATGTGAAAATTGGCAATTTTCAACTTGTGTTCCACATAACTGAAAAAGTATTTGAGCTACAGCCATGAAACTTTACAGGAATGTTTGTCAGCATGTGAAGTTGTGCACCTAGTGTTTTTTTAAGACCATCCAGGATTTGGAATAGTTGGGGCTTTTGACCAAATAATTGACAATATTACTTTACAGTGTAACGGAAATTTTAGAAGTCTTCATGCCAACACCCATTGGCTGAATTAGGAATGTTCCTAGAATGACCCTCTATAAAGATTGTTCAAGCCATGTTGATTTGTCAAACAAAAGGGTAAGAATAGCCCTATATCACTCATCCGTGTCTACAGCAGTCATCTGCAGTTCTGTTTAAAGACTTGCATGATTGATTTGGGTTGAACAGATCTAAATGTTACAAATTTAATAACGGTATAAGTCAGAACCTACATAAGAGGGTTAAAACAGTACTGCCGTTCACCTGGGTTTGCTTTTTGCAAAAATCTGAACCAAAGCTGACAAAGGGTATGGTAACTTTAAATCTACCAATCTTACCTTCAACACGAGTCATCTGCAGACGACACGCACAATACGTACTGGTAAGCAGTTTTTGCACCATTTGCAAGTTGGGTTCTTTTTGTAAATGAATAGAAACATTTCTCATTTACTATATAGCATAAATTGACATTTATAAGCAATGTAACAATATGGGATGATGAAAACTAGAAATGTCGCCATAGGCCCCTAATACACTCTCCCCTCCCCCCTCCCCAACCAATATTTTTGTACCTCTTGTATATGAAATATTCAGATGGTCACAATTTTCATAACATATTAGGGGTTGTTTGGTTGTTAAAGAAGTTATGCAATGTTTGGAAAAAGTAATCAAAATATTAGTAAGGAGTATTTAATAACACAAGATCTTACACATAAAATTATGGAATGTATACAATATTAAGTAAGTAGGTAACAGTTTGTGTAGAGGTCCACTTGGCAATGCTACATGCAAAATATCTAAGCTGTAGGCCTTGTGGTTTCAGATATTTTTAAAGTTTTTCCTATTTGTTGCCATAGCAATCAAGAGTGCTGCATGGAATGGAATTCTTTGAACAGCTTTGATAGAACTTCATGCAAGCAACATCCCTGCAAAGTTTTATCAACATTGGCCACTGGGCACATAGTCAGAGAATGTTGTTTTAAGGAAATGGTGGCCAGACAGACCACATAAGCGAAACAGTGAGTGGTCCTTATTGCCGATCCTGAAACTTTGTACCAGGTGACCTAACAAGGATCAGTTTGTTACCTAAATTTCCACAAAGGTCGATATTTCTGTGAAAGGCCAGACCATTTATAAAAGAGTGAATCAAAACCAATGCCCAATGATTTTACATATTTTTATCTCTTGTATATAATCATACAAAACAACAGTATATATATATACTAATTAAAAATGAAATATGACACTTTATTAATGTACATGAATCATGAACACCTATGTAATTTACTCATAGCTGTGAAAGAAAATCCCCTCACTGCTCACTTGATATACAAAATGTACATGTATACAATTAAAACTGAGCACTGCTGTATGAAAACAAACATTTTCACCTTAGTTTTTAGAAGTTGTAACACAAAAATTGTAATAATACACCCCACATACAAATACTTGTGACTTGTACATGTATTGTTTAGTACGAAGATGCAGAACTCAAATATTGGTTTACATTCAGTGGACTAAAGATACATAAAATACTAGGATATACTTATGTACTAACGTCACAGTAAGTCACCCATTGTGTCCAACAGTATTTTGGAATGTGTTTGGAAATTACAATGCAACAATATAAACAAAAGCATAAAGTCATAATGCCTAACAAAGGGTTGCCAGTTCTTCCAATATTATAAGAGACTGCGACATCCTCTAATGACCTGAAGAAAAGCCAAAAATAGCGTGTACCAGTCATGTCTCCACAAGTCCATCATAGGCAATGAAAATATCACATGACCATGTTATCTGATGAAAATTCCTTAAGATACATCTCCCAATTTTACCCTGTAAAAGCTGACATCATAATATATTTACAGTATTACATTTATACTTTGTACCATAAAAAAGCAAAGAACGGATTTCTCTGATGGTGTGGTCTTTTCACAAATACACAAAATTCATTGTGGAATAATGAATTTACACATAGCAGACAAAGTAAATTATTTTTGGAACAACAAAAACATCACAGTCAAAACATCTCACACCTCTGTATAACACACACACAGTTTCCACATTCACAATAAACTGGACTGGTTCTTCAACTGTATTTCACCATTTCACTATGCAGACTGGTCCTACATCTGTAGATTCCAATTGGTTAGAAGTATATTTTTTAAACTGACCAATCGGGAGTCAGGGATTTTAGTCTGGTCTCATAAATTTTCTTCTGAGACTCTTTAGGAAACTTATTGTCAAGATACATGAATATGTTTGGCAAGTTGCCAGGATAAAAACAATTAAATATAATTATGTTAGGTGAAAGAATGTGAAACAATTTCAAAACTTATACATAAAATGTGTTCTTATAACATCACCAGACTGTTGTATACACAAAACCTAAAACACACAAATATCAAGAACATTGTTGTAAGTATAAGCAGATTCTAGATTATTATAAATATTATAATTTGAACAACTGATAATTTATTCTCTGGATTTATAGCTATATAAAAAGACAACTAGCTCTAACGTTTCTACTACATTGTTGTATCTTTAATTATCTATTCAACCTTTCACACAGAGACTCTGGCTGAAATCCTAACTCAGCCCTTGTTGGCTGCTTTCTGCCTAGTTTAGTTTATACTTATTCATCTTAGCTCGATTGTGAAGAAAGCTTGAAGCTTGTCACTTTCGAGTCTGCTTCCTGGAAAAACCATTCATATAAGGAGTTACGGTGTACAGTGTGCATCTGCTTAATCAGGTACAAGTACTTACAAATCAACAGGTTGCGTAAATTTCAAAATGAGTACCCCTACAAACAATAAATGGAGCCTTCTAAATTGAAAGATGGACAAGTCCATTTAAAAATTTGATTTGACAGGGCAATGGTTGGGTTCATATTTGGCTCCCCTATGAACAAGAAATGCAGCAATAGGAAGATGGAAAAGTCTATTTGCAGAAAATTATGGAGGGCAAGGGTTAAAACATCGCCCTGATGCAGCCTGCTGCAATATACATACAAATGCATTCAAACCTATCAACCATGTCAGATTAGCTATTAAAAGTTTCTTGAATGACATTATTTCTCTGATGAGTACAGATATCACATGATTTGTTTGTCCTGTTCACATATAACACAATGATATATGACTAGCAGTATATGATATGGAATGTTGGTGCTATGCCTTGGCTTGTACAACCCCTGGACTCTCCTCACTGGTTGCCTTGGATATTTGTTTACCAAGGTACTCCCTGAAACACACAGAAGAAACAAACCTGTTTTTAAATAGTTCAATGATGTTTTCCGACAACTGTTTTTAAAAGTCACTTACATCTTTAATGACATAAACAGAAGTTCATGTTAAATTAGCCTTGTTAAGATTACACTGTAGTTGTATTAAGAATAAGATGTTGATTTTGTTTAGTGATATGCCAGTATCTAAAACAGCAAGTTATGCGACACGAAAAAACACTCATCATTGGAAATTTATGTCTTATATAAAGGATGTAAATGTCAGTGAAAATTAATGCCACAGGAACTTACCAATTATGAACCATTAATTTTTGCACAGCTATCAAAGCCTCGTAACGTACATTAGGATCTTCATGTGTAAGATACTGCATTACCAAATGCTTAGCACCTAACTGTTCTATTACACTGAAACAAAATACAGTTGAACATGAGTTAATGGACACACTTATCAAACAGCCACCTTGCTTTAACAGCTTACACTTGATTTATCCTAGATTTAAATCTCATTCACCATAAATACAACATTTCTTGGAAAAATTTCTCAGAATCTCTCAATTAAATGTATACCGGTAAGATAGAGCTTTGTTTCTAACATGTGACATTTACCTTTCAACTGTGATACTTATATGTATTCCATAAGTCAACAAAAACTTACATATTCTTTACCATCTCTCTAGAATTGTGGATATGAAATCCATGGATTTATATGTGCCAACGAAACTGAGAACTACGAAATTTCTTGCCCATGAATACAAATAAATGCATTCAAAGTGTATAATCATTTTATATAAAAAAGTATCACTACTTTAGTACCTCGGTGAAGTCTTACAGATATATTGTAAACTTACTTTTTCCCTCTAGGATAATATCGTACATATTCTCCTATGTCATGGGCAGCCACAGATAAAATTAATGGATCCTTGCTTCCCTCTAACAACCTTACTAGTATTCTGAAATACAAAAAATTAAATTGCTACATATGTTATTTGGAATATTAACAGGTTCTTGCTTTCTAAAAAGGATAAAGAGCATACATAATTTGTCTCAGAAAGACAGATGGATTGACAGGCAAACAACCATGCTAAAACACTAGGCCTCCCGATATTATATGGGTAAAGTTAAGATTTTCCAAAATACAGAAAATATTTGTTGGTGGGTGCACAGTATATGTAATATAACTCCTTTCCACACTCTCTTGGAAAGGGCAATTAGAAGTGCTCCTTTAGACACAACAAGCACCTCATGATAGGTAATCCTTCCTCTACTTGGTTGCCTAAAGAATTAGACTATACTAGACACACTCTAAATAACTAGAAGAGAGTCACAATTGATTTCAATCAAAACCCATGTAGAGGCATGCATTTCATCCACTGCAAACCATGCAGACCATACTAATCTATGTAATATCATCTGTGTACACTGTTCCAAATTCATATCAACAATTTTCATACATAATCATTTCTTTTTAATTGGAAAAAAAGCAGTTATCTGACTTACTTTAGGAGCTCATAATTTTTCTCATTTAATCGAATAGCATTTTCTCTCCAGAACCTGTCACTCTTGTGTACAGGACTCCACTCTAACCTTCCAGACTTTATCTCTGTTACATACTCGTCAAACGAACTGAAATATCACAAAATATAACATCGACAACTATATACCAGTAAACTTTGATCTCTACTCTACTGGAAGCAGACTTTTCTTTCACTGCAGACCATGATCAGTCTGCAGGTTACTGTAAATCAATTCAATTTTTGCTCCAATTAATGTTTGAGTTTGCAGTTATCAGACTGATTCAGGGTTATTTATTTCTAAAGTAAAGAAAATTTCTTTGTCATATTCTAAAATTTGCAAAACCAAGTTGTACACAAAAAACTAGCAGGCTTACAGTTTCTGATTGGTTATGTCATTTAAATTTGCGACAGTTAATGTATATACAGTTGGAGAATCAAACGGTGTTATAAATTTTTGCATTTTAACCCATTGTGAATTAGAATAGGATTAATTATTCAGTGATTTTGACATTTGTGACCGCATATATGGTTTTACGTTGCCATTAAAAATATTTGCTACCATTAAAAACTGTACACATGTATACAGCCGCAAATGTCATAATAACGAAACAGTTAAGCCTACATTCTTCACTATTTCAACTGTTATTTGCATAGTAAATCAAGCATAGCCAACAACAATTATTGTGATAAAAAGATTCTGTCTTCTTACATATTGTACATCCAACATAACATTCTATGACCTGGTTGTATCTTATATACCTGAGATCTTGCACAGATTCCTGTAACTTTTCCTGTAGGAACTCTAGATCCTCAACTATATCTGGGTCGTCAAACTTTCTAGCTTCTAGCAGCTCTAACTGCTTCATTACTTTACACTGAACCATGGATAACGCATTCTCCTGTACAATCTCCCGCTCCTCAGGCTTCTCTAGTAAGTTCTGAAGTATGAAACATGTAACTCAATGAAAGAGTGAAATAGTTTGTTCAACAGACAAACATGCTAGGAAAAAAGATTATGACTGATCAAAATAGCTTTAGAAAAGCTTGAGACAATGTTTTTCTTTTTACATTCTGTGAAGAAGGAAAAACCTGTCCCTGTCCTTGACAAGTGTGACAAAAATATCCCAAAAAGCTCAAACATTTGTGAACAAATGTATAGGACATAACTCACCCTAAAAGTAGCCAGTATGATTCTGGAGACCTTCTCTTTCACTGTATCACTCAATATATCGGACAGGATTGGTATAATACTGTGCTGTCTGAAACAAACACCACACAGCATATAAATTGAAATTGGAATACACCTTTAGAATCAATCACTACTGTTATTAATATGAAAGCCTTATTTTACTGAAATGAAACAACTATAATGCTAAACACAACTTTTTTTCATATCTCAATTATGAATAGATAGGCAGTTTATTTAACGATCATTCTAGGAAAAGATCAGTGGTGGATTCGTATCCACCGCAAAAACTGCCAAGTTTCAAACATAAAGAGTCAGGTGGGTAGCTGGGATTGAAAAAGCGATTAGTGAGAGATGAAGTGCTAACTTAACCCCCCACCTAACTGCTAAGACTCAAAGAGCTGCTTAAGTTTCTGACATTTAATACTTAAATGACAATAACAGCATGTAAACTGATGTGACGTTATACATGTATGTACAAACACGTGATGTGACAAACATTGCGTAATACTGACGTACTTGTTGGCACCTTGAGATACAACATCTCTCTATTTCCTTAAAAACATACGAATGGAAAATTCAACAACAACTTATTATTACAACACAATTTTATATCATCATTTTCACATCTTTTTTCTCTCTAAAAAACATACAAAACTCACGACAGGCATGTCAGTACATCCAGGTACAAGACAAAAACATAACAACATTCAACTCTCACTCAGAATGTCGCAGGTAATTCTGCATTTGAAACCAGTGTAGATCATGATCAGCCCATATCTTTGTGCAGTCTAATCATGACCTGCATTATTTTCTACTTAGTAAATCCTTCTAAGAATTCAAGCGAATTAAGTGTTAACTCATTCCTATTTAGAAGGCAATGTTTAGCTTCTGTATGGTTAACCTTACATTATCTATCTCCACTATGTTACTTCTTACATAAACCATACGTACTTGTTCATTCGCTCTAGCAGGGTTGAATTGAATGTGAGACACCAGAGACAGAAAATGAGCTGATACTGGATCTGGAAGCCCATCTTACTCGAATCTAACACGGAAATAATCCTGAAATACAAACATTCAACCTGCAGACAAGTATTTCTCATCCCTATAGCACTTAGCATAATGGTAAAGATGTTAGCTTTTAGCAGAATCATAAATAGACTAATCCAGTACTTTCAAGAACTTTTTAACATATAATCCCAAAAATAGTTATGCATAAAAATAAAAAGATTTCTCTTCTCTTTTGTTTTTGGGTGTGATAACAAGTTACCCTCCTCAACAGAAGTGAATAAATTTTTGTACTGTAAAAGTGTATTTTCTTTTACGCTCCACTCTCAAATATCAAATGTCTCTTCCAGTGATGTGGTCAAACACCATCACACTAAAGGCAAATCCTCCATAAAGGGAATGGTTTCTTTTCAGGCAGAGAGGTAACACTGTCTACTCAGTGTAAAAAATGCAAACTTGGCAATATATTCTGCAGACTTCTTATATTGCTGCAAACTTAGCAATATATTCTGTAAACTGCATATATTGCTGCAAACTTGGCAATATATTGCTGCAAACTTGGCAATATATTCTACAAAACATCAGAGACTTACGTAGCAACACCGCAACCGAACAACTATGTATGTATCTACAATTAACATCAGTAGGCACTTGCTTTGTAGGACCATTACCCTTGACAACCTTAACAAAACCATTAATCTGATATGTATACCCTAGAATTAAAACATCATTACCTAGAATAGGCATGTTGCCCTAGTTAAAAACCTGTTACTGTAGAAGAAAGTGTTACCTAATAAACATTACCCTAGAATGAAAAGAAATGTTACCCTAGAATGAAAACCTATTACCCTAGAATGAAAAGACATGTTACCCTAGATTAAAAACCTATTACTCTAGAATGAAAAGAAAAGTTACCCTAGAATGAAAACCTATTACCCTAGAATGAAAAGAAATGTTACCCTAGATGAAAACCTATTACCCTAGTTTGATATAAGGGATGAATATTCACATAACTGCAGTACATGTAACTGGCAAGACTGTTACTGCAAATGTGACTTTAAATATTACTCTGTTAAAGCAGTAAGATTATTTACAAATCCATTCATTATGCAGAATGAAAACGATTTACACTGGTCAGAGTTTCTTGTACAACACAGGGTACTTTAAAGATACCACCCTGCTAACTGATCAAATTATCACACGGTCATTATATTTAATTCTATCATCAAATTTACAATATAACTATAGAAAACACACAAAACAACTTATTGATATGATAGAAACACATACAGGTAGTTTAAGTTGATCTTTCAACCAGTTGAGGTAAAATTTGAGATCATTGGTTTCCATCAGGTCTTTGCTCCAACATGCAATCTTGGCTATAATTCTGCTTGTCTGAAAACATACATAGAACAATGTATACAAAGTTTAATGTGAAAATTCATGTCTTGGCAATATGTCTTGACTCATATTACTGTGAACGTTTTTCTGGTGATGTTTTTATTTTCGCTAATTTTCACGAATAAACCACATCATATATTCGTCAATGTCGCTTTAATGTCTATCTTAAGATTTATTAAGCTCTACATCTTGCTTGCCAATTCAAGAAATTGCGAACAAATTGAAAATTAGAAAATCGCGAAATAAAATCACAAATATAAAGAAGTGCAATAACTCTGCCAACAGACCTCAAATCTGGCCAGTTATCAAACCTGACCTCAGCAAAGTGTCAGAAGACACTCTTATCAAGATCAATAAAACCTGAATAACAACTAAAGTTTCTTGAAGATTGAATATAAACTGCTTCAGTGTGGGAGAGGAAACAAATCCTACCAACAACTGTGATAAATATACCTCTGACCTCTTTGAAAAAAGGCGTAAATAAATGCAATGTATTGTGTATACCTGGTTTACAATGAACCTATCATTCCTGTCCAGAAGGTGTAGAAATGGTGTCCACACTGATTCCTTGTTCTTCTTTGAATACATCTTCAGAATTTCCACCCTTGTTTTGTCTTCCTATAATAAATATAAACTTAGAAGTTTATCCAGTGACAAAAAAGCTGACAATCTGAATTCTAAATTACTACAATATCTACCATTCTTACTTGCTAATAAACCAACTAACTTATAAAAAAGTCCTCAATATTTATCAAAGAATTACAAAACTTTCTGCAATGAAAGTGTCCCATACATTTAAGACATTCTTGAACCATCATCTGATACTATGTTCCAGAAATAACTGACAAGCTCCTGAAAGACTGGAACCAAACAATGTTAGGCAATAGTTTGCCATACTAACACAGGCAATGACTTTACACCCGTAAATCGGAATCAGACAAACACACAGACACATGTTCGGGAACATTGCAATGAACTTTGACCTTTACCTGTAATACATCATCTAACATGGTCAGAATGTACTGTAAGGTTTGGTCCTTGGCTATATGACTCATCAGATTAAAGAACGTCTTCGCAAACTGAAAATAGAGACAATAAAAGTTACATTTGAGTCTACGATGTGGGCCAGTAAATGTTTAAGTAAGTTCAAAAATGATTGCCCATATCAGTCATCATTTACACGACACGATCACTATAGAAAATATAAATTACCATCACAGATATTATCCAAATATGAAATAAATTATTGTAGAACAACTTGTTTTACTTAAAACATGGCTTAAATCACACAAATTTCAACAAAGCACATTACAGTCACTGATAAACTCCAATACTGATAAGCCTCATTTGGTAAGTACTTGCAGCTAAATCAAAATCATCGAACATTACCGTATATAAAACTGTATGTACCTATTAAAAAAATACTGACATGGCATTTTACTGAAATAAGTGTTATAAAAATGGTCAGTGCCTTGCTATGTTATATTCCACACTACAATACTGAACTAATTTATATACTAGATAGAAAAATATGCTATAAACATTACAAGTACATGTATATACATTGTACCTGCATCTTCCCCTGCTGTTCCCGTAACAGTCCCATCCTCTGTTCCGGGTTGGCATTGTCAAATTTTGATATGAACTGAAAATCTTCGCTGGAGATCATCTGTCCTCTGAAAAATAATTAGGAAAAGAAAACATGACATGTACATCATCCTGAGAATGGTGACCCGGATAGAGTGACTAAACGAATATAACGGAACTGAAAGAGAGAAGAACAAGTAAACCTGCCTGGCTAGCACAACAAGCAGGTCTTATTTAATTTCTTGTTTTACCAGAACTATACAACATTTTTTTCTAAGTACATATCGAGGGATCATTGTTAAAGTGTTATATATAAGGTATGATAGTAACACTATGAAACCTTCTAAATATTTTCTTTAATTGCTTGTTTGAGATGGTAAAAATGTTATCAGTGTGAATCTTTATCACATGTACAGCCGGTACAGTGTTGTGTGTGTGTGGTAGGGGGAGG
The DNA here is from genome assembly GCA_022818135.1 of Saxidomus purpurata. Lineage (NCBI taxonomy): Eukaryota > Metazoa > Mollusca > Bivalvia > Venerida > Veneridae > Saxidomus > Saxidomus purpurata. The sequence goes on from JAFMSR010000017.1 coordinate 3,937,147, forward strand.
GGGGGGTAGTTTTACAAAATGTCACTTACTGCAAGTAGGACTGCCAGTTGACACGGTTTGCTCGTACATCATTGGCTCTCTGTTGTAACAGGGACGTCGCTACCTGGGCTCCTAGAGAAAAGATAAACAAATTTGGTAAACAACATCTGGTAAACCTGATTTGGTAAACAAAATCAGACCATCTGTTATAAGAGTACAGGTATTAAAAGGTTTCGGTGTTTGATGAACCCTTATTCTGTCATAAGCCTTAAATATGTATAAAGTCAAGGTTTGTATGGGATATTTCATTGTTACATCAAACTTCACTCCATGTTTGATGCTTCAGCACTAACACTTCAGTTTTACATGTAAATATGTTGAATGATAAAGTTTATAGATTTTCTTATACACTGTACTTTCTTTTAAACTGTAAACTGACAGTTTTTGCAACCTCTGGAGCACTAGATGGTGATTAGCACTTCCAAACACCAGCAATTACAACATGCATGTAACTCATTAACTGCAGGAGCTATACACAACTATCATCTTTCAAAACTTAGCAGGTGGTCCAGATAACTGCATTCATTATGGCTGGTACACATCCGTCCAAGATGGAAAATTTTCGTCTATTTTAAATCTCAATATGTGAAAACAGATTATGACATGATCAACCATGTCCAACATGGTGAGACTGTACAAACTAATGAACAGTCAGGACCTCTAAGGGAACCCGTTTACATTCCTCCATTTCTGTTGGTTAAATAAGGAAGGCCTGCTGAACGCTGCTCCCCAAATGGTTTATCTTTAAGCATGTTTAATTTAAAACACAATAAGCTTTAGAATCACCTCGCAAGGTGGGAGTGCTATTTTCCAGTAGCTGTCTGGTCAACCGTGACGGTTGATGCAGAACTGGAGCTGGTACTGAAAATCTCCGTGAATGCACATCATAAATATGCACACCAGACTCCTGTGGAGTCGTGATCATATCCCCTGCCAATGAATATGAGGAAGACCTCCGCAGTCGTTCAATATCTACGGTCAACTGGTCAAAAACATAATCAGAAAATCCTCTGTCTTCCATTATAGAAGTCTGTTCAACAACTGACAAAATTCCATATATTTAGCAAGTGTAAACCATTAAAAAATCTTTCAATTATCAACACTGTCATAATAAAATTATTATTTTCTTTTTTCTATAATCACTGTTTTAACTACAGTACACATGCTTACACCATAAAAACATTGTTCAACTATAGTTTACACGCATTTAATGCCACCGAACAACAGGATACTGAAGCTCTGTAACTTGCTAATTAGCATTCCTTCAGGTTAAAAAATAATGTTTGTCGGCCTCGTAATGATTTTTTCCATTCAATAAATTAAATATATCTGTATTTTCTTCAACATCTGAAATGCAGCAACCTCTGACAGCAAGGCGTGATTTTATTATCGTTTTCCTTGTATACATGTCCTGTCTGTATCTAGAAAAACTCCCTCCATTGCCTCTGGCTAAGAAATATAGCTAATTAATTAAATTTTATTAAACCTAAACATTGATTACAAATTAAATTTTACATCCATATCTAATTCTTTTTCAACATTAAGAAATAAAACAAATTAGGAAGTACATATTCAGGTAAATATCTTTAATTTCTCCCCTTGTCTGATCAGCAGTGACCTACATACATGTACATGTATGTATGGTCAAGTGCATACCATACACATCTATAGTCATAACATGTGTTCTGTCAACTGTACATGAATACATTAATGTTCATGGGAAACTTTGGGTGAATTTTACAGACTGCAGATTCAAACATGGACATATATTTTACATGTTCTTTTACTGGTAGAGAAAGACACAAAGTACTCAAACTTCATTAGCTTCAGCCCATTCCAACATGTTTTTGTATATATGCAATATAGAGTTTCTATTTTCAGCACAATCATGACTGTATCGATTGCAAAGATATTTATACAACTTTTTTATATAGTTACATGCATGACATATTAACACATTAACCTCTCACAACCAATCACATATTTTCGTGATACATAACAATAATACAGTAGTGGTCAGCAGTAATGTTAATTAGGTAATATTTGCAAAATTTCAGTGTTCTTTTTTTTCATTTGAATTCCCCACTTAGCTAAAAGAGATTCATTTCATATAGATTTAAAATGAGAGAAGTCTCCTTTTGTAATTAAGCTTGTCACAAAACTTACCAAGTTTACACAAAGTTTTTATTCCATGTACCAGTATCCATTAGTTTCATTTGTTACATTCCAATATTTTCATGTACCAGTTTTGATTTTTTTTTCATGCAAGTGCTTCCACAATTTTATTGTACAAGTTTCCTCTTTAACATGTACCACTATCTTCACTATTCAGGTCCAGCATTGAACCTTTTCACTTTTCATGTTTACTTTCAGGAAAGTTTCATTTTTCACTATGACCGTCACGTCCAGTTCACTATTTTCATGTACCAGTTTTCACTATTTTCATGAACCTGTTTTCATTATAGTCATGTACTAGTTTTCACTATTTTCATGTACCTTTTCACTATAGTCATGTACCAGTTTTTACTATTTTCATGAAGAACATATTTGTCATTGTTGTGGCTTATATCTATGTACAATGACTTGTATGTTTCCACTTTACAACAGGTATACAGGTGGGGCTGCCTTGGTGCAGTGGTAGCACATTTGCCTCAGGATCAGAGGGTCCCAGGTTCAATCCCCACCATTGCGAAGTACTAGTAGTGTCCTTGAACAACACACAGATAATTCCACATTGCCTCTCTCTCTCTTTATGGTTGATTCCATCTGAAGTGAGTCTCAAGTGTGATTAATATCAGTTGTAAGAACTTGTTTCACAATCAAGGAACAAAAAAAACAACAACAAATTAGTGTAAGTTAAATTAGTACGCAGGTAGTCTGAAGATTAACCAGTCTGCGGTTTATATTTTTCAGTATTTTTTCTATTGACTGCTTAATATGATTTTATTAGGCACGGTGTCTTAAGGTGAGACATCATATACATGTACAACATATTCCAATACACCAGCATAAATTGTCTACTGGTCATTTAGTATGAAATTCTACCCATGAAAGTTTAAATGGATTAACAACATCTTAGAAGGGGAGTTAAGCCAAACTTCATGTTAAGATTGATGTAGAATTTGATATATATTTTGTACTGTTTATCTGTCAGTGTGTCAGAAATTAATTACTTTTGATCAACAACATTAAAATAACTTACAGACAGGGCCATGAAATTATGTTGTTTGGTGCTATACCAAATTAAAGCTTTCGATAAGACCTCAAATTTGGCAATAGATACATGAAAATTACAAGTATGCATGCAAGGTCTTATTAATTGGACAATTAAGTAGATTTAGGCTTAACAACATGATACTCTATAGCCATCAGTGCCCAGGTTACTGAAAGCTTTTTAACAATGTAGATCTATTTCCATGCAAAAAGGTCTACTTTCCAGGTAAAGGTACAGGTCTTATTTCTTTAGGGGACTCCGAAAACTGTAAATATCAAAGGAACGTCTAGGAACAGTGTTCTAATTAGTTCAGAACATGTGCCAATTGCACCTACATAATAGCAGTGTACTTGCATAATAGTAGATGCAGTCAGAGTAGTCGTAAGAAAAAAAAATAATTTATAATTGTAATTTTTTTTTTTTTTTTTTTTTTTTTTTTTTTTTTTTTTTTTTTTTTTTTTTTTTTTTTTTTTTTTTTTATTTTTTTTTTTTTTTTTTTTTTTTTTTTTTTTTTTTTTTTTTTTTTTTGTTTTTTTGGGGGGGGGGGGGGGTTGGTGTGGGGTTGTTGTTTTTGTTTTTTTGTTTTTTTTTTTTTTTTTTTTTTTTTTTTTTTTTTTTTTTTTTAAAAAAAAAAAAATAAAAAAAAAAAAAAAATAAAATTTTTTTTTTTTTTTTTTTTTTTTTTTTTTTTTTTTTTTTGGGGTGGGGGGGGGGGGGGGGGGGGGGGGGGGGGGGGGGGGGGGGGTGTTTTGTTTTTTTTTTTTTTTTTTTTTTTTTTTTTTTTTTTTTTTTTTTTAATAAAAAAGAAGGAGGGGGGGGGGGGGGTGGGATGTGTTTAAATATTTTTTTTTTTTTTTTTTTTTTTTTTTTTTTTTTTTTGGTTTGGGGGGGGGGGGGGGGGGGGGGGGGTGGGGGGGGGGGTTTTTTTTTTTTTTTTTTTTTTTTTTTTTTTTTTTTTTTTTTTTTTTTTTTTAAAAAATAAAATGGGGGGGGGGGGGGGGGGGTGGTTTTTTTTTTTTTTTGTTTTTTTTTTTTTTTTTTTTTTTTTTTTTTTTTGGGTTTGGGGGGGGGGGGGGGGGGGGGGGGGGGGGGGGGGGGGGGTGTTTTGTTTTTTTTTTTTTTTTTTTTTTTTTTTTTTTTTTTTTTTTTTTTGGGGAAAAGGAGGGGGGGGGGGGGGGGGGGGGGGGAATTTTAAATTTTTTTTTTTTTTTTTTTTTTTTTTTTGTTTTTGGGGGGGGGGGGGGGGGGGGGGGGGGGGGGGGGGGGGGGGGGTGGTGTTTTTTTTTTTGTTTTTTTTTTTTTTTTTTTTTTTTTTTTTTTAAAAAAAAAAAAAATTAGAGGGGGAAAAGGGGGGGGGGGGGGGGGGGGGGGGGGGGGGGGGGGGGGGGGGGGGGGGGGGGGGGGGGGGGGGGGGGGGGGGGGGGGGGGGGGGGGGTTTTTTTATGTTCCTTTTTGGGGCATAAAAATACCTGAAAACATGCAAACACTTTCATTACTGGCACAGTATTCCTGGATATTTCAGTAGACCAGTTTTCTGCAATGACCAACAATTTTTCTAAATTGCTCCACTGAGAACATTATTCTGGTATTTACAATATTAAGACGGTGTTCAAAACTACTCCAATGGTAGTTCTGGCTTCAATAAAATTGTTTTTTTTATTGTGTCAGTTGACCATATTTAGTTATGGAATTGTAGCCTTGGAAAGTTAACAGGATAAGGTCTGTTTTTATCACTCGCCATAAAATATATTGCACCTATAATTTTCTATAATAAACTACCACAGAATCCTTAAAAACACATTATAAATTCTTTTGACACCGATAATAAACACCAACCCGTCATAAATGCTTCAGAATCCAACTAAAACATTTTATTTCTTTATTTTCATATTCGAAAATAAAGCTAATCTCATTCTTGCTAATGGGCATGACGAGACGAGAAGGGAAAGCCACCGTCTAAAAATAGACTCGGCTTAATGTAAAAGAAACAATTATTATAATATTGAATGAAACATATTTGTTAATATGACAAAATTTAGTTCAAGAAGCTATTTTTTAAGAGCTAAAATGCCAATTATACAATTCTGCAAACATTTCTGTTACTTTTTTAACTTAACGTTTACAATCACTTCAACACTGAGGAGTCACATGATAAACAGTTTTCCAATATGGCGGCCACAATTTGTACAATTTTAAGGGTGTTGTTGTATAATAATAAAGGTTGAATTCATGGTATGTTGGGAAGACACTTAGTTCTCATTGTGCAAAATGGTAGATTGTACTTCAGTCTTGTCATATATAGTAATGTTTCATCCCAAAAGTATGTTTACCTTTACACTTAGTTCTCATTGTGCAAAATGGTAGATTGTACTTCAGTCTTGTCATATATAGTAATGTTTCGTCCCAAAAGTATGTTTACCTTGGAAAACGACTATGATGTAGTTTGCATCATACACCTGTTTGGTTACTCAGTAGGATCGTCTTTGATGAGATGAGATATAGTAATACTAGCGTCAAAGACCTTGGGCTACTCGAATGGCAGTCTCAATAATAAGACTTCAAACGCAGACCCATTTTACATACGGACATTTTATAGATATCTGCGCTTTTACTGAGGCTGGATAGCGCCTAGCAAAAAATAAAACGATATTCACCCGTTGAGTACAATTATTTGGACTACTCAAATGGTAGAGCCACTGCAGTTGAACACCATTATGGCCAATATGAGGTGTATTGGATCTGCGAAATGAATATGCCTGTAGTTTTTGTGCACTTTTATGTCAAGAAGCAACACTATTTAGAGATGACAAATAGTGTTGCTTCTTGAGTCGACATAAAAGTTCACAAAACAACAGGCATATTCACTTCGCAGATCCGATACACCTCATATTGGCCATAATGGTGTTCAACTCCAGTGGCTCTACCATTTGACTTTAACAAAAGCTTTGTAATTTTCAATCGGTGAGTAATGGTAGAAGATATCCATCCAATGTAAAATCCTGTGGGTGGGGTGAACATTTGCAAAATGTTTATCTTTTTGCTCACACTATCCATTAACGAAAGACTGATCAATAGTATTTTTACCCTTTTCTATGTCGTCTATATTACTTATCACGCTCCCAATTGATTCTAACCCCGACATGTTACTGTTAATTCGCAATCAATTGATCAAAATTTCTGTTTTTTGACAGCGGAAATGACCGGAAATAGAAGATCTGTCATGTGATAGTCCAATGGAAAAAGTAAAAACATCCCGAATAAAGTTTTGCGCCGGTGCAAAGAAAATATTTTAAGTTGTGAAATCTTATCCGGTTAAGTTGAACTAAAAGCATTATATTTCATAGTCGGGATTTATAACATTTAGGCCCAAGATCCATGCTTCATTCTAAATGAACAACAGTTATGCAACATGCGCTGCTTTTTTATAGATTCACAAAGTTGTTGCAGGAGTTCATGAAGTATACACACAACTATCTGAAAAATCAAAGCACTGAAAGTGCTGATAGCAAGGGGACTGGAGATTGTAATAGTGTAGCAAGACTTGTACTTTTTTTGCACATACTTTCAAGCACACAACTCGAAATTAATCCGATATCAGTGAAACTCTCACGTATTCAAGAACACACCCGCGTAACTCCATAGATTAAGTCTAGGTAGCCGGATCCAGTTATCTAGCAACTGCCTATGTTAAATTGAACAGATTATGTATTCAGTTTACTACATTTTTTGATAATTTCATTTTTTATCTCATCTGGCACAAAGTTCTACAAACAGTCCATTGTACATCATACATCCACCATTTTCTTCAAACGACATCTCCTCTGATACTACTAGGCCAATGTTAATGAAACTTTGCAGGGATATTCCTTGAATGAAGCTCTTTCAAAGGTGTTCAAAGAATTCCTTTCCCCTATGGTAACAAATAGGAAAACTTTTTAAAATCATTCTTCGATACCACCTGGCGTAGAGCTTAGATATTTGGCACAAAACCTTACCGACGGAAACTCTACCAAGATTATTCAAATCAGGACGCCCAGATTAAAAAAGACCCTGCCCGGGGGCCACCTTACATATAGGCTTCAAAGGTGTAGATTTTGTTTACTAGTAATCTTTCTGAAACCACAAGGCCTAAAGGTTAGATATTTGGTTTATAGCATTACCTAGTGGACCGCTAGGCTTAGTGTACCATCTGGCATACAGCTTAGTCTGTGTGTTGAACACCCGGTGAGGTCAAATAACCTCCCTTCCCGACTTTAATTTTAAAGATATATGAGGAAATATAGTTACTATAATCACTGATGGCCTTACTTGAATAAAAATACATTGTAAGAATAGAAAAAGTTATTTCATCAATTGTCAACCTTAAAGAATAACTCTCAAGCTTGCTCGAGAAAGTTTTTTAAAAATTGACGAATCTTAAAAAAACATTGCTCCTCATATTTTTATCTTTGAGATATGTAGCATATAGATATGTATCATATATTTAGAGAAAGAGACATATAGTAAGTGTATGATTACTTTACAAGATTACATCTGATGAAAGTACAAGAAACAAGAAAACACGTGTATTAATATGGACATCACATATTACCAGGAACAATATTGACAAAGCCATTTTACACCGGAGTCTCTGTATAACGTACCTGGGAAGAATAAAAGAATTGTTCTGTTATGTTCTGCATAGGCAATCATTCTAATTGAATATACAACTTTCAACTCTATTTCTTACTCTCTGGTCAATACAATGACAAAACGAAGTATAAATATTAAATACATACAGTGTTAACGAGGACACAAGACAATACTGCAACGGTTGCATAGTCACATCATACCAATCATCTACGTGTTAATTTTGGATATTAATCCCATCAAGTATACAGTTGTTTATTGGCGCGTCTCTTTTGGCAGGTGTCATGCGATTAATACACAGACTGATATACTTTATGAAAACTAATGGGACAAAAAAACATACAACAGGTATCATCATCTGCATTGTATACTTCTTTTTATGCATGAGAATTTCTTACATTGTTGTAAATGAAATGTAATAATTTCTTTTGCACTAACAAAACATCTTATTTAGTGATTAAAATAAATGCATTACACTGCACATATGGGACAATTGTACAAATTCTTATGTCAATCATAGTGAATGTATTTTACTTTCAATATCACAGAACTTAATTTCTGTTATAACTTTTCAATAATAAGAAATTAACCTATATCGGGGAAAGCTTAACAGTAATTTATTTTAACCAAATATTGAATTTCAGAATCACAGAACTATATTACCAGTATTGACTGCTAAAAAAATACTTTTATGGCGTAACAGGGAAAGGTATCAACTCTTAGGAACGTGTACATAATAGAACCCTTTATTTCCAAAGTACACCTGCATTAAACGGAAAGTGTTGCATTTTTTCAAAACAAAAAGGCTGACATTTAATATTCAAATAGCGTCATTTGCCATGGGACACCTCGGCAGAATACTTGGTTTGATATGGGGAAGGGACTCCGGGACTTCAAATTGGTCATTTTTTGACTTAAAAACGCGCACGTTATAAGATATATACTGTTCTAATTTCGACAAGTCAATAATTCCATGGGGTTTGTTAGATTAAAATATTTTATAACTTCTATTAATTAAATCTCGTATTATGAATTAACTGTTTAAGTAAATTAACATCAGGGAAAGCTTTAATTTAACCAAGTAGAGTCAGATCACTATAGAACAGAGATGACCTGTATAAAACACGAAACCATTGTTGCAAGTAATCCTTGATTATAATCTCTATATTCATGCTCATTTTAATACTTGGTTATTTCAAATTGGCATTTATAATAAGCTTTACAAATTTCCGTCATTTCAAGTCAATAATTATGTGTTTGTTAGATTAAAATATTTGATAACTTCTATAAATGAATGTATTATGAATTAACTGTTTAAGTACTTTATATGTAGAGGTCTCATCACTATAGCAACAGGAGATGGACCTTTATAAAACCACGAAACCATTGTGCAAGTATTTTGTTATAATTTATTTACATATAATTTATACACTGTATTATATAGGATAAATATTCTTTCCCATGCTTAATGCTGTGATAGTATCAATATGGGAAAGACTGAATGAGCCAAACCCCCAGATGTAACACCTGTATTGTTGTGACCAAAAAAAAAAAAAAAAAAAAAAAAAAAAAGAAACCCCAAAAAAAAGCCGCCCCCCAAAACGAGCCCCACATCACCCAGAAGTGCAATCTCTGTACGTCAATCCATTCGCCCGTCTGCAAGTTTGGCTGAAGGTTACAATGATGCTCAGCTTTAATCTTCATTTCATATAAGAATGAAGTACCGGGTATTCTCTCAACATCAACTTGTCTCATGGGATCGGATCCATCCCAAAAAACTTATCAAATAGAAAAGAATCTGCATTCAAGCTCCAAAATTATTTTAGTTCCAAACACGTTTTGGCTCTCAGGTGAGCTCATAGGGCCATCATGACATGGCTCTCTTGTTATGTTTATGCATGGTACCAATCAACTCCTAACTACCAAAAGAAACATATTACATGATTAATGAAAAATGATTAATGAACAAGAGCTATCCCTCACAAAATGCCCCCAAAAGGTGTCTCACAGTCTGTGTCCTCTCCATGTGCTCAATACTTATGCCATGTAATTTTAAAATCCTTCCATGCATGAAAGAGTTACCATGCATACAGTATTCCATTACTTTTAAGACGTAAGTGTGACCTTGACCTTTGAGGTAGAGACGTGGTTCTAATACACAACACATTGTCTTGATGTCCTGAACATTTGTGCAGTTATTTTAAAATCAATCATTGCATGACAAATTTAGAGTCGGGACACAAATGTATGCATATATACAGGATTCCATTACTCTAAGTGTGACCTTGACCTTTGAGGTAGGGACGCGACTCTTGTTTGTGACACGTCATCTTGATGTGCTGAACATTTGTGCCAAGTTATTTCAAAAGCTTTCAATGCATGACAAAGTTATAGTCCGGACATGAATGTGTGCATATATAGAGAATTCCATTACCTCCAAACTCTAAGTGTGACCTTGACCTTTGAGGTAGGGACGCGAGTCTTGCACGCGACACAGCGTCTTGATGTGTTGAACAATTGTGCAGAGTTATTTTAAAATCAATCCATGCATGACAAAGTTATAGTCCGGACACTAATGTGCGTGTATATACAGGATTCCATTACCTTCAAACTCTGTGACCTTGACCTTTGAGATAGGGATGTGGGTCTTGCACACAACACACCTTGATGTGCTGAACATTAGTGCCAAGTTATTTTGAAATCCTTCAATGCACGACAAAGTTAGAATCGGGACACAAATGTGTGCAAATATAGAGGATTTCATTACCTTTAAAATAGAGTGACCTTGACCTTTGAGGTAAGGACGTGGCTCTTGCACGGCTGTGCTGAACACTTGTGTAAAGTTATTTCAAAATCCTTCAATGCATGACAAAGTTACAGCCTGGACACGAAACAATGCAAGGCTGGATGCACAGTGCGATTTTAATGCCACCCTTCGCACTATACAGCATTTTCATATGTCTTTTGTTCACTAGTAACCAAGTGCAAGAAATACAGAGTAAGTTATGCAGTGTAGATGGATCATTAGTATATAGAATACTACCCGGATCATAATGGCTGCAAATTTCAAATGTGTTAATCATTTTGTTAAATTTGCCCCTCCTCATGACACGGTAATATTCTCTTTTTAGCTCACCTAAGCGCAGGTTAGCTATTTTGCGTGCCTTTTGTTTGTCTGTTCACACTTACCTTCTGAACACTCTTAGAGACCACAGTAAAGTCCAGTCATCATGAAATTGGTCTGTTTGTATTGATGATCTTTAGGTCCGTGCCATAATCTATTGTACTCCATCATAAAAATATAGATGAAATTGTCATAAAATCTTCCTCCTAATATCCTCTCACTGTACACGATTTGAATAAATTCCTGCCAGTTCTTTTAAGAATTATGCCCGGACAACAAAATTTATTACACCATTTTCTATGGCTGATCTCTATATATTGTAATTCAGGATGCATCCCTAAGAAATGCACACTGAAAGAAATTTCATATTGATTTCTCCATCAGTTTTGAGTATGGCACATATTTCCTAAATATCAGCTTCCTTGCTTTCACATGTGCCCCTTCATGTTTCAATTCCCACTTTCTTTGAGAAATTGGGCTCTTATCATTTGAGCTTTTATAAAATTCATTTTACCATAATTAGCATGACTGTAATTGTCATTTTAATAGGATGTTGTTTCAAAAACCTACATGTACTATGTTAGCACTGATATTCTAGTTCCCCAGGGTACAAAACACATTTCACATATACACTAAAATGCCAGAGCTACAACCTGTATTTTATGTAACCAATGAAGCCTTGAAAAACTCCTTTTCTCAGTTTTTTCTCTCCAATCTTCATGCACTTTGTATACAGGAAGAGGCTGTCATGGTGTGTAGCTGAAGTTAGCCTAATTAATTTGGCGTTTCAGTGTGACCCCTGTCACAGATCTGATATTTTATAACTGTCACACCTAAGGTGAACATCTATAAAATATCAGCCTATAAATTCAGTTTGCCTTCGAAGTGGAAATAGTTAGACCAAGCTGAAGTCAACTGATATGTAGGTGGCTTTTTTTTACATCTTCATTCTCTTGTGTGATTTATAATCTATTCATGATCTCTAAACAATGCCTTTTAGACCATTTTTGTGTATATTTTTTTTTATACAGTAAATTCAACACATATAATATTAATTGACTACTCATATTCATACTCTCAAACAAATCATCTAGAAGTTCCTCAAACAAGTTTTTCTCTATTTCATGTAATTTTCAGACAAGTCATTTCCCTGTTTTAACCAATCTACCATCTGTTCATCTGTGACTATCAAAGGATGCAGTCTGTGTCTGCTGGGTGTTAATGCCAAAATACTCCAGTGTTTTCACAACAATACGATATCACGTCATCTGTAGAATGAAAAATTCTCTGATGAAAATGATTGTTCATACATTTATTTACATGTACATTTATATAAAACACCCATATATTACATTTATATAATTTATTCAAAAGCATAGTTTTATATTTGAGCACCCTGAAGACCTTGTTTCCCTCTCATGCCAGACTGCAACTTAATCCTTCTTGTTGTACTTTGCCGTCTGTGACACATAAATGCCCAGCTTGTGACCCATATCCACCTGAAGAAAAAGAAAACAAGAGGGCCATGATGGCCTTATATCGCTCACCTGAATACAAGTGCACTTGCCTGATGGGTGTGGTCAATTTGACATTGGCCCAGTGGTTTCAGAGATGTCATTTGAAGTAAAAGTTTTGTGCATGAAACATTTATGTAAAGCTCCATCAAAATTGGACTAGTGGTTTCAGAGGAGATGCTGTTCAAAGGAAATGATGGATAGACAGATGGACAGACGGACAAAGGACGCGGAGCGATCACAATAGCTCACTTGCCAGAGCTAAAAAATAACCATGCAAGAGCTTATGGAATGAATGACATCAAAGAGTATTTACTGTTACCTATATTGTTCCTATAGCCATATAGGATACAAGTATCACAATTTAATGTAAGCACGTCTAGACAGACAGACAGACAAGACAGACAAGACAGACAAACATGCTGAATCCAGTATACCCCTCCCCACTTACATTTTGTTATGGGGATGTAATCAGTATTGATTCAAAAAATTTCTGTGTTTTTCAGAAGATTGGGCTGGATGCAACAGATCAAAGGAAAGATTAACTGTTTAGTTGTGTGCAAGTCTAATACTGGTGATAAGTTGAAGCCGCTCGCTATTGGGAAGTCTGCTAATGCCCGCTGCTTTTCTAAGATAAAGCCAGAAAAACTGTGATGGTAATACATATATGAAGAAAGCCTGGAAGACTTCAGATTGGTTAAAAAGTGTGGACAGACAAATGAAAAGGCAGGGAAGACAAATCATAAAGGACATAGAGGTAAAGTGCGCAAATCCTATTTTTCTTAGATAATGCACCATTCCATCTAAAGATAGAACTCACTAATATCAAGTTTGCTTTCATACTGGCCAACACAACTATGCTCACTCAGAAGATGGACCAATGAATCATTTAGGCTATGAAACTCAAATACAGAAGCTGTCAGCTGCAGCATATTCAAAGTCAGATGGAAAGCATTGACAAAGTGGGAAGTTCTTAGGCAGATCTCATGTTAGATGCAATTTACGTCATGGGTAAATGGCGGGTGGAAAGAGGTGGAAGAATCAACCATTCAAAAGGGTTTTGTTAGGTGTGGTTTCACCAAGGATGTTTTATTTTCTCCATGTGTAATCTCCCTGTTTCTAGTTAGGGAGGTGATAGTGATACTGATGATGAATTTCCATTGGCCGTTTTATGACTGTCACAGGATTGAGTTTCCTGTGATTCTGTAAGTGTTCACTGGAGTAGAACAGCTAGAGACATTCTGGCAGAAACAAGGAACGATAAAAGTTGATGATGATGCAGAGATGAATGCTTCGAGTCAGAAGTGCCGTCAGTAACTTTGCAGGATCTCTTGCAGAGTCGAAGTAACATCAATGCAGCGCAAGATTCGTGTTTTTGGAGTATGCGGTTGCGGTGATTCACTGCGGCAGGTCACGGTGATTCTCGGTGGCCAACTCAACTGAAATAAAGTCTATTTTGTTGTATTTATTGAATTTCAAAATGTTAAATATAATAATTTCTATCATTTACTTTGTAGTTTTTATCCACATCTTTATTTATTAATCTTGATATCATTGCCATATTGGTGTTTTTGTATTCATACGTACATGTACAAATGTAAATTATATTTCAATAGAACTGATACTTATTATTTAAATTTGTCTTTTTATAAACTTATTTCCGTCGTTGAAAATCAGAATACTATGGATATCATTGTTCCTGACAATGGTTATTTATAACAAACAAGAGGGCCATGATGGCCCTATATCGCTCACCTGACTACCATTGGCTATAATAAAAGGGGTCATGATTCTAACATAATTTGTAGAGGTCCACTACGCAATGCCAAGTAACATTTCAAATATCTATTATCTGCCCGTCGGCCTTGTGTTTTTTTTAAGTTTTCCCTTTATAAGCCTATGTGAAACTAGAGCTATCACTAAATGTGATTAATACCCCCAAAAGGATTGCTTTATAAACTGAAGAAGTTCGTAGTAACATAATACCTTGCAAACAAACTAAAAAGAGATATTGTTCTTAGCAGTTCCTCTCATTGTGCTTGACCATTGTATGAAGTTGTATTGAATTCCAACTTGTAGTTTTCGAAAAATGCTCCAGACAGGGAAAAGTAACAAAGGGCAATAACCCTGTAATTAGTCAAGATGGAGTTATGGTTACTGTGCACTGCACTCCCTCTCACTGTGCTTGACCATTGTATGAGGTTGTACTGAATTCCAACTAGTAGTTTTCAAGTTATGCTTCGGACAAGGAAAACTAACAAAGGGCAATAACTCAGTAAATACTCAAGAAAGAGTTATAGTTCTTGTACACTGCACTTCCTCTGAGTGTGCTTGATCATTGTATGAAGTTGTATTGAATTCCAACCAGTAGTTTTCAAGTTATGCTCCGGACAAGGAAAAGTAACAAAGGGCAATAACTCTGTAATTAGTCAAGATGGAGTTATAGTTCTTGTGCACTGCACTTCCTCTCAATGTGCTTGACCATTGTATGAAGTTGTATTGAATTCCAACTAGTAGTTTTCAAGTTATGCTCCAGACAAGGAAAACTAACAAAGGGCAATAACTCAGTAAATACTCAAGATAGAGTTATAGTTCTTGTACACTGCACTTCCTCTGAGTGTGCTTGATCATTGTATGAAGTTGTATTGAATTCCAACTAGTAGTTTTCAAGTTATGCTCCGGACAAGGAAAAGTAACAAAGGGCAATAACTCTGTAATTACTATAGATAGAGTTATGGTTCTTGTGCACTGCACTTCCTCTCAATGTGCTTGACCATTGTATGAAGTTGTATTGAATTCCAACTTGTAGTTTTCAAGTTGTGCTCCGGACAAGGAAAAGTAACAAAGGGCAATAACTCTGTAATTAGTCAAGATGGAGTTATAGTTCTTGTGCACTGCACTTCCTCTCAATGTGCTTGACCATTGTATGAAGTTGTATTGAATTCCAACTAGTAGTTTTCAAGTTATGCTCCGGACAAGGAAAACTAACAAAGGGCAATAACTCTGTAATTAGTCAAGATGGAGTTATAGTTCTTGTGCACTGCACTTCCTCTCAATGTGCTTGACCATTGTATGAAGTTGTATTGAATTCCAACTAGTAGTTTTCAAGTTATGCTCCGGACAAGGAAAATGCAACAGACCGCCCGACCGACCGACCGACCGACCGACCAACCACCGGGTGACTCCTATATACCCCCCTAAACTTCGTTTTGGGGGTATAATTAAGTGACTTTCCCCCCTCCCGGGAAGGGGTAATTTTGAATACGGTGTCATGATTTGAACAATCTTGGTAGAGGTCCACTAGACAATGCTACATGCTAAATATCTAAGCTCTAGGCCTTGTGGTTTCAGAGAAGATAAGTTTTTCCTATATAAGCCTATGTAAAACTAAGTGACCACCCGAGCAGGGTCAATTTTGACCCGGGGGTCATAATTTGAACGATCTTGGTATGGGTCCACTAGCCAATGCTACATGCCAAATATTTTAGCTCTAGGCCTTGTGGTTTCAGAGAAAAAGATTTTTCAAGTTTTTCCTATTTGTTGCCATAGCAACCAGAGTTCTGCATGGAATGGAATTCTTTGAACAATTTTGGTAGAGCTTCATGCAAGGAACATTCCTGCATAGTTTTATCAACATTGGCCTATTGGTTTCAGAGGAGATGTCATTTGAATCAAAATGTTGACGGATGACGGACAATCATCAATTAGAAAAGCGCACCCTGGTGTAGCCAGGTGAGCTAAAAATAAGAATAATTGCGCAGACTGCAAAACAACTACTGTGCATATCAGTAAAGACAAGAAAACCATTGATGCAAAGCATCAAAGGTCGCCGGTAACAAGTTGCTATAAGTCTGACGGGCAGATAGATTGAATTCTTCTCTCAACTGTTCTCTTACTAACATCAAGCAACTCTGAAATGTCTCTAACCTTAAATCCCGAATCAATAAGACACTGTAGAGTTTCAACAGGAATATCATATTTTCTTCCTTGTCTTGACAATATTTCTATTTCTGAAATGCTGTGCTCAGAATGTAAATTATCCAGTATCTCAAGTGCTTCATTAACAAATCCTATACAACTATCAATACAAACAAATCTTGATAACTGTAATAAAAAAGTTAGAACATCTTGTAGTTCTGTGGTAATGTTTAGAGTGCATCCATTCTCTATACTCTGAACAACATACTCTATCTTCTGCCTGCAGCGGTCTTTTATACATGATAGCTGTTCTTCAGAGCTGAAAATATAAATGGATGCTGGTGTTCAATCCCAAAGATTTTATACAAACAAAACATCTTAATATGTGAAGTGAAACTATTATTTTTGCTATATGCTGCAGGAGTGTGAAGCTAATTTATTTTGTCAGACTGTAAGTAGTGATGTCAAATGCAACCATTTCTTAAAATTATGCCTGTTGAATTACAGGAAATGTTGGAAATGTAACAACAGTGGTCAATAAGGTACAATTTATTTTCAAATGTGACTTCTGCAAGATGTTGACACTGCAGTACTAGCTGTCGGATAAGTTATTCATGCATACCAGATCGGGATATCTGCAGTTTTTACAGTGCTGGAAAATCTCATCTTACACCCCCTGATATAAGTTAGACTTGATGATGTCAGAAAGAACTACTTTTATGAATGAATGTGTAAATTTATACATTACTTCAAGAAAATAGACCATAAATAGAAGTCTTTACTTTTATTTTATTTCTGCTACCATTAAACCAGGAACGTAGAATATACAGGGATACGCAACAGTTAGCGATAATCAATAAAGCATTGTAATATGTGTGTCGTGCTATCGATTTTCTTCCGACAGCTTACCTGTAGAAGCGCCTTATCAAGTTAATCGAACGCCTAACGCAAACTGGCCGATATCGAAGTACCTCTTTCGTACTATTTAATCGATAGCGTCAACATTTTTTTCCAATTTTCTTCAAATTTTCAGTACATAACAAAAACATGTTTTTTCTCTATAGCTATGTAAAAATTAATTTACGAAATTGACATTAGATACGAAATATTTTGAGTTAAACAAGGATATTCTACGATTTTCGGCGTTGCAAAAAGTGTGCTGATATTTTTTTTATGAACCTCATGTCAAACATCTTAGCTGGTTACTCAAACAATTCTGAATCGATTTTCTTGAAATAAACTGCAATTTATCATGAAATGCTTTTCCCACGTCTCAATATAAAAATTATTTGTACAAAAGTAACAGATTATGCATTATTGCAATTTCAAAAAGCAGGCGGCGCGCACTCCCGTAGTTTTGCGCGATGATATCACGTGTATTTTTCTTTAGTGAACTGTCATTATTTTCCATTCTTCTATAGATATTCATAAAGCAAGCATTCAATATTTTTCATGATTATAAGTATGTAGTCACTCTAACAAATTACTGTATTTTGTTTTTATTTAAAGTTAAAATTTCGAGCACTACGCAACCTTTATCTGGAAATTTGCGACCTTTCAACTTTTCGTGTGCAGGTTTCGCACGGAAAACAATATTTATAGGAACAGTTTGTTTAATTTCTGATTAATATCAAGTATATGATAATATATAGACAGTAATAACATTAATCAAAAATTGAATTGAATTAAATTACTTTAATTATTATAGAAATAAATGCACGTGAAAAGAATGATGTTAATTTTCTTTCAAACCGACTCGCAAATTTTAATGAGCCAATCAACCAATTATGTGATTGAGTCAAAGACCCTAAAACCTAACAGTCAAAGTGAATTATAATTTTTATGTTTGAACCTGTCGGGCCTTTTTAAGAAATAACTTTGTGGCGAATAAGAACAATAGAACTGTTAGCACGGTTGATTCGCACATCTTTAATCGTAGGTACTCATTTGAATTCCATGTTCTTATGTTATGTTATGTATGTAGCTGCTTAAAAATGGCCTAAACAGCCTTAAAATATATTATGAAAAAGTCACGTTTTTTATCATGGACCTGTATAAGATTATTATCAGCATCAGAAATAATGTCCATTCTATTAAATACAACCTGCATAAAAGATAAAGCATAGCTACTTTTCGAGGAGTATTTGAAAATATAAGGACCATTTATTCTCAGCTCTTGAGACAATTCGGACGCCATTTGCAAATATGAGCGATTTTACGAACTCAGTATAACTGGCGAGAAAGCGATACTGGAACTATCGTTGTGTTCATCCCCCAAAAAGAATTATTATTTGCGAGAATCTTGGCTCAATTGAGCTTACTATAGCCTGATATTGTTGATTTTCAGCGTTCTCCAGGGTCATGTCTCGGCTCTTTGACAAAGAAAGAACAAAATGGCTGCTTAAAAATGGCCTAAACAGCCTTAAAATATATTTTGAAAAAACCATGTTTTTTATCATGAACCTGTATAAATTTATTATCAGCATCAAAAATAATGTCCATTCTATTAAATACAACCTGCATAAAAGCTAAAGCATAGCTACTTTTCGAGGAGTATTTGAAAATATAAGGACCATTTATTCTCAGCTCTTTGACAAAGAAAGAACAAATCGGCGTGAAAAATAAATCCGATAAAATCATGAAATATGCGTCATTACGAGCAATTTAACTAAAAATTAATTGAAATGACACTAACCTTTCATAAAATTAACAATGGGTTTCCCGTTTAAAAATAGCGGGGATTCCGTCATGCGGGCAGTTTGAAACGATCATGTGATCATTGTATTTAGATGTAAACAAAACAAAATGGCAGAGTCTTCAGCATCGAATATTGAAGAGGTAAGTGTATAGGCTGTATCATCGATTAAATCGACGAATGATGTATGAAATTGTTGTAACTTTTGTGAAATGTTTAAATGACGTTAATCTCTGCATGTGCAAACGGTCATGCGCGATGTCACGTGATGACTCCACAATATCATGTGACGATTCAGATAAAAATAAACATGATATTTTTAAACTTACCCCGGGGTAAAATTTGCGATAGAAAATATATCAAAAACAGTATTTTTTCAGCGTTTCTTAAGCTATAAAATATGTCAGTGGTCAGATTTCAATGCCCCACATACAAATGTAATACTGATTTTCTTGAAATTTGAAATTTTATTTTTTTTAAGTCATTTGGCCATCTGGAGTGCAGTCGCTTTAAATAATATACTGCCAAATCTAACAAAACAAGCTGAAATTGATATTTATTTTGGCTATGGAAATATTAACTTATGCATACCTACTTCGTTTCTGAAAGTGTTCATGTTCATCGTTGCTGTTATTTTCCTGTGACGCTGTTACACCGCCACGCCAACCTTTAAAAAGTCAATTTGGCCTGGTCAAGGCGGATCTTTTCTCTTGGTATAAGATATTGTAAACACTGGTCTGGGGAGCGTCATTATTTTTCACATTTTAAACAGTTATTTTAATTAAAAGGGCCAATTTTAGCGCGAACTTCAACTTCCTTCGCGATTTTTAAAATAGTTTTTTTTTTTCTTCAAACAATCAATGTAAGAGGTCAGAACAAAATTTGTAACAAGTTCATACATTTTAATAACTTCTCCTACCGGCTGAAGAATCCTAAAGCGTATCAAATATAGTCGCTGGTTTCCACCTGCGACTTATGAATTATAAGTAACATTTAATTTTAGATTTTTTTCCTAGCAACGTTTCTCATGCACTTATGCCACTCAGACAATGGGTAGAGTTAGCCATGACGTTAGATTAAAAATGTTTGATTTACACAAGGATGGGAACAGAAAAAATGTGATTCACAGGACACTTTTATAGTAATGAGAGAATTGATGTGTCGAAAAAAGTTAAAGCGTACTGTATTAACAATTTTGAACATGGATATTTTAATCCAGACGAAATCGTAGCAAGACCTGTAGTGACAAGGAAATTTCAGTAACAGACATAGAGGTATAATAGTGTGCAAATCACTCACATTAAATCCAAACCAGTCTTCCAGAGATATTCATCGGGAGTTAAAGGCAGATGGAGCAAGTTTCTCTTTGCAAACAACAATGAATGCTATAAGTGCTGCAGGATTTACAGATGGGAACCCGCGATATGCTCAAATGGTGAAAGGTAAGAACTCGGGACCCATGAGTAGCTTTTTGTAAAACATTAGTAGATAATTATGATACACTCAGTGATATAATTTTCTCTGACAAAAGTTCCATTCAGTTTCACAACAACAAGACTCAGTGCCACATGAAATTGCAAATTCCTAAACCAAACACCCTCTTAAAGTTCATGTGTGGGCAGGCATTAGTAGGCATGTAGCAACTAAAATTCTAATTTTTGATGGGATTATGGAAAGCCTGTCTTTTATGAACTCTATATTAAAAGATACGCTCGTGCCGTTCATCAATGTGGTGTATCCAGATGTGAACCGCTTTCAGCAGGACAATGATTCCAAATACCTGTCTAAGATTGTTAAAAAGTTCATGACCGACAACGAAATTCGCTGGTGGGATGTGTGGCTCTCTGAAAGCCCCGACTTGAATCCAATTGGAATGGTGTGGCTCAGTTGCAATGATACCTAGCAAAGTTGGTAGTGTATATGTGTGTGTGTACATGATTGTGTGTGTGTGTGTCGTGTGTGTGTGCGTGTGTGTGTGTGTGTGTGTGTGTGTGTGTGTGTGTGTGTGTGTGTGTTGGTGGTGTGCACTTCTGGGTGCTGTGGGGTTCGTTGTGGGGAGGCTGCGTTTTTGGTACATGGTATTCCCTGTTTGATATTATTATTTATTTTTTTTTTCCCCACACGAAAGAGGAGCTTATTGCAGAGATGCAAAACTTCTAGCGAACCAAAATGACTGTTGAATTGGTTAAATATAGTGTTGTGTTTCCCCATCTCTCTTCAGAAATACAAATGTATTGGCCATGTACAATGTATACTTATATAGTTACTTTTTCATATATTGAACCTTTAAAATTGATCAAAGTAAATTTTGTGTTTTCTTGTAGTACTGATGTAGCCTACTGCATGATAAAATCAGGGAATATTAAGACACAAAATCCCATAGCTTGCAAATTGATACAAATTGTCAATGTAAAGGCGAAACAATCATTTTATAAAAATGTCTCCTGGATTCACTTCAATTGCTGTTTTTATCAATGCCTTCTTCACGGAATACAACTTTTACATTAACCATCATGATCAGATTTTCACAAAACTTATTCAGAAGCTGACAACTAACAGTCCATCAGAGTGGTACTTGTATCTCTTTTCAGTATTTAATATAATAATAAAATGATCTTATCGCTTGTGTTTACAGATAATATGCAAACAAGGCCTACTCTTCTCTCATCAAAGGGAAGGTCCATGCAGGCCACAATGTCCCTGAAGAAATACACGATTTCCAGGCAGGAACAAAGAAGTCTGCCAAGAGAGAAAGAATGAAAACAGAAAGACTGCTAGCCTGAGTGAGCTGCCTGAGTCCGAAAAAGAGGAAACAAGAGCACCGCAAAGCGCAGCAAGATACGCCCGAAGTGTTGTATCAGAGAATGGGAGCAAAATTTAGGCTGTTGAAGCCCAATGGACAGGAACAAGAATAAAAAATTGAAGTTACATAAAAAAATCTAAGTCCCCAACCAGAAAATCCTAACCTGGTACAAAAATGTCAAAAAACACCAAAAAATTGGAGGTACCATTCATGTTGTACCACAGAAAACTGGTCTCGGTTTTTCCGTACTGCCAATAATAAACAAGAGGGCCAAGATGGCCCTATATCGCTCACCTTGGTACAAGTCCACTTGCCTGGTGGAAGATCACTAGATAATGTTATATACCAAATAAGTTTTCCTATATACGCCTTTGTAAAACAAATGATCCCCCCCCCCGGGCAAGGTCAATTTTGACCCCAGGGGCATAATTTGAACAAACTTTAAAGAGGTCTACTAGGCAATGCTACATGCCAAATATCTAAGCTCTAGGCCTTGTGGTTTCAGAGAAGAAGATTTTTTAAGTTTTTACTATAATTCCTATGCAAACCTAAGTGACCCCCGGTGCGGGGTCAATTTTGACCCAGGGGTCATAATTTGAACAATATTGGAAGAGGTCCACTAGCCAATGCTACATGCCAAATATCTAAGCTCTAGGCCTTGTGGTTTCAGAGAAGAAGATTTTTTAAGTTTTTCCTATATATTCCTATGCAAAACTAAGTGACCCCCGGTGCGGGGTCAATTTTGACCCCAGGGGCATAATTTGAACAATATTGGTAGAGGTCCACTAGCCAATGCTACATGCCAAATATCTAAGCTCTAGGCCTTGTGGTTTCAGAGAAGAAGATTTTTAAAGTTTTTACTATATAAGCCTATGTAAAACTAAGTGACCCCCGGTGCGGGGTCAATTTTGATCCGGGGCTCTTAATTTGAACAATCTTGGTACAGGTCTACTAACCAATGCTACATGCCAAATATCTAAGCTCTAGGCCTTGTGGTTTCAGAGAAGAAGATTTTTTAAGTTTTTCCTATATATTCCTATGCAAAACTAAGTGACCCCCGGTGCGGGGTCAATTTTGACCCGGGGGTCATAATTTGAACAATATTGGTAGAGGTCCACTAGCCAATGCTACATGCCAAATATCTAAGCTCTAGGCCTTGTGGTTTCAGAGAAGAAGATTTTTAAAGGTTTTACTATATAAGCCTATGTAAAACTAAGTGACCCCCGGTGCGGGGTCAATTTTGACCCGGGGGTCATAATTTGAACAATCTTGGTAGAGGTCTACTAGACAATGCTACATGCCAAATATCTAAGCTCTAGGCCTTGTGGTTTCAGAGAAGAAGATTTTTAAAGTTTTTCCTATTTTTTGCCATAGCAACCAGAGTTCTGCATGGAATGGAATTCTTTGAACAATTTTGGTAGAGCTTCATGCAAGGAACATTCCTGCATAGTTTTATCAACATTGGCCTAGAGGTTTCAGAGGAGATGTCATTTGAATCAAAATGTTGACGGACGACGGACGATCATCGATCAGAAAAGCTCACCCTGGCATAGCCAGGTGAGCTAAAAAGTTACAAAATATGCTATTGATAGTAACATAAAAGGGAAGTAATTCAATAAAAAAATTAAGCAAACAAAATAGAATCTCCCAAATAAAAACAAGAGCACTGTAATCAAGAGCAAATGCAGAGCAATATCCACACAGTTATATGACGCTTGAACCCTAAGTGTGACCTTGACCTTGAAGTGAGCCATCCGGAACATGGCTTCTGCACATCGTCTCAATGTGGTAAACAATTGTGTCAGGTTTCTTCGAAATCCTTCACGGGGTTCAAGAGTTACAGAGCGGAAGGGAAACAAAATCAACCCTAAGTGTGACCTTGACCTTGAATCCACCCATCCGGAACATTGCTTCTGCACGTCGTCTCAGTCTGGTTAACATTTGTGTCAGGTTTCTTCGAAATCCTTCAAGGGGTTCAAGAGTTACAGAGCGGATTGGAAACAAAATCATATGACCTTTGACCGCTAAGTATGACCTTGACCTTGAATCCAGCCATCCGGAACATTGCTTCTGCACGTCGTCTCAGTCTGGTTAACATTTGTGTCAGGTTTCTTCGAAATCCTTCAAGGGGTTCAAGAGTTACAGAGCGGAAGGGAAACAAAATCATATGACCTTTGACCGCTAAGCATGACCTTGACCTTGAGTCCAGCCATCCGGAACATTGCTTCTGCATGTCGTCTCAGTCTGGTTAACATTTGTGTCAGGTTTCTTCGAAATCCTTCAAGGGGTTCAAGAGTTACAGAGCAGAAGGGAAACAAAATCATATGACCTTTGACCGCTAAGTATGACCTTGACCTTGAATCCAGCCATCCGGAACATTGCTTCTGCACGTCGTCTCAGTCTGGTTAACATTTGTGTCAGGTTTTTGACAATTAAAAAAAAGAATGAAGATCTTTTAAATACTGGACAGATTCAGAAAGCCTTATTTTTAGGAACCTACGATGTTGCACAATGTTGGGCCTTTTGGCGCGATCCAGGGCTTTGACTTTCGCACCACACCACCCCTTCGGGTGTCCTTAGCCGGAGGATAGCTGTTCTACACCCTTTTTCGGTCCTCTTTAATTTGAAACGCTATTATAGTGTATGTATAACTTCTAATGCGCATGCGCTTACTTGTGTATATATATAGCCTTTACTAACGTAAATTTCATTCTGGATAGGTCTTTGGTACTGACAAGACGTGTTTTATAACTTAGAAAGTTTTAATTTGTGTTTGAGGATTTTGGAAAACATGTAAGTTTATTTTATTATACTTGTTGTGTTCATTTAAATTATAATTATATTTATTTAATTTATTTCTTTTTAAAACTTTTAATTTTAATTCAAGGCCTGCAAAACCTACAGCCACTCAAATAGTCGAAGGTGTTAAAGATGCCACACAAACACAGGCTATGGTTGGAGATACCCCTGCCCCTGGGGGAGCGTATGCATTTGACACTAGTGTTTTTGTAGACCAATCTTCTTCAAAGACAGACAGGGTTTCATTTTCGCAAACTTTTACACACACTATGGAAAGTGGGGAATGTGGCAAAGGTGTCACTGTTTATGGTGACGAGGCTGACGGACTGCGCTTTAAATATGACTGGGGTGCTTCCTTTCTACCATACAATACTACTCGGGCTGCAGTTCGAGAAAATAAACTGCTAAGACTGTTACCATTTGCAGATTCATATGAAATTCATGGTCACAAAGTAAAACTTTGGGATTTAATGTGCAGCAAAATTGAAATGGTGGGGGATCGTATAGCCCAAACATGGGGTTCTGATACAATAGAGGTTTTCATGGATATGCAGCGCCGCTACCGACCTATGAATTTACTTCCACTGAATGGGGATTTATATGGATTAAATCATGGTTTTAGACATACTGAACCAGAGTCCTTTCATGATGGTTTGTTACCCCGGGCTGCTTTAGTTTTGTCGCGGGAACAATATATGTCTGTCTGTAATGACGCGGTACTATGGATCCATACCACGGGGCTTTTGTAGTTAAAACTTGGAAGTCAGGCAGTGCCTATGAGTTTCATCATGAAATTAATTCTGGCAGAATACCCACAGGTTTGTTTCAAAATTGTAGCAGACTGCCTTTTAATCAACAGGTTATTCGTGTCGCCAATAAGCTTTTGGACACAGTATGGGGTATTCAAGCTAACATGGCTACCCAACAAAACAGGTCTCCTATACTACCTGCCCCAATACACTTCATGTGTATGTGTCCTATATTGGGTTATTACGGTCTTGTACAACGACGGGCACAGTTTAAAGCCACCTATGAATGTGACATTACATTTCATTTTCCTCCATATTCTGGTTATAGATTCTTTGAAATGGGTTCTTTTGGTCAACGGCTTGCACATCCATATGAAGATGCGTATGAACAAGTTGCGACTGCTGATAACACATATCATCATGGTGTACACTCTCATGACTATGTCGCCCCTTTAACTTCCTATATTATTCAAGAGGCAAATCAACGTTCAGATTTACTGGTAGCCACTCCGATACCAGATACTGTTAATCCTACTATGCAAGACAACATAGAACAGGGTCTTAAAGACAAGGGTTATACGGTCACTACGCAAAATATTGGGGGTACTTCAGTTGCTACTTCGGTCCAAACACAATACCCAGAGCCAGGGGAGCATGAACCTGGGCCTCAGGGCTCAGAAGGCTTTTTAAAGTATGTTGGCCTTAATGATCAAGAAATAAAAGATATGGAAACATTATTAAAGGAACTTGACTCAGATTTTGATCTTACTGCAAATAACGCTATGGTAGGGGGTGATGGCCTCATCAGACAGGCCACCTCTGCTAGTCCTAATGACCCCAGTACACAGATTCATGCACCTGCCCTTCCTGTGCAAGCCACTGGTGGCATTGCAGAGGAGATTTCCTATGACAATTTACAAGAATTTAGACCGGCAGCGGCTTGGAGAGAATTAGGTTTCAAACCTCCAGTATGGTCTAGGGGTACTGGTAATGAGCATTATATTCCATGGCCTAAGGGTATTCGTAAACGTGGTGGGCTCTGTACAATTCCTGATATAGAAAAACTACGTGCACTTAATAAGGTATCTTTTCCTCAATTACAGCCATTAAACCAAGTCATTCGAGAAGTGCAGTCCGGCCGGTTACCAGCATCACAAATTAAGAACGTTGTTAATAATTGGGAGGCTACAGAAACACAACCCCCAAATTACGCTTACCCCAAGGATCAGCCAGGTCCAACACTAAAGACTCCGACAGCCCAAGGCACAAAAGCCAGCCTTATCAAAGATAACGCAAGAACAGTTAAAGACTACCAGGACTTTGGTTACAGGACACCCAAGAAAGCTCGTACAAGTTAAAATGTAAATATGCCTTTTCATAATACTGTACAGATACAACAACAATTTTTAAAAAACAAGCTAAACCTACTGTCTGGACCTTTAACATGTTATGAAAAAACACATTGGGCCACATTAGAATCATTAAGATATGTGCAAAAAGCTGCCAACTGGGGAGTACCAACTAGAGCAGACCCAGGGCCTGACTCTATAACATTTTTTGTTGGATATTTTCCCACATCAAGTACATTTCGTAATAGTTCTTTAAACAGTCAACATGAACGGATATTAATTCCACCAACAGTTACTTGGCCATTTACACTTACCACTCCAGCTGGAGAAAAAATAACTGAATGGACACCAGCCTCTGACATATTAAACACATATGTTGGATCGGAATTAAGAGACACCCTTCATTTAAATTTAACTTTTAATCCAAGGGGTTCATTGCCTAAACGTATATGGGTTAACTACAATGTTTACTATCTCATGGCAGATAGTCCCTTTCATCATGACAATTCCACATTCTGGTTACTAAAAGAGACCCCCACAGCTATTACCGGCGATCAGAGTGGTCCATCATGGAGACACTCAGTCTATGTTGATACAGGTTATAAGACTAGAGATATTGATACATCAGACAACAACAAAGCTTCCAACATGGACGGTGTGCCATTATTGGCATACATAGTTGACGAACAATTTGACCCCAAAATCATAATTGATGGGGTGACCGGTGATATGGAGGACTTTTTAAGTTACGTAGTTACCAAAATAAAACTGATAAATACCCAAATGTCAGCTGTAAGTACAATAGCAAATATGTCCCCAGAAACAATAACAAAATTAACTTCACTTGATGTAGATCATTTTAACCAAAACCTTGCACGAATAAATGCCGAAATAAATGCTCTATCCAGAATAAAAATTGAGGTCACAGGGGAGGTAACAAGTGTAGTTGAAAAACAAGGTGAAAGTTTCTGGTCAAAGTTGTTTGGTGGCATAGCTGGGGCTGCCACAGGTGCTCTAGCGTCCGCCGCTAAAGTTGCCACTGAATCAAAGGGGGCTTTTAAAACTGCTATATCTGGGACAGCTATGGAGGCAGCAAATAATGCTGCAAGTAGTGCCATATCAGGGACTAAGACACTTGGGGAGGGACTTACAAAGTTACAGACAGTAGGTAATGCACTGCAAAACAAATTAACTGCGAATCTTGGGTAGATCCTGATGGTGAAACCAAAGACTGGGAGTCTCGCATTAAAGAAAATACCACCTTGTTAAAGGCCAATGATTTCCTGTTTGGGGATACTGGTAAAAAAGTTTTACAAGATGTGTCCGAGATTGTAAAATCGTTTCATGCTAAGGCAGTTGAAAGTGGTGATACTAATATGACGGAGTACATGGAATCATTTTGGCAGGACGTTGAATCTATGAATCGACAAACTGCTATTTTTGGTGCAGTTGCCCTTCGTATGAATAAACTTGAGAACGAAATGAAAAACTTTGAGGGAGACTCGTTAAAACAAATACAGAATCAAATTGTGATCGCTGTCCAACAGCTCGATCGAAAAATTACAGGGCTACAAGCAGCATATGGCAAAGGTGGTTTGTTAGTTACATATAACAGTGGTAACAATGTACCTATTCAATTTTAGGCATTTCTTTGATGATAAGAAGAAAAAGCAGCCCACGGACATTTTGTATGGGCCATTTACTGACCAACAAGCGTATTCCATTGTATTGACAAACTGTGAGAGTTCCATCAATCCGTCAACATTAAGTCCAAAGTTGTATACCTACCATGCTGACAAAACATTACGTAAGGCTACTAAGGGCACTGGCTATATTGGCGCGTATGCAGAGAAGGCAGACTATAATGGCACTTATGGTATCCTCGCTAAACCTGTGATGACCTATGCAACCAAACAGACGGTGTATAAGGACATTTCCATTCAGAACAAGGCACCTTTAAATGCCTTCAAGAGTTATATAAATGACAATCCAACATTGATCGCCTGGCACAATGGGAAGACTGATGATGCCTGTAAAATAAACGGTTTTCATTTGCATGCCATTACCATCTGTGAACAAGAACTGTGGCACAATCATGAATGGCGTACTCTCCGAGGAAAACTGGAGGCCAACGGTGTTATCGTTTGAACGCAGCGTGTGAAGAGTCTGCGTGCAATTTTGGCTCATTTGCACGAACGCCCCAGAGTAATTATGGGATGCAACAACGTCTACTTGGCCAAGTATGCGAAGGACGGTATCGATAAGAGAGTGGTGTCTGACATGGATGACCAATTTCAAACTGATGAAAAACTTCCAGCAATGGCAGAACGAGAATTGGCCGAAGACTTCATGGCTGACATGTTGGGATGGCAGGTTCAGTGCCCCGTAAGTAAAGGGGATAGTGACACGGAAGAAACAATTAGGGTCGAGGATATTTTCTTTCCTGACAAGCCACTACCTGGCTTTGCAACTGATAAGACAATACCAAGTACAAGTCGTTTTAGTAATATTGTGTCTGATAAAAAAGAAACCAAGTCGTTGCCTTCGACAAAAACAGCCGACAAGGTTGGCATCGTTAAAGAACTGTGCAACAGGTATAAATGTCATGATCAAGGGCAGTTACTGCAATTGATGATGGAAAATTCCATTGATGATGTCAAACAATGGCGTGTAATTCGAACCTCGCCAAACTTCAATGTCATATGGACAACTGCCATGGAAGAGTTCAAAAGTGAGGCTGCTGTTAATCAGACATCTTACTTGGACACTTTCATCAGTCGTATCATCGGCAGTGAAGAACAAGAGTTCATATCACAAGGGGCAACAGCCCGTTTGTGGATTGAGTGGTGTAAGTTTCAAAAATTGAATGCTTCAGAAATATTGTATGAGATGTACTTAGTTTTGTCCAAGGCATTGAGCAAAAAGAATACGTTCATGCTGTGTGGTGAGTCTGATACCGGAAAAACCTACTGGACACAATGTTTGGTATTACCAGACAGATCAGGTCAGGTGATTACATCAGCTGACTTTATGTGGCAGCAGTGTGTCGATAAGGAGGTGATTGTTGTACAAGAACTGACCCTGGCCAAATACGAGCAAGTTGAGTCCTTTAAAAAGGTCTCAGAAGGTTTGTCAACCCAGGTCAATGTCAAAAACAAACCGGCCGTCATGTTAAATCGTACCCCAATGTTGGTAACATCCAACAACAAACCCTGGAAGTTTTTCAATGATGAAGAAATCCCCATTAAGAACAGAATGTTCTATCATGAGGTCACTAAGTTTCCCTTTAGGGATCCCGGCTCACCAAATCCCGTCTTCTTTGCAAAAGCTTTGAAGTTCATAAACGACTATGTGTCAGATGATGGGTCTTTCCCATATCAGACAGACTCCGCGGATTACGAATGCTTTATCGACACATTGGATGCATATGTAATGAAACAGAGTAAAGAAAAAAGTATGAAAGGGGAGTCTTTGAATGGGTTGTTTTTGTCTGTAAATGCATTTGATGAGTCCAGGTCAGAGTTATGTGCACAGTTGCGTACTGATGGTTCCACTATTCAGCCCTCGCAAATAAAGAGTTTAAAACTCTGCAATGAGGAAGCAGTCAAGTTAATGGAGTGTGTTTTGTTTGTTCTTGCCGATAAACAAGGCACCTTGGCCTGTTCCTTTGACTACACCGATGGTCTTGTCGAAGAACAGACCGATGCCCCATATACCTCTTGTGTAGGGAACCTATGGCTAATCATGGGTAATATAAAAGATGCCGTACAGACCTGGTTAGGACCTAGCAAAGATGGTGAACATCCAAACGTACGAAAAATGAGAAAGTACACAAAAATGTTTGGCAAATTGTATGACAGAATAAAACTCATAGTAGAAACTAGCAGGACCCCTGACCCCAGGGAGGTTACCACACATACCATAATGAAAGGCCCAAAACGACCAGTCTTCCACTGAGGGACCCGAACCCAAACGTGTAAAGTTTGACCTACAGCGTACACCGATCCATAAGTCAACCGATGTTGTTGATGCCCCACCCATTGTCAGTGCCAAGTGTTATGCTGGAAAATTAGTAGAATTTTCCAAATGTTGGTGTTATGCTGGAAAATTCTACTAATTTTTCTGTATTTTGTTAGTCATTTATTATCAATTATTATATTTCATTCTGCATAATTTTACATTTTCTGTATCTTAAAATCCCACAGTTTAGGGAAAATAATCTTTTAAAAGCCATTTCTTTGTTAAACACTTTAATCTTACTTAGTAGTCTCAAAATTCTGACATAAAAAATTATGTAGCTAAGTAGGATATCTATTAACACTTATCTATGTTTCAAAGGTGGTAACCAAATGTTTGCTGTTTTAACTGATGTTAAGCTGTATTGTTCTCCAAACATGGGTGATAGTTTGTCTGGCTTCTCTAGTACCATAATTTAAGGATTTTCACAGTTTTTTCAACCCCTTAAGCAGGATTTGCCAACTCCACCTCTTTTGAAATATTCCAAGATTCTGTTTTAGGATTGGTCAAAATATGGTGACCAATGACCAGCCGGATGAAACCTTAAAAGATCCCTTTTCCAGCAAGCAGACATTTTTTTTTGGTCAGCCCGGATAGCTCAATAGGTAGAGCACGAGACTTGTAATCTCGGGGTTGTGGGTTCGATTCCCAGGGCTGACCAACTAAAATTACTAACAGTCTTTCGGATGAGACTTTAAAACCGAGGTCCCATGTATGGGTGAAAACCTGGCATGATAAAGAACCAGGGGTGTCTCTGGAATTGGGACGCTTTCTGTATCTTGCACTATCCCCCGAAAACCTAAAATAACTAAACTCTTCTGGGGGCGTTGGTTATATGGGAAACCGGTACCAACGATAAAACCCTAATATACAATACAAGCAGACATTATTCTGCTAAACTTTGTAGTAAAAACCGGAGTTATTAAAATTGCTGGAAAAGATGATCTGATCTTTTTGTTTTCTTAACAGGTGAGTGAAGTTTATGTATTTGTACAAAGTTTAAGTATTTTCATTATTTCAAAGTTAATTATATGAAACCAGATTTGAATATACGTCAAATACTTAATATTGATCATTTCGATAAATTAGTAGGTAAATTTCTGTAATACAATGTTGAAATTTTATTAGCACTGAACTGTTGATCATGTTGCTAGAATATTTTTATATCATTTATGATGTTACTCAACATAAGAATATTAATATGTTCTAAAACACTCGGTCTGGCATAAAATGAAAGTATGAAACATTAGTTTTCAACCAGGAGTGTCATATTGTATAGTAGAAATTGAATAACATTTTAATACATATATTTTAGGAATATTCTGTCTTGTTTGTATTTGATCATAGATCTTTGTTTATCTTTTAACATAATTACAATTATGTATGGATTATTCTGCTAAACTTTGTAGTAAAAACCGGAGTTATTAAAATTGCTGGAAAAGATGATCTGATCTTTTTGTTTTCTTAACAGATAAATTCCCCATTCAACGATAAAGTTCCAGCAACCAATTCGCGGCAGAACACAAGACTGCAAAACTTACGGCAGAACAATTAAAAACTCTTAATGAACTGCGGCAGGCCAAAATCCCAGCAGAAAACATTAGGGACTATGTAGAAAATTGCAAACGTAGAAATGCCGGACTCGAACCTGATACCACTGTTCAAGATTACGAAAACTTAGATCTTGAGCTGGAGTTGTCTGACTGCTTCGGTTGTCAAAACGACTGTCCAGGTCAGAGGGACCATATGGGTCCAGGTGGGTGTCTGTATGATCTTCTGCAAGATAATTAATCTCTGTTTCATTACAGGTTGTGTTTGAAGAATATCCATTTGTGCAAGTAGCTAAGGATTGTCTACCTTACCACAGACGCATTTTCAATTATAGACTTGTTGATCATATGTTTTACAATGACAAAATAGAGAGTGGAGTTCATGTTGACGGATTATATTCTGTAAATACAGAAAAATTCTATGTTACATATGCGTATCACAATTTTTGTTTTGTGAAATACTGTCCTTTTTCTGTGAGATCTGAACATTTTAAACAATTACAAAAGCATCGAAGAAGATTAAGAAATCTAGAGACAGGAAAAATTCGTTATAGTGATGGTTCTTATGCTGAATTTGTAAAATAGTTGGTACTATGTATTAAAGAAATAAAATGGTGATGGGAAAAAAAATATGTTAGTAAAGAGTATATATATAGGCTGTAATAGCGTTTCAAATTAAAGAGGGCCGAAAACAGGGTGTAGAGGTGCGCTAAAAGAGGGCCGAAAACAGGGTGTAGAACAGCTAACCTCCGGCTAAGGACACCCGAAGGGGTGGTGTGGTGCGAAAGTCAAAGCCCCGGTCAAAGCCCTGGATCACGCCAAAAGCCACTCAGTGAAGCAGAAACGAAAAGACCAGACATTGCCAACCAAGAAACCAGCAAAAAGAAAGACATTTATTGGGCAAAGCTGGGATTATATTAGAATATTAACATGACGGCGGCATTGAAAAGCTCTCTATACTAACTAGAATGCTTAATTGGCATATAGCTGCAAATAGAGAGGAATCTTGAAAACATAACTTCCCAAAATTACAATGGTGTTTACATAACTTTTAAAGTAACTTACGATAATGTACACTAGGCCAAACAAGTTATTTACTGGCCTGGAAGTTCCACAAAAAGAAAAATGTAAAAAATCAGACTGTTGTTGAGAAACTCTTTTCTGTTTGTTGTAGAATTCAGCTCTGGCAATTTGCCCGCAAAAGGCTGTCACATCATTCTGGACAGAAGAAGACTTGTTATTATAGCCTTTCCAATTGGAGGCAAGTGTTTACTTTTTTTGCATAAAAATAACGATACATCTATTATGTAAATATTCAATACTTAATATTTACTATTGTATAAATTATGTAGTTAGACGTGGCCTAGAGTGCAACGCATATTAACCTCTGACCTGCTCCTATATTGGCGATCAACGCTATAAAAACTGAAATTGTCTAAGAATTAATTGAAGATTTTAAATCTTACTGCGGCACTGAAAGGCAGAAAGCTGCAAATTGAGAGTCATGAAAACAGCCTTCATAGGTAAAGGTTGTTTGCGCCTTTGTGGTTGTTGTAATTAAGCCATGTAAAATATGTTTTTACAACATTGGCTAGATTTCTATGCTATGCTTTAGGCCCATACAGTTTTTAGTTTTAACTATACATCAATACTTTTACAGATGGATGAACGTGAAGTGGTATTTGGCTATCAAAGGGAAGATGATAAAAATTGCTCTAGGCCTTGTGGTTTCAGAAGATTTTTCAAGTTTTTCCTATTCTTTACCATAACAAGAGTTCCCCATTGAATGGAATTCTTTGAACAACTTTGACAGAGCTTCATGCAAGAAACATCCCTGCAAAGTTGACAGCCAAGGAAATATCTTGTACGTATTTATTATAGCCAAATTAGTATTGAAACTTTCGTCTTGTTTTGTGATAATCATTTTTATAAAGTATACATGCCTGATATTTCATAAAAGTTGCTTAGTTAAGACTTGATAAGGAATGAAATCTTTCTCTGGTTACATTTGGTAATTGCATAATTTCTTTCACTTCAGCGATGAAGACAGACCCATATTTCGCTCCAAGGGGCAAGTGCTATGATCCTCTGACAACGTATTTGTACTGGTGGACTAGGGGTACTTTAAAATAAATGCAACTCTGGAAACCTTCTGCTCCAATTCCTGTGTTGTTTTTTACTCTGTTTTCAATTTCTCTTGTAAATATTACTGGAAAATTGTCGCTTACGGAAAGATGTGGTACTTGTATATTTGTTATGTAGTCAGGATGATTTGAATAAACATGATCAATAATTGTAGCTGTCAGCAGATGAAGAAGTTATTCTAGTAGGTTGCTGTACTAACTTGTTTACAATCCCTAGAGTGTCAGATATGTGTACATATAAAATAATAATGCTTCTGGTTGTCTTACTTAATTCTTAGATGGGAGGTTCATGGAGCTTTTGTATTAATAGTGATTATGGTGTTTTCTTGTGTAGCGGAAAGTTTGATGGTCCATGACTCTCGGAGCAATCTACAGTCAGGATTTATGACTGGGATGGATCGTGCGAGTTGCCAAAAGCTAAAGTTATACCATTACTGGACTGACATGTGCAAGGGTCTAGGTGTGATTTGGGAAATGTGTGTGTGCATGTGCCAGACTGCAACACAGCTCACAGTACACTATCAACAGTAAGTTTTATATTTTCACTTTAAATCAAGAGACCCCGCTGGTGGGGTCAATTTTGACCTGGAAGTAATGATTTAAACTTTCCTTTCATTTGGGCTCTGCCATGAAATGGGGGAATTCTTTGAACACCATTGGTAGAGGTGCATGCAAAGAACATCCCTACCAAGTTTTATCAACATTGGCTTAAGGAAAGAGCAATCCTTGTAGCTCAGGTGAGCTAAAAACAAATACATCTACAAAAGACATAACGGGTAGGAGAAAAGAAGACAAAGAGACCAAGAGTAGTAATGTGTCCAATTTGGGCCATAACTCAACCACAAACAAAAACACTAATTACCACAGAGTAATAAAATTCTACCAAAGTCGTCTTCATATTTCCTGAAAGATCAGATTCATCATACAGTCTAACAAGTTTATAGCGGTTACCAAATGAATGGAATGAAAGTTCCTGCTATAGACAGGTGACCAATATAATAAAATCTGTTTCAAGTATAATAATTTTTATGAGGTAACAAGCAGAAATCATACACCTTGCTTGAGAATACTTGTCACTTTGTTGAATATGTTAATTTTTTATGATCTACCTCACAGGGTGATGCTATAATCAGGTTCAATATATAGGGAGTCTGAGACTGGCCTTATATAGGCAGGGTCAACTATAATCAGGTGACCACTAATACAGGTTAGACTGTAATTATCATTTGAATGCATCAATCCCTACATAATCCTTTCCATGGTTTTAAGCATGTACAAGAAAACACTCCAGGAGTTCCAATATATTCATGGTCAAATTTGAAATAAATTCCATGGAGACTTCTCTACAAGCCTGTATCGAAAAGGCTAGCCAGCGACTGACAATGTTTCTATTTTTCTGTGCTTCTAAGCCCTTGCTTTCCAAGCTAAATACGGACAATATCAGCAAATTCTCTTTAGAAATGTTCATGGAATTTAATAGAACTGTTCCAACCCAATAATTCTGCATAATGGACATAACACCTCCTGTTCCATGTAAAAGATTCTGAGAGATTTTCCCATTTTATTTTTATAATCCCAAGATGAAATATATACATTTGAAGAATATAGGCAGTTTGCAGACAGTCCTCGATTCACTTAAGCCAGGGCTCAATCAAGTTTTGAATTTTGATGTCTTGT
Source organism: Saxidomus purpurata (assembly GCA_022818135.1). Taxonomy (NCBI): domain Eukaryota; kingdom Metazoa; phylum Mollusca; class Bivalvia; order Venerida; family Veneridae; genus Saxidomus; species Saxidomus purpurata. The sequence continues at coordinate 3,973,368 of JAFMSR010000017.1, forward strand.
AGCACAAGTTCATGAACATATACTTATACTATATAGTCCAATCTGCTCCCAGCTCATACACAAGTCCAGTGATTGGGAGTCTTTTTTTGTCATCTCTGGACCAATCATATTCCAATGTCCTTTCTGGAACACACTAGATATGCCGCACATTCTGTCCACACATGCAGGACAGACTTCTGGCAGCTAGAGAGTATCATAATGCAGACATAAAATACAAAACATTTACATTTAATGTAAAATGTTATGTCCAATCATTCAAAGGAAATGCAATCACTTCCAAACTGCTGTCTCCTGCTGTGAACTGTGTGCCATGTGTATGAGCATCTTCCTCATTTCAGACATTTTTCTTAAAAATTTGGGAGAATTCGTAATTAGATCAAACATAAAAAGCTCAAATGAAATTTCTAGAAACTTCCATGTAAAAAAATCTGCAGAGCATATGTCTATTTTCGATAATAAGCAAGGAAACCTAGGCATAGAAATGGAGACCTCTTTCCAGGGTTCACTATGTTCTTGGATTTGTAGAAACTTTCATGTAAAAGGATCTGCAGAGCATTTGCCTATATTCCATAATAAGCAAGGAAACTTAGCTTGCAAGAATTGCAGTCAATGCAAGAGGGACCTGAAGTAACCTACATAGTAACCTACTTTGGAAAATGTGTACTGTTTTTCTGTCTAGCCTTAATCATGTTCAAAGGAAACTTTTCAAACACAAGTCAAATTTCTTGCACAAACTTAAACCCATGGATATTCAATTACTTTGATCAGACATACAGACAAACATTACTCACAATGTATTTTATCTCAACCAAAAAATAAGATAACATGTGGTTGGAGACAATGATTCTCGCTCTTTTCATATTCAAACAAGAGGGCCATGATGGCCCTATATTGCTCACCTGAATACAAGTCCACTTGTCTAATGGGTGTGGTCAATTTTGACCCAAGAGGCATGATTTTAACAAAGTAGGTTGAAGACCACAAGACAATGTTACAAACCAAATAGGTTTTCTTAAATACGTCTTTGTAAAACAAGTGACCCCCTTTGCGGGGCCAATATTGACCACAGGGGTATAATTTGAACAAACTTAGAAGAGGTCTACTAGGCAATGCTACACGCTAAATATCTAAGCTCTAGGCCCTGTGGTTGGTTTCAGAGAAAAAGATTTTCCTGTATAATCTTATGTAAAATCAAGTGACCCCCTGGAGGGGTCAATTTTGACATGGGGGTCATAATTTGAAGACTCTTAGTAGAGGTCCACTAGGCATTTCTACATGCCAAATATTTAATCTTTAGGTCTTGTGGTTTCAGAGAAGATTTTTAAAGTTTTTCCTATATGCCTATGTAAAACCAAATGACCCCGGGGTCATAATTTGAACAATCTTGGTAGAGGTCCACTAGACAATGCCACATGCTAAATATTTAATCTCTAGGCTTTGTGGTTGCAGATTTTTTAAAGTTTTTCCTATTTGTTGCCATAGCAACCATATCTGCATGGAATAGAATTGTTTGAACAACTTTGATAGAGCTCTATGCAAGGAACATCCCTGCAAAGTTTCATCAACATTGGCCAAGTGGTTTCAGAGGAGATGTTGTTTGAAGGAAATGGTGGACGGACAGACAGACAGACAGACGGATGCCGGACGGAAAGCGATCCTAATAGCTCACTCTGGCACTATGTGCCATGTGACCTTAAAAGTGTTTGCATGAAATACGCACAACAAAAATCTTTTGACTCGAAAATACTAAGAATGCAAAAATTGCAGTGTAAGAGTGGCAGGACACAAAATTCTTAGACCTAATGACATTGGCAAACATTTTTCTCACATGCTACAGGCCAACTACTACTAGACATGTTTCAACTGATGTCCGATGTGAAAGTTGACAACGGATTAGGCACACTATTTGGGGGTCGTCTCAAAACGTTTTAAAAGGCCTTCTTAAATCGATTTCAGATGGAGGAATTGATTTATGAAAAACTTTCTGGGATTAAAATGGTACGCAGTGAGATAGTCAGAATTAAAGTTTAGTGTACTTAAGCATGAAAAAATCGTGGAAAATATCTCAGCTGTATTATGTAGTAGAATAAAGTTTTGTGTCCAAAAAGTCACAGTTACACAGTAACACTGTATTGTATAAACATCTGATTTGAAGCATTTATCATACACTTACAACAGAATCTACCTTAACATTTACTATAACAAGACTAAAGATGAATTAACTTTTTTCATACACTACTTGTAGTTTGTAGCGACTGCACTCCAAATTCTTAGTAAATTTTAATTTTTTGGTAAAATCAATATATATTCAATTTGTCAACATCAAGATTATTTTCTTTGTGTAAGAGCTAAAAATAAAGGTAGAAAATTTTTTTTCTCCAGGCCAGGTTTTGAACTCGGATCTTTGGCTACAAAAATTTACAGGGGCTTAACCTACTACACTAAGGAGTCAGCTGATTTGATGCGAGTTAAAAATATTGATATACCAAAGAGCCCACCCCGTTAGTCACGGGGTGATATTTTCTACAATAAAAGTAAGCAAAACAACACATTTTAATTGTTTCTTTTGTTAGAAAACTTGTCACGTTATCATAATACAATGCCCCTGATACAGTAATGACAATTGTTTTCTTGAAATTGAAAATTTTCTTTTTTTATCATAACTTGTCCATCTGGAGTGCAGTCGCTTTAACATTTATAAATACTATGGAAAGGACAACTCGTGAAAGTTCTTATTTATTCAGGTTTGTTAAATACTAAGTACAACCTCCAAAACAATTGCTATCGTAATGTACTGTATTAAGAGGACTAACTGTTATGATTTTGAGAATGATGCTCCCCTAAAATTTCTGTTAATCCTTGTTCATGCTCACTTCGGTCATCCGATGAAACATGTCTACTCTAAACCTGTTGGTACTGCCAGAGCAATGGAGGTATGACCTGTCAAACTGCACTACAGTACCTGGTCTCAAATCAGGTGTGAAAGATGAAAATATAAACAAGAGCACCAAAACTGCCCTATATCGCTCACCACTGGCTACCATCGACTATAATACAAGATCATCAATAGCAGAAAGGGACCCCTTTGACCTCGAGATTCTGATTTGAACAATCTTCATAGAGGTCCACTATATGATGCTATATTCCAAATATCTAAGCTCTGGGTCTAGTGGTTCACAGTAGATTTTTGAAGTTTTCCCTATAGAAATCCATGTTAAATCAAGTGACCCCCTCCCCTCCCTTTTCCCCTTCCCTTAAGCAGAGACAAATTATGATAGGGAATACCTTGCCATATTGACAGATGTGCTCCGCCATTTCTGTCAATGCCATAGCTGCTCGCGGAGGGATTCACCAAGTTGCAGCGAAAAAGCTGTTAAACATGGATGTCCCTGAATGTGGGAATCGCGAAGACTACCGAGACCCTACCCAAGCAGTAGTGCCAAAAAACGCCACAGCCACAGGCAGCATATTTGCCAGGCAGACACCATTTAGGCGCCCAGAGCACCGGCATAACACGGCGTGCCAAGGTAGGACGCCGAGTGACTCTAGGGTGGCCGGTGCATCCAAGAGTCGGACCAGCAGTCGCGACAGATAAAGGTGCCGGTAGTATAGACATAGCTCTCTCTTGGAAACACCACAGCCGGTAGTGAAAACAAGAGTAGGAAAGACTGTCAAGCCTAGACAAATATGTTCTCCTTAGTATAATTGGAATCTGCAGTGATTAAGACTCCCATGGATGGGGAGCACTAATTTCACAGAGAATTGAGGCCAGGCACTGTGCAACCATGTATATAGGTATATGTATATCTTTTAAAATAAACATGATTCTAATATTATTATTATATTTTGTTCGTTTGCAGTATGCATATCTGAGTTGGAAGGTAGTGGGGCTGAAGTATTCAGTCAGAGGGAATGCTGTGAACGAGGGAATTGTAACAAAGTGGCTTTCACTTCTTACACCAGTCACAGGAGGCATTGGCGTATGGTTCATGCATCAATAATTCAATTATATCAATGTAGTCAGTGTTCAAAAAAGTTGACTTACAAGTCACTTATGAGAAGGATGTTTAAAGTTCTCATCATACAGGTCTGGTAGTTACTCTGATGACAAACATAAAATATTAAGAACCAGGAAATGTGATACCATATCTTAAAGATAAATAGATAAATATTTAATTCCTAGTGGCTACATAAAAATGTTTTCTGGTTTAAAGCATAGTTTAAGAAGTATTTTTCTTAAAATATACTCAACCAAAATGAAAACTTTACACTTTTATTGTACAAATATTTAGCACAATATTAAATCAATGTATTTCACTCTGACTCTATAAAACAAGACAAATAACAAAGGCGATAATAGGCCTAAAAGTTGAAGTCATTTATCATGCATAAAAGGGAGATAACTTATATAGTGAAAACAGACAGGTTATCAAAAACAAAACTTTTTTTTTTTTTTTTATCATTTATTTCAACATATATGATTTATGAGATATACATATACTTATTTTCATACAAAAAGCAATATCTGATGTTAAAATCCCTTGGTAAATATGCTGATTCACGCTTAACACTTCAAAACAGTATTGTAATTTAATTCAAAATGCATTAAAAAAGATAAAAGAAAAGTGGAAATATGATTTGTGTGTCGTCTCCAGTGCAGGTTTGTTCTTTCTGTTATTCAGTCTTATACAAACATATATAATAGTCATCGTATAAAACAAGGTACGAGGTTTTGTTGTGTAAAAACTTAGAAAATATTTAGAGTTCCCCATTTTAAATTATGATATTGAATTTTGCCATTCATTTCAGCTATTTCTTTTTCTATCCTGATTCTGTTTTTCAGATAATTAATGTAAATGTCATTTCATTTGAAAAATAAAAGACTTCATCAAAATTATAAGAAAGTTTACAACATTAGTTTTCATGTTGTTTTGTAATATTCCAAAACTTATGTTTTCTAAATTGAAATGAGTAACAAAGTTATGTCTTTGTAAAAACTCACTTAATCTATTCCATAAAATTTGAGCATAAGTACATGTCCAAAATAAATGTTCTTGACTTTCAGGATGCATATTACAGAACAAAAACAAAACTTGCTGTCAAGACAAAATATTTTTTTTTCTGTCACTTGAGAGAAACTAATGTCAAGACTAGAAAACTTAACGTTTTATGAAAACACAATGCAAAAGCGAGAGTTGAGACTCCAAAGATTCAAATTCTTAAATTACCCCCCTTTCAATTGAATATATAGGTGAATTTATGACCTTAAATCTGAAAGCTCCTGTGATGATTTTTAATTTTTTTTACATAAACTCACTCCCCAACAGATAAATTTTGACATTCTTACACTATTGAATTCCACCTCCTGCATTGCAAGGTATTGGTGTTTCTTTCTCATGCATAGTAAATCGCATTATAATTATGTAAAGTTTTCATTTTGATTGAGTATAGTACAGATTTTCACTACTTTACGTTAATATTAAAACAAGAGCCATGTTACACATGGTTAATCCCCCCCGCCGGAAGAAGTTACCTGAAGGTTGTACTTTCGTACATTTTACTTGGTGAGAGGAAATCCTTAAAAAGCGGTATAGTTATGGTCATGCTGAGTACAGTTTTCAAGTAAGTGGAAAAAGAATAAGGCAATGAAGAGAAGGTTTGCAAAATTATATTAATGTTCATTATCAGTATAGGTATGATATTTTTCTATTTGACTTAAAGTAGGCAAGGTAGAGTTATTGTTCTTGCACACTGCACTTCCTACCAATGTGCTATGTCAGTGTATTAAGTTTGAAGAAAATCCCTCAAGTACTTTTGGAGTTATGCTTCGGACAAGTAAATCTAATAAAGGGGAATAACTCTAAAAGTAGGCAAGGTAGAGTTATTGTTCTTGCACACTGCACTTCCTACCAATGTGCTATGTCAGTGTATTAAGTTTGAAGTAAATCCCTCAAGTACTTTTGGAGTTATGCTTTGGACAAAACTTTTAAAGTAAATCTGATAAAGGGGAATAACTCTAAAAGTAGGCAAGGTAGAGTTATTGTTCTTGCACACTGCACTTCCTACCAATGTGCTATGTCAGTGTATTAAGTTTGAAGAAAATCCCTCAAGTACTTTTGGAGTTATGCTTTGGACAAAGTTATTCAAGTAAATCTGATAAAGGGGAATAACTCTAAAAGTAGGCAAGGTAGAGTTATTGTTCTTACACACTGCACTTCCTACCAATGTGCTATGTCAGTGTATTAAGTTTGAAGAAAATCCCTCAAGTACTTTTGGAGTTATGCTCCGGACAAAATTGGGACGGACGCACGGACGGAGACCATTTCTAATATCCCCTTCACCTTCAGGATAAATAAAAAATACTTTTGCTTCACACTAAGGTGTGACTTAGTCTGACATAGTAGCTACTGAAGAAACAGCCTGATTGGTCCATCTTGTAACTACCTGTTTGGTCTGCATTTGATAAAATAGATATTGTTTTTAATGATATTAGAATATCCTAAAGTTCTGACCCAGTTATATCAGGAAAGATAATGTGGTTATGGGCCTTGAAAACAACTATTGCCTTTATGGTTCACTTAACTGCCCTGGAAGTTAATGGGTAATATAATACCATATTTGTAATATACAGCTGGTCCTTGTTTAAACTATGAAAGTCTGAGTTACCATGGTTGAGTGTGCTTGAATGTATAAAGTCTGGCAGAAAACATGAAGATTACTTTAGATTAAATATTTTGGCACAAACAAATTAAAGAACTGTAAAGTCACAGCTGCTGTTAAAAAAATTACCACATTTTTAGATTTGTACAATTTTTTAAGTATTTACATACTTCTGGATCACTGAGTATCCCTTTTTGTGGCAAAACTATCTAAGTTGTTTTAATTATAAATATATCTTTGTCAGTCTGGCAAAGTTTAACTTCTTAATTTCTCTGTAGTAAGTATAAGGTGGGGATAAATAGGTGGGGATAAATAGGAATCACTTTTAATATTAGGTTGTATTGACCTTTCAAAAAAAAAGTAGAAAAAAGTATTGCTTCAAACTTTGTATATGTGTACAAAGTAAGTCATTGCACCATTTGCTACTCAAGGTTCATAACTCTGTTAAAGTTTAATTATAAATTATCTCCCGTTAGACATTGAAAGTACTTTTATGATTGTAACTGAAAATGTATTGGTCTTGTTCATGTGTATATTTACTGAGATAAAAATATCACAACTCTGATGAAGTATGTAACTTTTTTCCCCACTGGTTGAATTATTATTGCCTAGTCATTATAGATGCTGATGGATGTGATATCAGATGCATTTATAGGTGTGTGATAGAATGTAGTTCATTTTAACTGAATTCAGGAGTCAATTCAAACAACTTCAATGAATAGGAATGAGAAGAACTGCTATATGAGTTATTATCTTGCTTGATGAAAAGTCATCATTGTGACTTTAAGAGGACAAAAATTATGATACTATTTATGAATTAATAATATCATATAAAAGCTAAATAACTAAAATATCTACTTGTGTAACACATAAAATGGGTGTGTTGCACTTTATTGTCTCTGTAATGTTTGTTTTTTAACATACAACTAAGTTACAACATTCATGCACAAAGAAGTCAACAAGTATCAGAGCGCACAAATGTAAGTTGAGATACAACATTCATGCACAAAAAAATTAACCGAAACCCAGTTACAACATTTGTGCAATTTTGCATTGTGCTTTAGGTATTCAGAATCCATTTATAATATTTTGACATATGATGTACAAGTAAAAAATAAAGCAATTTATGCAAAAAAGTGATTTTCACCAAAAATCATAGTTACAACATTCATGCACCAAGCCCAGTGTTATGTGATGGGAGACATACGTTTTTTTAACCTAGTTTAGGATGTTCTTTGAGTACCATGATTGCGTTTACTAGAATATCCAATAATCCTTTACCAATACCTTTGCCTGGGCCTTCCACAGGTATGTATATATGTATATTTCAGTTAGTTTATTTGTATGTTTTCATGTTTGTTGACGTCTTGTTTTATATGCCACCCGAAGAAGTTGTTGGTGGTATATAGTAATTGCATCATCCGTTCGTCAGTCCGTTTCCGCATCCCTGTCTGAAGTGTTCATTGCCTTTGTTTTAGCTCACCTGGTACAAAGTGCCAGGGTGAGCTATTGTGACTGATTGATGTCTGTCATTGTTATCTGTTCATCATTAAGCTTTATTTTGTGACCACTCATCAAGACAGTTGGGCAGAGCAATTGTATTGATGAACTCCACGCTGATTTTGAATGTTATGTAGGGTCAAGAGTTTTAAAGGGGCAGTCCCTACATCTAGCAGATTATTTTGTCGAAACATAGATAATGTGTTCAATGAATGCAAAATGATATATAAATATATTTTTAATGAACAACATCTATAGAAAAATGCTTCAATTTAGCATAATTAATCAATACAGAGGCTCTCTGTAATAGTACAACATCAACATTACATAGATAATTGAATGGTTTATGGTACTGCAGTATATTTTAAACCACTGATGACTAGAATACAGAGCTGAAACTTATAGGTTAAGTAATAATACTTCCAAAGATTCTATTATTTATATTTTGGAGGCGTTTTGTTCGGCATAAGTTATAGGGTGTCCCTATTGCCTTTCGAAGCTACAGTTATGAAATTTGGACTGTGTCATGGGACAACCAATGACCTACTTTCCTGTCTTTCGAAGAAACAATACTCAGGTGAGCGCGATGTAGGGCCATTATTGCTAGGCCCTCTTAATTCTTATTGAGAAACTGCCAAATGGCCAGAACACAACAATATAAAAACAAGTGACAGGAAATTGTCACAAAACCAGGTTTTCATTTTCCAGTCTGCTGGCCGAGCGCAAATGTGTTTTAAAGTCAGTAGATATACTTGATCCAAAGACACAAAACCCAGTACAATATGCAAGAGGGCCAATTGATGACGAACAGCATTGTGTGAGAGTTTGGTTTAAATATCTTGAGAAATGTAGGAGGAAGTGGGCACGTGACAGTATTCTTCTATTTTAAACCGCTGGTCTCATGAGAAATTTTGTCATCTTACTGTAACAGAATACTCCGAAGTATACAGGACTGGTAATCTATTCTAAAAATAGACAGTAATAACAGAGTATTCTCCCTTTTATAATAACAGAGTATTCTCCCTTTTATATATACTTAAATAAGGAGACACAAAATTGCTAACGGACGGACGACCAGGGGCAGAACATTATATATTCAAAATTCTTTAGTTCACAATTCTAGTTCTGTGAAAGTTTGGTTGAAATCCCTTGAGAAATGTAGGAGTTGCACACAGAAGAGTATTTCTCTATATATATTACATTATGTGGAAAAAAACAAAGGCCCATAATTCTGTCAAAAATGATCAAATCACAAAACCCCGACAATATGCGCCAGGGCACTTGGTGACAACAATTCTGTCAAAGTTTGGTTGAAATCCCTTCAGAAGTGTAGAAGGAGTTGCGCACAGAAGAATTACATGTGAAAAAAAACAAAGGGCCATAATTCTGTCAAAAATGACCAAATCACAAAACCCGGAATATATGCGCCAGGGCACTTCATGACAATACTTCTGTGAAAGTTTGGTTGAAATCCATTGAGAAATGTAGGAGGAGTTGCGCAAAGAAGAATTACATGTGAAAAAAAACAAAGGGCCATAACTCTGTCAAAAATGACCAAATCACAAAACCCGGACAATATGCGCCAGGGCACTTCATGACAATACTTCTGTGAAAGTTTGGTTGAAATCCGTTGAGAAATGTAGGAGGAGTTGCGCACAGAAGAAATTGTTTACGCCCGCCCGCCGACATACCCCAATCTAATAACCAGGATTTTTCCTTCGGAAAACCTGGTTAATAATAGAAATACTAATAATCATAACAACAACAATAATAATAAATAATAATTTTTTTAGCTTAAATACAGAATACAACAATTATATAGATAACAAAAGAAATAATAATAATGATAACAACAACAACAATTATAATAAATTTTTAATTTTTTAACTCATTTGATTTTAAGAAAAGGGGCTATCCTACTTGTGTTAGCATTTGTGTTAGGTTTTATGTACAATTTAACCAGTTGATTATTACTTTAAATACTTGTTTATTTTATATGATCCCCACTGTCATGAAGGCAAATCTATGAATGTCTTTTTAATTATGGACTCTTGCCGTTTAGATTACATTTTTTGTACGGTCTTACTTACTGACTTTTAAAATATCCTTATAAAATATTAGAAGTTGGACTACCTGTGTACCAAGATGATGCACATCTCTTTCTGATGATTTTATGATGCCGAAATCGCATAAAAGAAACCAGTTTAACAAACGCATCTTTCAGCTTAAAACAGAAAATTTTTATGAACACATATTGTTAGTTTTACAACTACTTTTAATACGTATAGTACAATTGTACTGACAGATTACATACAGTGTGCAGCATTATCTCTTATCTATAAAAGATATGAGAATATGATGGGTCCAGTGACACCAAACTTATAGTCACTAGGCTTGTGTATAAATGTGTTCACAGCTGAAAGGAATGAATCAACAAGAGCACCGCAAAGCGCAGCAAGATACGCCCGAAGTGTTGTATCAGAGAATGGGAGCAAAATTTAGGCTGTTGAAGCCCAATGGACAGGAACAAGAATAAAAAATTGAAGTCATATAAAAAAATCTAAGTCCCCAACCAGAAAATCCTAACCTGGTACAAAAATGTCAAAAAACACCAAAAAATTGGAGGTACCATTCATGTTGTACCACAGAAAAGTGGTCTCCGTTTTTCCGTACTGCCAATAATAAAAAAGTTACAAAATATGCTATTGATAGTAACATAAAAGGGAAGTAATTCAATAAAAAAATTAAGCAAACAAAACAGAATCCCCCAAATAAAAACAAGAGCACTGTAATCAAGAGCAAATGCAGAGCAATATCCACACAGTTACAGAGCGGAAGGGAAACAAAATCATATGACCTTTGACCCCTAAGTATGACCTTGACCTTGAATCCAGCCATCCGGAACATTGCTTCTGCACGTCGTCTCAGTCTGGTTAACATTTGTGTCAGGTTTCTTCGAAATCCTTCAAGGGGTTCAAGAGTTACAGAGCGGAAGGGAAACAAAATCATATGACCTTTGACTGCTAAGTATGACCTTGACCTTGAATCCAGCCATCCGGAACATTGCTTCTGCACGTCGTCTCAGTCTGGTTAACATTTGTGTCAGGTTTCTTCGAAATCCTTCAAGGGGTTCAAGTGTTACAGAGCGGAAGGAAAACAAAATCATATGACCTTTGACCGTTAAGTATGACCTTGACCTTGAATCCAGCCATCCGGAACATTGCTTCTGCACGTCGTCTCAGTCTGGTTAACATTTGTGTCAGGTTTCTTCAAAATCCTTCAAGGGGTTCAAGAGTTACAGAGCGGAAGGGAAACAAAATCATATGACCTTTGACCGCTAAGTATGACCTTGACCTTGAATCCAGCCATCCGGAACATTGCTTCTGCACGTCGTCTCAGTCTGGTTAACATTTGTGTCAGGTTTCTTCGAAATCCTTCAAGGGGTTCAAGAGTTACAGAGCGGAAGGGAAACAAAATCATATGACCTTTGACCGCTAAGTATGACCTTGACCTTGAATCCAGCCATCCGGAACATTGCTTCTGCACGTCGTCTCAGTCTGGTTAACATTTGTGTCAGGTTTCTTCGAAATCCTTCAAGGGGTTCAAGAGTGGAAGGGAAACAAAGTCATATGACCTTTGACCCCTAAGTATGACCTTGACCTTGAATCCAGCCATCCGGAACATTGCTTCTGCACATCGTCTCAGTCTGGTTAACATTTGTGTCTGGTTATTTCGAAATCCTTCAAGGGGTTCAAGAGTTACAGAGCGGAAGGGAAACAAAATCATATGACCTTTGACCCCTAAGTATGACCTTGACCTTGAATCCAGCCATCCGGAACATTGCTTCTGCACGTCGTCTCAGTCTGGTTAACATTTGTGTCAGGTTATTTCGAAATCCTTTAAGGGGTTCAACAGTTAGAGAGCGGAAGGGAAATTGCCAACGGACAGACGGACACTGAGGCGATAACATAATACGTCCCTTCGGGCGTATAAAAATGAGCCCACTACTATATGATTAGCTTTTGTCCAAAATGTTTGGTCAAAACAGTCCTAACAAGAGCTGTCTCATGACAGCACGCTCGACTATTCGAAAGCTTGTCGGTAAAATGGGGTTTTTTGTCTAAGAACAGGTGTATTGTGTAATTGTCTATAAGAATTAAGGTCAAAGATATGAAACTTGTTCAAAGACCTTTGTAAATGAACATTACTTGCAAAGCCTTACTCTGGATTATGTAAGCCAACTGGGGGATAGGATTTTCAAAGAAATACATCACCTTGTATATTTGATCATGAATAACTTTGTAACGTTTCAAAATTGATATGTATAAAATTAAAAAAGCATGACCGCTGCATGCTGCATAATTATTCTATGACATTTCAAAAGTAAGCCATTTCGAGTATTTCTAATAATAGTCTGGTAAAAACTGTGACAAAATTCTAAGTACATACATTTTACGTTTCAAGTCCATACGTTTGATAGTATTCAAGATATTTTACTTTATAAAAATCTTTAACTAAAAATTCTAAGTTAAAAAGGGGCATAAATCTAACAAAAATGAGAACAGAGTTATGGGGATTGTTTCCTCAGGTGAAGATGTTGATGGTGGACACATAATTTGAGTTTCAAGTCAATACCTTTGAAAGTATTCAAGATATTTGAATTTATAAAAATCTTTACCTAAAAATTCTAAGTTAAAAAGGGGCATAAATCTGTCTAAAATCAAAACAGAGTTATGGGGATTGTTTCCTCTGGTGTAAATGTTGATGGTAGACACATACTTTGGGTTTCAAGTCAATACCTTTGATAGTATTCAAGATATTTGACTTTATAAAAAACTTTAACCAAAAATTCTAAGTTAAAAAGGGGCATAAATCTGCCAAAAATCAAAACAGAGTTATGGAGATTGTTTCCTCAGGTGTAGATGTTGCTGGTAAACATATAGTTTGAGTTTCAAGTCAATACCTTTGATGGTATTCAAGATATTTGACTTTATAAAAAACTTTAACCTACATACGCAGAAGCCTTTGTCAAAAATGTTTGGGCAAAACAGTCCAATAGCCTCCTTATTCTATTTGTCAAAAAGTGGTCAAAACGTCCTAAAAATGAGCCTTCTACTGTATGAGAAGTTTTTGTCAAAAATGGTTGGCTGGAACAGTCCTCAAAATTAGCCTACTACTATATGATTAGCTTTTGTCAAAAATGTTTGGCCAAAACAGTCCTTAAAATGAGCCTTCTACTTTATGAGAATCTTTTGTCAAATATGATTGGCCAAAACAGTCCTCAAAATGATCCTACTACTATATGAGAAGCTTTTGTTAAAAATGAAATGTATCAAACTGTCCTTTGACAGGACTGTTTAAATAGCATTAATGCTTTTTTTTCTGAAGCTACTAAATTATCTTGTCATGTGACTATTATATATAATCTCAACCACTTGCTTTCTCTCTTCAAAGAACTAGATACTGGACTATGACTATACTAGACAGCCTACTGGGTATATCTCAGTTTATGACCAGCTACCAAGATACTAAATACGTGCCTAACCTAGGAAGCCTGCTTGGCATAGCCAACTTGAAGACAGACTTACCATAAAGCACATTCAGATGGAGTATTCAGGGGAAGACAAATAAACAGCAAAAGCAAGGATTGAGATTATGTCTACATTTCAACAAAAAAAGATCAAAAGACCAGAACATTTGTACACTGTCTGACCTAAAAACCATCAAATTACTTTTGTGCACACAGTTTAGATGACACTAACCACTAGCTACCTTTCTCTAAGGCACTCAACTTTTGCCTAACCCTGAAAGCTTGCTAGTTTCATTTCAGATTTTATAACATTTGTACAAAAATGCATCAATGAAATCTAACAAATTGTAAGTTTTATGCTAATCAAAGATGAAGATGAAAACTTTTCAATGATAAGTAACCAAATGCCAATTAAGGCTCATGTACACAAGTCATTACTTGTTACTTAGTATGTTTTTGTGAAAAATAATTGGCTTAAATTGTCCTTAAAATGAAAAATCTTGTATACAAGATGTTTTTGTCAAAAATGACTTGCCCTTAATATGAACCTTTTACTATACGAGAAGTTTTTGTCAAAAATGGTTGGACAAAACAGTCCTTAAAATGAACCTTTTACTATTATGGGAAGTTTTTGTCAAAAATGGTTGGTCGAAACAGCCCTCAAAATGAGCCTACTACTATATGAGAAGCTTTTGTCAAAAATGGTTGGTCGAAACAGTCCTCAAAATGAGCCTTCTACTATATGAGAAACTTTTGTCAAAAATGGTTGGTCGAAACAGTCCTCAAAATGAGCCCACTACTATATGAGAAGTTTTTGTCAAAAATGGTTGGTCGAAACAGTCCTCAAAATGAGCCCACTACTATATGTGAAGTTTTTGTCAAAAATGGTTGGTCAAAACAGTCCTAAAAATGAGCCTTCTACTATACAAGCTTTTGTCAAAAATGGTTGGTCAAAACAGTCCTTAAAATTAGCGTACTACTTTATGAGAATCTTTGGTCAAAAATGTTTGGCCAAAACAGTCCTTAAAATGAGCCTTCTACTTTATGAGAATCTTTTGTCAAAAATGTTTGGCCAAAACAGTCCTCAAAATGAGCCTACTACTATATGAGAAGCTTTTGTTAAAAATGATATGTATCAAACTGTCCTTTGACAGGACTGTTTAAATGGCATTAATGCTTTTTTTTTCTGAAGCTACTAAATTATCTTGTCATGTGACTATTATATATAATCTCAACCACTTGCTTTCTCTCTTCAAAAAACTAGATACTGGACTATGACTATACTAGACAGCCTACTGGGTATATCTCAGTTTATGACCAGCTACCAAGATACTAAATACGTGCCTAACCTAGGAAGCCTGCTCGGCATAGCCAACTTGAAGACAGACTTACCATAAAGCACATTCAGATGGAGTATTCAGGGGAAGACAAATAAACAGCAAAAGCAAGGATTCAGATTATGTCTACATTTCAACAAAAAAAGATCAAAAGACCAGAACATTTGTACACTGTCTGACCTAAAAACCATCAAATTACTTTTGTTCACACAGTTTAGATGACACTAACCACTAGCTACCTTTCTCTAAGGCACTCAACTTTTGCCTAACCCTGAAAGCTTGCTAGTTTCATTTCAGATTTTATAACATTTGTACAAAAATGCATCAATGAAATCTAACAAATTGTAAGTTTTATGCTAATCAAAGATGAAGATGAAAACTTTTCAATGATAAGTAACCAAATGCCAATTAAGGCTCATGTACACAAGTCATTACTTGTTACTTAGTATGTTTTTGTGAAAAATAATTGGCTTAAATTGTCCTTAAAATGAAAAATCTTGTATACAAGATGTTTTTGTCAAAAATGACTTGCCCTTAATATGAACCTTTTACTATACGAGAAGTTTTTGTCAAAAATGGTTGGACAAAACAGTCCTTAAAATGAACCTTTTACTATTATGGGAAGTTTTTGTCAAAAATGGTTGGTCGAAACAGCCCTCAAAATGAGCCTACTACTATATGAGAAGCTTTTGTCAAAAATGGTTGGTCGAAACAGTCCTCAAAATGAGCCTTCTACTATATGAGAAACTTTTGTCAAAAATGGTTGGTCGAAACAGTCCTCAAAATGAGCCCACTACTATATGAGAAGTTTTTGTCAAAAATGGTTGGTCGAAACAGTCCTCAAACTGAGCCCACTACTATATGAGAAGTTTTTGTCAAAAATGGTTGGTCAAAACAGTCCTAAAAATGAGCCTTCTACTATACAAGCTTTTGTCAAAAATGGTTGGTCAAAACAGTCCTTAAAATTAGCGTACTACTTTATGAGAATCTTTGGTCAAAAATGTTTGGCCAAAACAGTCCTTAAAATGAGCCTTCTACTTTATGAGAATCTTTTGTCAAAAATGTTTGGCCAAAACAGTCCTCAAAATGATCCTACTACTATATGAGAAGCTTTTGTTAAAAATGATATGTATCAAACTGTCCTTTGACAGGACTGTTTAAATGGCATTAATGCTTTTTTTTTCTGAAGCTACTAAATTATCTTGTCATGTGACTATTATATATAATCTCAACCACTTGCTTTCTCTCTTCAAAGAACTAGATACTGGACTATGACTATACTAGACAGCCTACTGGGTATATCTCAGTTTATGACCAGCTACCAAGATACTAAATACGTGCCTAACCTAGGAAGCCTGCTCGGCATAGCCAACTTGAAGACAAACTTACCATAAAGCACATTCAGATGGAGTATTCAGGGGAAGACAAATAAACAGCAAAAGCAAGGATTGAGATTATGTCTACATTTCAACAAAAAAAGATCAAAAGACCAGAACATTTGTACACTGTCTGACCTAAAAACCATCAAATTACTTTTGTGCACACAGTTTAGATGACACTAACCACTAGCTACCTTTCTCTAAGGCACTCAACTTTTGCCTAACCCTGAAAGCTTGCTAGTTTCAGTTCAGATTTTATAACATTTGTACAAAAATGCATCAATGAAATCTAACAAATTGTAAGTTTTATGCTAATCAAAGATGAAGATGAAAACTTTTCAATGATAAGTAACCAAATGCCAATTAAGGCTCATGTACACAAAAGTCATTACTTGTTACTTAGTATGTTTTTGTGAAAAATAATTGGCTTAAATTGTCCTTAAAATGAAAAATCTTGTATACAAGATGTTTTTGTCAAAAATGACTTGCCCTTAATATGAACCTTTTACTATACAAGAAGTTTTTGTCAAAAATGGTTGGCCGAAACAGTCCTCAAAATGAACCTTTTACTATATAAGAAGTTTTTGTCAAAAATGGTTGGCCGAAACAGTCCTTAATATGAACCTTTCACTATATGAGAAGTTTTTGTCAAAAATGGTTGGTCAAAAAAGTCCTCAAAATCAATCTTTTACTAAATAAGAAGTTTTTGTCAAAAATGGTTGGCCGAAACAGTCTGCAAAATGAGCCTACTTGTATATGAGAAGTTTTTGTCAAAAATGGTTGGCCAAAACATTCCGCAAAATGAGCCTACTTGTATATGAGAAGCTTTTGTCAAAAATGGTTGGCTGAAACAGTCCTCAAATTGAGCCACTACTATATGAGAAGTTTTTGTCAAAAATAGTTGGCCGAAACAGTCCTCAAAGTAAGCATACTACTATACGAGAAGCTTTTGTCAAAAATGGTTGGCCAAAACAGTCCTCAAATTGAGCCCACTACTATATGAGAAGTTTTTGTCAAAAATAGTTGGCCAAAACAGTCCTCAAAATCATCATACTACTATATGAGAAGCTTTTGTTAAAAATGCTCCAGACAAGAAAAAGTAAACAAGAAGGCCATGATGGCCCTTCATCGCTCACCCGAGTACAACTGCTTTTAACAAAGTTGCTAGAAATCATCGAAACAACCTTTCTGACGTATTTCCAGGATATTTGGGCTGCAAATGTTACCTCTAGAGTGTCAACAAGGTTTTTCCATATTTGGGCTCTGTGACCTAGTTTTTGACCCAAGATGACCCATATTCAAACTTGAGCTAGAAATCATAGAAACAACCTTTCTTACAAATTCAGTTTGGGCGAAAATGACCTCTGGAGTATTAACAAGGCTTTCCATTTGGTTCTGTGACCTAGTTTTTGACCCCAATGACCCATATTGAAACTTGAGCTAGAAATCATCGAAACAACATTTCTGACAAATTTCCAGGATATTTGGGCTGAAAATGTAACCTCTCAAGTGTTCACAAGGTTTTTCCATATTCAGGCTGTGTGACCTAGATTTTGACCCCATATGACCAATATTCGAACTTGAGCTAGAAATCATCAAAACAACTTTTCTGACATATTTCCAGGATATTTGGGCTGCAAATGTAACCTCTAGAGTGTTAACAAGGTTTTTCCATATTCAGGCTGTGTGACCTAGTTTTTGACCCCAGATGACCCATTTTCAAACTTGGGCTAGAAATCATAGAAACAACTTTTCTGACATTGGGCTGAAAATGTTACCTCTTAGTGTTAACAACGTTTTTCCATATTCAGGCTGTGTGACCTAGTTTTTGACCCCAGATGACCCATATTTGAACTTGAGCTAGAAATCATCTTAACAACATTTCTGACAAATTTCCAGGATATTTGTGCTGAAAATGTTACCTCTAGAGTGTTAACAAGGTTTTTCCATATTTGGGGCTGTGTGACCTAGTTTTTGACCCCAGGTGACCCATATTAAAACTTGAGCTAGAAATCAACCAAACAACCTTTCTGACAAATTGCCAGGATATTTGGACTGAAACAGTAGCCTCTAGAGCCTTAACAAGATTTTTCTATTTTTGGGTCATGTGACCTAGTTTTTCATCCAAGATGACCCATATTCGAACTCGTCCGAGTAATTAATAGGACAAACATCCTGACCAAGTTTCGTGACAATTGAGGCAAAAATGTGACCACTAGTGTTAACGAACTAAGTGTGGACGGACTACGGACGACAGACGACGGACATTCATCGATCCTAATAGCTCACCCTGAGCCAGCTCAGGTGAGCTAAAAAGGGCAATAACTCGGTAACAAGTCAAGATGGAGTTATGGTTCTTGTGCACAGCACTTCCTCTAAATATGATTGACCATTGTATGAAGTTGTATTGAAATCCAACATGTAATTTTGAAGTAACTTTCCGGATAAGGAAAAGCAACAAAGGGCAATAACTCTGTAATTAGTCAAGATGGAGTTATAGTTCTTGTGCACAGCACTTTCTTTCAAAGTGCTCGACAATTGTATGAAGTTGTATTGAATTCCAACTAGTATTATTCAAGTTATGCTCCAGACAAGGAAAATGCAAATGACCACTCACCCAACCGACCCACCGGATGACTCCTATATACCCCATAACTCTGTTTCGGGGGTATAAATATGCGATTTCAGCCTTTGTGTTAGTTTAATGATACTGGACAGAACTTTTGTCCTTAAGTATATATAATCATTGGCCTAGTGGTTTCAGAGTTTGACCCACCCACCACCGACCCATCATCATGGCCATTTGTTTCTGGTCAGTTGATTTCAACACGGCACTTTATCATTTAATCTGATTGGTTGTGAGTGATTAGAAAATCAAACTACGCAGATTAAAGGTGAAGTTTGAATTACCGAAATATTTGATTGGCTAGCTTTACTTTAGGTTTGTAGACTTATTAGTAAAAGTAAAAACAAATGACCAATCATTCTCAAAATCTCAGTGCTCTAGAAACAACACAATGTCCTTGAAACGTAAACACAATCATTATGATGTCAAGTTTAAGCTTGAAGTAATAAAATTTGCAAAGCAATCCGCTAATTGCGCAGCAGGACGAAAGTTCGACGTCACAGAGAAAATGGTTGTGATTGGCGATCGAAAGAAGAGAAACTGCATGGGGCAACTTCCAATAAACTGAAGAAACTTAGAACTGTATTGTCTCGCTACAATGGCCTTGAGCAAATACTGAAAGAATGGATAGCAGACCTACGCAAAAATGGGTACATTGTCACATTTCCACCAACACGACTGCATGCTCTGCAACTTGCAAAAGAATTTGGTCATCCAGAGTTCAAGGCTTTGAATGAATGGTGCACTCGGTTCTTTGATAGACATGGGCTAACCTTACAACAGACGCATATAGCTCAGAAACTACCTAAAGACGTGGACACCAAGGTTACATCCTTCCAGAGATTTGTGATAAGACTTGCAAAAGGGGATTGATTTCGAACTGTAAGCGATCAGGAATATGGATAAGACCCCAATGTTTTTTGATATGCCTGGGAATAGGACTATAGACTTTAAAGGTACCAAGTCTGTGTCTGTGAAGACCGCCGGGGTTGAGAAAGCACACCTTACAGTGATAATGGTGTGTCTTGTCGATGGAAGCAAGTTGAAACCTGCCGTTGTGTTCAAAAGGAAAACTATTCCTAAGGATAAGTTCTCTCCGGGTATTGTGTATGTACACGTGAAAGGCTGGGTTGATATATTAATATAGATGCAAGTACCTAATACTATTATATGAAACAATAATATTATGTAACCTATTCAGTTCCCTGTTTTACAAAGTTCACAAAATTAACATACATGATTGTAAATAACTTGATGTGTAACCCCTATTTTATATATTGAAAAAATACAACACAAACACAAAAATTGGGATCTATCTGTCTGAACGAAAAGAGAAGTCATATATTTAACAGATTTTTTCCTTCTTTCTGTTGATTCAAAAAAAGATATTTGTAGGTTTATTGTGTAAATTATATTGTTATTTCTGTGTCAGTAAAATATTGTTTTTAGCTTTTTTATTCGAAAAAGTACCAGTTGTAGTTATGATAGAAAGTGTCTTACAATTGTCCATCTGTTATACTCAAGATAAGTAATGTTCGAGATTTTATACATCTCCCATGCTAACTTTAGACTTATTTTTAAACCTATAATGCAAGGCAATACTTCCTTTCTTCTACAAAGGTATATATACTTCTTCACGTCTAAAAAAAAGAATATCTAACATATAATCTTGTTTTCCTGACCCTAACGAAACCGTGAACTTGTTTATTTCAAAATTTTGATCAAAATAATCTTATTTATTAATTAAATATTGTATACCGTATTTCGCTGAATATAATACACACTTTTAATTCAGATTTTGGGGCTTCCAGGAAGGGGTGCATATTTTACACAAATGTAGGATCTCCGACAATTTTTTCCAGCCATGAAAACATGTTGAAATCGTATAAATTAGACAAAATATTGGGATTTTCACTGAAAGCGGATATTTACCCGTTTTTTACTATCTTTTTTATGAAGAGCACGTTGTGTTTCTAAAAGCCGATACTCGGTATGGTATGTACGATAAAACATTGCAAGTAATTGATTGTTTTCTTTCAGGTTTCAATAAAAATTAAACATTGTTAGCAAAAAGTTTGTTGTCTCTAATCATCAAACAATTATTGCTGATCAATACAACATTCTGTTGATTGGTAAACAAACATGCTTATATAATTGCACTGATTTTCACATGTCTCCCTTTGATGGCGCCGTAATTACCGGTATGAAAAGTTTGTTGAGAAGGTGTCGAAATCTTAAGAAAATAATTATGTTCTCAACGTACCATTAAATAAGCATGACATTCTCATATCATCTATGCCAATCAGACTGTCAAAATATTGTCACTGCCTACTCAGAATTGTCTAAACCTTGTCACTGCCTAATCAGAATTGTCAAACACTCGTCACTACCGGTACCTACTCAGAATTGTCACTTATAATGGGTCATAAACGTTCGTCTTACACTGCCAAGGAGAACTCAGCTGCGATAGCCTATGCATAAGAGCGTGCGTTCGTCTCTGGCGGAAGAACAAAGATATGTTAATGAAGCAGAGTAAAACCAGGAAAGCTCAACGAGGTCGTTCCGCACAGTACCCAGCCATAGAGAGAGAACTGATGACGCTTGTGACAGCCCGTCGAAGTAAAGGCATCACAGTATCCACTGTCGAACTACACATGGAAGCTATCAAATTCTATAAGTCATCAAATGCAACTGGGATCTTCAAAGCATCACAGAACTGGGTCCACGACTTCCTCAGAAGAAATCAAGTCACTACGGCGCAGAACCCAAATCTCTCAAAAGCTACCAGTAGACTACGAAGAGAAGATCGTCGAATTTCAGTGGTACATTATTCAGAAGAGAAAGCAGAATGGTTACGAACTCTGCCAACTGGGAAATACTGACCAGACACCGTTGACTTTCGATATTCCTGCCACCACTACAGTTGCAGCGACGGGGTCCAAAACAGTCTCAATCACAACCACTGGCAACAAGAAGAATAGGTTTACGGTCATGTTAGCCTGCACAGCCGATGGTGGGAAGCTGCCTCCGTACTTAGTTTTCAAGAGGAAGACCCTACCAAAAGGAATCAAATGGCCAACAGGTATCGTTATTAGAGTTCAGGAGAAGGGTTGGATGGATCAGAGACTCGTACTCGACTTGGTGAAGAATGTATGGCAAAAGCATCCTCGTAGTCTCACTAAGAAATCTCTTCTGGTACTTGACGCATTCAGGGCTCAAAAGTGTACAGAAGTGAAGAAATTGCTTCACGAAAACAAGACCGATATCGCTATCATTCCCGGTGGAATGACGTCGATCCTCCAGCCATTGGACGTCAGCGTGAACAAGCCAATGAAGGTTCTTGGGCGACGGTGGAACGACTGGTTTATCAACGGTAACCACAGCTACACGGCAGGCGGTAGAAGAAAGCCAGAACTGGAAGAAATTAGCCAGTGGATTGTCGACGCCTGGAAAGAACTTGACCCTTCAATAATCGTCCGCCCTTTCAAGAAATGCTGCATCTGCAACAACATGGACGGCACAGAAGACAGTATTTTCTGGGACGAATTTACAGAGAGGTACCATGAGAACCGACAATAACGACGACGCTGAAAATTTCTACACTGATACAGCGCCTGAAGGCATGACAGAAGATGAAATTTGCAGATTCTTTGACAGCGACAACGACGACAAAAGCGATTCACTTCAGAATATAAACTGTCATTTTCATGACACAAACTGTCCTTTTTAGGACAAAACAGGCCCCCACCAGGGTCTACAAATACCTCGAAAGAAATACTTTCTCAGATTGTCACAATAAAAACTAGAACTATCACTGAAGGTGATGAATACCCCCCCCCCCCCGAACATCCCACTGACACAGTATTTAAAATTTATGTAGTATTTGATGCTTTAATTATTGGACCTGCACATCTGTGAAATATAATTAAATTTTGACCAGCAGGTTTGGAGATTAAAAGCACACAAGATTTTACTATCTCAAGCCCCTGTGACCTTTGATCTAGTGACCCGAAACATGGACCATGCACAACTAGTTATTGTACTTATCACTTCTATGAAGTATCATTAAATTCTGACCAGGGGTTTCGAAGATTTAGCATCCACAAGATTTTACCATCTCGAGTCCCTGTGACCTTGAACTTTGACCTAGAGACCCGAAACCTGGACCATGCACAACTAGGCATTGTACTTATCACTTGTGTGAAGTATCATCAAATTCTGACCAGGGGTTTGGACATTTAGCGTCCACAAGATTTTACTATCCCAAGCCCCTGTGACCTTGACCTTTGACCTAGAGACCCAAAACCTGGACCATGCACAACTACGCATTGTACTTATCACTTGTGTGAAATATCATTAAATTCTGACCAGGGGTTTTGAAGATTTAGCGTCCACAAGATTTTACCATCTCAAGCCCCTGTGAACTTGACCTTTGACCTAGAGACCCGAAACCTAGACCATGCACAACTAGGCATTGTACTTATCACTTGTGTGAAGTATCATGGAATTCTGACCAGGGGTTTTGGAGATTTAGTGTCCACAAGATTTTACCATCCCGAGCCCCTGTGACCTTGACCTTTGACCTAGAGACCCGAAACCAGGACCATGCACAACTAGGCATTGTACTTATCACTTCTGTGAAGTATCACCAAATTCTGACCAGGGGTTTTGGAGATTTAGCGTCCACAAGATTTTACTATCCCAAGCCCCTGTGACCTTGACCTTTGACCTGAAACCTGGACCATGCACAACTAAGCATTGTACTTATCACTTGTGTGAAGTATCATTAAATTCTGACCTGGGGTATTTGAGATCTAGTGTCCGCAAGATTCCGTCTACAGACGGACAGATCGACAGACAAGCTGAATCCAGTATACCCCCCCTAACACTTTGTGTTCAGGGGGTATAATTAGTCGATAATTGTCGTATTGTAATTTTTACGTGTAATAATCATTACAGTGCTCCGATTATTGAATAATTTCGCATACAAAAATGGCGTAATTTTCGGATATTTGAGGTGCGTATTATACACCACTGTAGGCTTTTCCCCCCATTTTTAAGGGCCAGATCGTGGGTGCGTATTATACACCAGTGCGTATTATATTCAGCGAAATATGGTTATTGGTTTGACATTGTGACATTCCCAAAAAAGGTGGGATAATGTTTCTTCGTGGCTCTTACAGAAAGTGCAAAATTTATCATTCTTGATCTTCATTTCGCAAAGTAATGAATTTGTTGCCAAGATTCTATGTAAAATTATTGTCTGTATATTTATATGTATCTCTTGTACACTTAAAAACATAACTATAAATTAAATTCCAGTTTATAGTGTTTTCACTCCTGGATTCCCACTTCGTGGTTTGACCAGGTATGTCAAATGGAACATTTCCGCTGCAAGGCAAATCCAGGTATCAAACTGACATAGATATGGTAACAAACTGACAGTATCTTGGTTACTACCATTGTATTGTCAGTGTATTACCCTATGACATTTAGACTGTTACCAGAAATGTTCAGTTATTGCCAGATATCTGACATCACTCTGGAAATACAATGACAATATACTGATTTGTTCAAAATCCCTCCTCATGCTAGTGTATTGATCGTTTAGTATCAGCTGTTCTGTGTTGTCAGTGTATTACCCTACTTTCTTCAGTTAAATGTCAGTTTTGCCATCAGTATGTTGTCATATGTCAGTCTATTGTCATATGTGTCGTTACTTAGGTTGGGGTTGTTGAAGCATTCCCGGAGGTGATGTGCCTGGCGGAATAATTCACGGGGCGGCCCGAGTGAATACGCAGGACTTACCGACGGAAAGCTTCAATTTCGAAAAGCACTCCCAAGACATAGGTATTTCGATCTTAGCCGATTTTTTGAAAACTATCGAAATACTACGGACCTTTTTTCAGTTCAGGTAATGTGAAAAACAACATAAATAGTAGCTGTTGGAATCACTCCCTATTCGGGCAACCATTCAAATATCAAACATAACTAATTATACAAACTTCTTTTAGTTTAACATCAAACAAAAAATAAAAAAAGAAATACCTGAGGACATTATGCAGAAGGCGCAGATTCAGAACCTAACAAAGCAGCCAATCGATTAAAGCGTACCGTTAATTTGAACTGTACAACGCTTTAACGTGGAGAATGACGCCAGTTTGATGACGAACGCTTTCATTCATAGTTTTGTCTTCGGAATCAAAACATGGTATGACGTTAATCCTGAATTTCTTGGCCTTTTTAAGGAAAACAAAGGTGAGGGTATTCTAAGGCTTACTTGACGCAATCAAAAATAATATTTAGGTTCTAAACAAATCTTTTCATGCGACTGATGTATGTATACTGATATTATTTCCATTTCTATATTTTATTTTTGCGCGGGAGTAAATTAGAAAAGTCGGAAGGAGCTACTTCCATGTCCGAAACTCCGCCTATTTTTCCGAGTGCTTTAATCATATTAATGCACTCGAATTGACTATAGAAATATACCGTAGGCATATTAGAATTGTTCATAAAGTCTACTGAAATAAAAATATTTCATTCATGTGTGTTTTAATAGTGTTTTCAGTATCACAGTGTTGTTGTCAGTTTAATGCCAGATTATTGTAATGCTATTACCAGATCTGGTATTACACTGATAATAAACTTGATACACACTGCGTTAACTGGTGATAATAGAATAACAAACTGGCAATCAGCTGGAAAAAAAAATGAAAATACAATGGTGATACAATGGTAAAACACTGACAAAACACTGGATTTATACTGACAATGTACACAATTTTTGTAAGGGTTAACTTTGACCAAAATAAAACAAAAGTAGGAACAATTTTCACATCCAATGACATCAGGCCTGAAACATCAGCCTGCACCACCTCTCTCAGTAACGTTATGAGAAACAGACACATGCTTGATAATCATCACAATTAAGAGCAAAACTACACTAACCACCTGTTAAATTTCGATTCAAAATACGATTCTTGATGAAAATCACTTAAAGATATTCTTATTTTGGTTCTAAGAGCTTTAAGCTTTTATTTTCTTGGATATATACTTTTGTTTAAGTGAGTCGTGTAAAGGGTAGAAATACAATCCCAAAAGTTAATCAACTTTTACTTTAACAGCCGGTTAAAGTTTCGAACAACCGGGTCAAGGTACAGTTTGAGATTCTTGTAAATTTAAATCATTATACGAGTAATTCTTGGAAAATCTCACAAATCACAATCTAGATCAAGTAGTACGGTTAAAGAACCCACAAGAGAAAACAATGTTCTTGATTTATTCTTGGGCAAAAAAAAAAATATCCGTGTTTAGGTCAAAGGTCCCAAAAATTCTATGTAAGGTAGGGGCGAAGTTTCTTTTTTTTAATCGAAAAAAAAATCTATAGGTTGGAAAACAACAATATGTGTTTACTGACAAGCAAGGAAAAGCCGGTGGTATATACAAGACAGAATAAAGCAGTGTTCCCACTCTCGTAAATTATTACGTAAATCACGCAAAAAAATAAATATCGCGCAAATAATTTTCACCACGTGCGAGATCGCGCGCGTACGAAAATGCTGAGGATGAATAGGTTCAGCTGGAATCCCCCAGTATGTTCTAAAAATAGATCATGGACATTCTACTTTCTCGGCCAATCGGTCTGCATAACTGCTGGTGATTTACCGTTGGCGTCATGAAATGTAGACGGGTTTGATATTCGAATGCTCTGGGAATTAATATTAGCACTTTAAAAGTGTGACCAATCTAATGATCCGGGCTTCGTCTGCAAAAATGTGGCAGACAAAGCATTGTGTTTTGCTTCACGGCTAATAAAATAAATGATGCCCAACAACAAAGTGAAGAGTTACCATCCATAAGTACTGAAAAAACTAGATCAACGAGTAGTGTTAAAAGTCGGAAAAAGTACCCGAAACGGTTTCATAACAAGTGGTTGCCATGAGTTGTAAAAATTTTAAACGGTCGCCGCTTGTGTATCATATAATTTTCATACCCCCAAAAATTGAGATTTACCCGTTCTTTTTGTGTCCAGGGGGTAAGTATACCCTTAGAAAAAATAGTGAGTGGGAACACTGATAAAGACGTCGACTACATTGCAAATCTTGGCCTTAACCTCCGTCGGTAGAGATAATTTTTGTTTCTTTTGGTCGCGCATGCTCGTAAATATGGGGCCTTAAAATGGGTGCATGTCACGTATACAACACAAAAATATTTGAAAAGCATTTAAAATAATTATTTCTTATGGTTTTAAACAATTAATTGTATTCGAGAAATGATATTAATTTGCGGCTTGGTAAGGTCTATATACTATTACATATGTGCCATTGTTGCCAGAAGTAACCGTTTTCTACTTAGTCAAATAGATGCAACTTATTTTGCTAAATATTTTGCATTATATATAAGCTCTCCAGCCGGAGCTAACATCAGATTAGAACTCCATTGTTCTGTGTTTTGTTTCACAATATAGCCTATGATTTCCCTGCATTGAGCCTTCCTCTTGCTAAGGGGAAATACTATACAATCAGTACAAATTACTTCCCTTAAATTGAAAAGTTAAATCATCCCGATGTGCTGGTGTACGGTTTGAATATGTTCTAAATTCCTTTTTATTGCGTGTGTAATTGTATTTTAACATGAATTTCTAATGTTTTAAGAAAAATTCAAATATTGCACGAAAATCAGAAGTTGACAGCCGTCTCATGACCTGCAACATGACTTTGTTGACCACATATGTCAAGGTTGAAAGTACGCTGAAACAAGGTTTTTCAAATAGTATGGTCGGGAAACGCCCTCTATAAATGTCTTATCGTACTGATAATCTTGTCTCGGTTATCCTTTTTACCTGGAAGCGTTTATAACACAGTGCATTTATCACGCTGAACGAGTCGGATAGTTGTATGCAAAACTGCCCGTCATTGTGTCATTTAAATAAAAATTTAATAAAAAAAATGGTACAATTGGAAAGCTGATGAAATTTTCTGTAAAACTGTAAAATTAAATCCTCTATATATAATTAACTTTTATCTTTAACGCGAGTTAAACACGGTCCATGCTATTCCGTCTTGCGCGTTTTAGCGATGGATGGTAATTTGACTCGCGATATTGGTCTTACAAAACTGTACATTATTATGTTATCAAATAAAAAAACGAAAATCTAATTCATATCCGTTGAAAAATAACTCAATTTACATTTTAATTAGCAATTTCCCATCATTTGACCCTAAATATATAGTGAAAACCCTGTGCACAAAATATCACCGTATCGCAAAAAAAAAATTACTATTGACGTCATTTTTAGATTTTGAATGGATCTAACCGTCCCAGAAAATTAAAATACGGGTGAAATACGAAAATCTAAGACATAACAGACATACATTAGACTTAAATCTATGAGAAAAAGATGTTACATCAATCCCATGAACACCATGCAAGTAGGAAAGAAGCGCTAAAATTAGGTCGGTTTTCGGCTTTTGGTCATTTGTGAAAAAACCCGTTCGTATATAGTCAACTTTCCAATGCGTATAAATCCACCTAAAACGAAACATCTGTAAAATATAATATCATGTAATGATAAGGGAATGCATATATTGTATTAAGGATCACTTTGTTGGTCAAATTGATTGGTAAAATATCGAGATATACGTAGATATAAAGTATCAATATTTTCTTTCTTTTTCCAAAATTGTGGGTACCCGGATGTTTGTCACGTGATCCGAGGCAGGTTATTTATCGTATTACGCTCGTTTCCGGACCATACTAATTGAAAGACCTTGGCTGAAATGAAAAGTTGATATTTTAGTAAATAAAGTTGATATTTTAGTAAATATTTAACACTTTGACTCATGATTTCTATCAGTCAGCTACAAATTTAACATTAATCCTCCGATAGATTTTGATCAAGACTTCCTTCACACAGACTAGTTGTAGAGTCATGCAACGGGAAAACTAAAAAGTCACAGACAACTCCTTGCCCCCTGCTTTTCCTTGCTTGCCAGTAGGGTAACGGTCCCAAGAATGCTAGGTAGTGTTAAGGGACAGATTAAAAAAAAATCTTTTTTTTTTCCAATTATTTTTTTGGGGGAAAATAAACTCTAGAGCCGGGGGTTTAGCCAGGTAGGGTCGGGTTGCCTGAAACGCAGATATATATGGTTTTTTTGGCCTTGCTGAAATTTACTACGAGTATTAGAATTTACCTATTAGTTTTGGTAGCAGACTTGGATCCTTGCGCGGTGAGGCTTTCCTTGACCCTGCACTTCTTATCTAATGTGTTTTAGCTACAGGTTTCTCTATGCTGAGAGCTGTTGCTAGTTGGAACTGTGGGGCACCCTCCTGGAAACTGCCAAGCCACGTCTTCATCTAGCCTAATTAATTTGGCGTTTCAGTGTGACCCCTTTCACAGATCTGATATTTTATAACTGTCACACCTCTACGCCTAATTTTAAAGTGCTCATAACTGGGCAGAAATCCGACGAGAGGAATGACCCCGTTTGTAATGAATTTTTAAAGTATCCCCGATATATATCACATTTAAACTTTGTATGCGACAAGAAAAAACATTTATCTTGAAGGAAATAACATTACTTTACTGATGAAATGTATTTAAATTAAAAGATTTGATGACGAAACTGTTACCACTGTTTTCTTCTATATAACGCAAATAAACCGGTGCAGCGGTAATTTTCAGCACTGCCGATTACGCACACACTGTGTATAACCGTGCAGTCAACCGATTACGCCAGCGCGCACATATGATTGTGCAAAACTTACCGATGCTTCTCACTTGGAATGCAAGATTTATAACGCATAGCGTAATTTGTGTTTATTTCTTCTCACATGAATACAAAGAATGCATACTGAACAAAAATATGTACATATAGCGTATTATACAGTTTCATTAAATGTGTTGCTGTTATGTTGTTGTTGGTAGTGTAATCTGGTCACCGAAAGTGATAAGTAATTTCAAGTGTATTATTGATATTCGAAAAAGGTGATTCCTCGGCTTTTATCGCTGATCTCTAGGCGTCTTTAATTCTAAAATGTACAAAATCCTTTAATACCTTATAACAATGTTATTAAATATATGATAATAAAATCATAATAATGAAGACTTTATTTTTAGTGGATAACATATTTGGTGCAAGAGCAATTTTCAATTAAATAATACTTCTATGTTTTTTGTATACTTTTGTTTCGAATCTTGCATATGAGTCTAGCTATAGTCAAGACTGAATTTTCACCTTTAACTGAATGAAGATATATGAACGCGATCTGATAATCCGATTGGTTAACTGGCTAGTATGCGAAGCCGAGAATATGCAAGCATATATTATAGTAATTTTGATCTTTAGAAAAGTTCTCCGGCTCTTTTCCATAATGAATACAAATTGTAACAATTTCCTAAGATGGTACTTCGATTGATTTATTAGAATGTGAAATTCTGACCATCGTTTAAACCTTCTTAATTGTCTTCATAGTTCTAGCATTCTTCTAATGGAAAAAAATGTTGTTTCCAGACTTTTTAAAATATTTATTTTATGCTAACTAATAGAAATTAGTAGTGATCTGTCAGTGGAAAATAGTGATAACATATTTATCGTATCAGTCACAGTGTGGGTGATCAAGGTCTGACGGACTTTCATCTTTTCTGTATATAAATAATCTGGATTTAGTTATAATAGCTAGCATAAAATAAAAAGGAAAGTGATTTGTTTTGGGTGTAAATAAAATGTATCTCAACTCAAACTGATAAAATTTCGCATTTTCAATTGTGTTCAGCATTCGTAAAAATTTCAAATTTGTATCACTTTTCATTCAGATATATTCCATATGCACCTCAAACAAACAAGTGTCCTCTATTAATTAATTGCTCAAACCAAACACTTGTATAATGTATATAAAATTTTGATAATTATTTATGTGGTTAGAGCAGTCTTAAAATATGATTCAATTTAAGAAATAATAAATGCCTCCCTGTATTTTATCGTTGAATAAAATATAGTCAGGAATTTGGATGCGTAGTAATTAAATC
Source organism: Saxidomus purpurata (assembly GCA_022818135.1). Lineage (NCBI taxonomy): Eukaryota > Metazoa > Mollusca > Bivalvia > Venerida > Veneridae > Saxidomus > Saxidomus purpurata. The sequence continues at coordinate 4,004,431 of JAFMSR010000017.1, forward strand.
ACGAGTGCGTAGCACGAGTGATTTAATTTTTCGCATCCAAATGACTGACTGTATTTTATTCAACGATAAAATATAGGGAACAATTTATTATTTCGATTCTAACACGTTAGTTCCTTTGAAAACAACCCGAACTTGATTTAACGCGTAGTAGTACATCATTGTAACCTCAAAACGCGAGATACGATTGGACGCGCTTGTTTAAATACGTCACGTCGTTACGTCATTTAAGGCACGTCGTCCTGGAAAAACGTGCTGTATTTTATCATAAAATAAAATACAGGCTTTTCCCTGTATGTTTATATAGGAAAAGCATCCGCTTGTGTTAGAATTATTAATAAACCCATTGAACATACCAAATTATTTAAGACAACCATATTTAACAGTTGACTGAATAAGTGATTAAAAAAGGTCAACATTCCCGCTTCGGCGATCTAAAAAAATATCGCAATTTTCAACTATTGATATTAAAATATCTGCACAAAAATATGCTGAATTTTATATGAAAAAATGTGTTTCCATAGAAATTATTAGCTTTTTAAAGCTTTTATCAATCCAAATAGATCGTTATGATCTACAAGAATGTGTGTGCACAAAACTCGTAAGTATAATGTTCATTTTCATCCAAATCTGGCTCTCAATACATTAGAACCACTTTAAATATGCCGCCTTTTGGACTTCTTGTCAATCATACAAAGACACTCGCGCAATAAAATGCATTTTTATGTAACATTCATTTTTTAAGACAACAGAGAAAAATGTAGAAAATTCAAATCACAAGTGAACTCACATGAGGGTCAATATATTATTAAGGTATAAATCAACATGCGAGTTGTATATAAATATATTTCAATAATTTAAACTTATGTCACTTTCGGTGTGTTCACCTCTTTAAAGCGCGCGTGCGCCAAGTCGATAATAAATTGCGGCTGCCGGTTGTACCCAGTTGAATACGTAGTGACGTAATACAATTCCCATGATTCTTTAAAAATGGCCGCTGTATACATGTACGATGAATATCTCGGATTTAAGTGGTTGGTGTTCGTGTGTAGACAGGTAAATTGAGCTGGGATCTGCGTTAGTGTCACCATTTACCTTTATTTTATCATGTAATAATGAAACTATATCGAAATACTGGATTATAGCGCGGTGGTTAGTGCCCAATGAACAGTGTATTTGGGGTGTATGCCTACTAGTCAGTGTACCCGATTTCGCACAGGACGCGGTTTCGCACACCTTGTAGTTCTATGTAAATTCTGAATAAACTGTTGTTGATTTTGGCTTGTTTTTGTTTTATTTTTATGGGATTTGGGTAGACAGACGAAAATGACATCGGAAGGATCCTGTTTCTGGGCCTCAATTTGGAAAAGGCAGACGTAAACATAAACAAATCAGACCGAGGACACTGGTTTAGTTGCAAAAATATTTTAAAAATCAACGCAAGTGGCAATTTTCACAACTGAAATGCAACAGTCATCTATTTCAATCTATAATCCAGCGAATCTGCAAGTTTTTTCATGTTTGTTATGTAGAATAATGTTAAAAATCAGTTGTTTTTCTTGTTCTCCCAACATATAGCTGAACTTGATTTAGCATTTTTCATATTTTCGGATAGTGAAATGTTTAGTCGAGTAATTTCATTTACAGTGCAGGACAGCCCAGTGACTCTATGCTAAAGTTTTAGCTAAACTTTGTTACAAAATATTGATGTTATGGAGTCTCTACAGAATGTTAAAGCCATTGTATAGATTTTCAGATGGTGACTATAGTGAGGTATTCCTTGTAGTCTATATACAAAATTGATAGAAAATGTGAAATAATATAAATTTTACAAGCTTTAAGATGTTATTCCTTCTTTTTCATCAACTTGTTTTGCTAACTGATCTGTCGTTCTAAAAATAGCAGGGTGTGCGAAAAACCGGGTCCACTATTTAAGGTGAAGCGGTCACATTTTAGATGTTTATAATCGAGCGGACCAATGGTATGACGTCATTATAAAAGAAAGTGAAAGTAGAAAAAAAATGTGAAAGAATGTTCATTTTTTATGATCAGTACAGTTAATGTTTTGATTCTTGAGCTCTTTTATGTAAATAGTTAATTTTTCATGAAGTGTGCGAAATCGGGTACACTGACTCTATATGTGACTTCAAAGTGAGACGTAGAAGGTGAACAACTATAAAATATCAGCCTATAAATGCGGTTTGCCTTCGAAGTCGAAATAGTTAGACTAGTCTTCATCTGTCTCTGACCTTTACACGTTCAGATGTAAGAAACCGTCCGGTAAGAAAGACCGCTGACTCGTCGAGACCCAGGCATGTCTCTCAATTATGGGAGGTCACTTATGAAGGAGATTTTAATTATCTTTACAGCAAAACTTTGTTGACTAAAAAGTGAGAAAATTTACCTGCCTGCAGTTTCCCGCTCAAGCTAAAAACCCCGTGCCGTTTTCTGCCCGAAAGAAGGTGAACTAACCAAAGCACAGTATAGATACCAAAAAGAAGGCCAAGTGAAAGAGTAATGTGCCAAATTTATGCAATGACAGTTCAGTTATTTAACAGCAACTGTGGTACTAAAGTACTGATGGTAAACACTTTTTCCACTTAGTTTTGCTCAGAAAGAAATATCTTTAATTTTTCTGAAGGTGGTCTAAGAAATTATTGATACGTAAATTTGAAAATAGTATCTCTGATGCTTTAAATAATTTATCTGATCTTGGTTTTCCTGTTGAGCGATTTTCAGCTCACAGTGGTTTGGTAAGTAACTATGGTAACAGACTCGTTGATTTTTGTAGGTTTACTGGTATTTATCTTGAATCTTATTTACTACAGAAACCCCAACTCATTCAAATTGGATCAACTTATGAATAACAAAGATATATCAATTTTAATGACACTTTACTTATTTTTCAAACAGATAATTGCAGCTTGTAAGTAATCACTTTAGCACTTTCACAAAATGGACAATATCCCCCTTTGAACATCCATAAAGTGGACAAAGTCCCCTTTGAATATTCATAAGAGAAACTAATAATGCTATTATGTCTTTTTATTTCAAAATATTAATTTATTATACAAAGAACAACTCATAACATTAGAAACACAATTGAAAAAATTGCAATTATAGTTAGCATATTCATGTGTAATGTAATTACATCCGCAGTAATTATTAACTTCGAATAAATCTCCAGCTTGTAATAAAAAATAAATAAACTAACAGCAAATAAGATGGATAGTAAGTGTAAATAATCCCATGTGGCCAAACATATAAATTGGCAACGTTTATAGCAAATTAATATAAACGCTTTCAATAATTTATGGTAATTAGTATATTCACTATATTGTGAAGAAATATTCCAAATTATTTGTGAATGAAAGCAACTTCCCTTTAAAAATAAACAATGCAGGTAGAAGTGATGAAAAACTCGCTCGTGATGACATCCGTGGAATGAGTGTGTGTTGGTGGTGTGCACTTTTGGGTGCTGTGGGGCTCGTTTTGGGGAGGCTGCGTTTTTGGTGCGTGGCATTCCCTGTTTGATATTATTTTTGTTTTTCGGGAGCGGGAGCTTTCTTCGTAATATTGATTTTAAACTGCATTTCCTTGGATAAAAGTGATCCATGTACAATCTGCAAAAATGGAGAGAGAAATATTTTTGTCGAAAATAGATTTTTTTACATCCGTGGCATTTTTCGGTTTTGGGGTGAAACAACTTTTGTCTCGCATCGGGTCATGCGATGCATCATGTTTTCCCCCTTGATGAGTAGGTTACGGAAATGTATAATACTTGGGGTCTATCTTGACATTTGACCCCATTTTGTTTATTACATCATACCATCGGTATTTTCTTTCGGACTCTATTTTATCTTTTTATGACAGTAAACGTTAAAATGAAAACATTTCAAACAATGCAAAACAGTAGTTCTTTTAAACGTCATTGAAATGAGAATCAAAAACAATGCTTACAGCTAGTTACAAAACACAAGCAATCGCGTAAAAACTATAAAATGATGCCCGTTCAGTTTAACGATCACATTGACAAATTACTTTAAATTATCTTAATTTCAACTCTTGATCATTTCGACATTAACAGAACTGTGGATTTTTGAAAATCTGTAACATAACCTAACTCTAGTGATGCATCATTTTTTATGCAATTTTTGGCGTTTTTAAATATTCGTTTCTTTCAAACATATTGTACGTATTCCCAGACACGCCCCTAAGATGCAGTATAACCTCTCTACAACAACAAACATCATTGTTTGTTTGTTTGGGAGATGTTGTTGCTCTAAGTAGGTTTATTTGTTCAGATATAACTGCTTTGGGAAATAAAACATATGTCTTTGTAGAGATGTGTTTGCTTTTCGTAGGTGCTGTTTAGAGAGATTGAACTGTATACGACAAGTGGGTTAGGATTAGGGTAAAAATAATGACACTATTAACATCGGCAGTCCACCCTCTCTAAAAACAACATAAAAGGGAACATCAATTTTTTGTTGAGGAGAGGTTGTTGCTTTAAGGAGGTGTTGTTTAAAGAGGTTGGACTGTATACTGTGTCAGTGGGGTGTTCGTGTGATGGTTTTTTTTTTTAAATAAAAAAAAAAAAAAAAAATAAAAAATTTTTTTTAATTAAAAAAAATTTTAAAAAAAAAAAAAATTAAAATTTTTTTTTTAATAAAAAAAAATAAAAAAAAAAAGTTAGGACACCATTGGAAACAGGCATGACTGCGAACATCTTGTAGTTAGGACATCGTGGAAACCCGGCATGACTACGAACTTCCTGTAGGAAGGACACCGTTGAAACCCGGCATGACTACGCACTTCTTGTAGTTAGGACACCATTGGAAACCGGCATGACTACGAACTTCCTGTAGTTAAGACACTGCGAGAAACCGGCATGACTACGAACTTCCTGTAGTTAGGAGACCATTGCAAACAGGCATGACTACGAACTTCCTGTAGTTAGGAGACCATTGCAAACAGGCATGACTACGAACTTCCTGTAGTTAGGAGACCATTGCAAACAGGCATGACTACGAACTTCCTGTAGTTAGGAGACCATTGCAAACAGGCATGACTACAAACATCTTGTAGTTAGGACATCGTGGAAACCCGGCATGACTACGAACTTCCTGTAGTTAGGAGACCATTGCAAACAGGCATGACTACAAACATCTTGTAGTTAGGACATCGTTGAAACCCGGCATGACTACGAACTTCCTGTAGGAAGGACACCGTTGAAACTCGGCATGACTACGTACTTCTTGTAGTTAGGACACCATTAGAAACAGGCATGACTACGAACTTCCTGTAGTTAGGACACCGTGGGAAACAGGCATGAATACGGATTTCCTGTAGTTAAGACACTGTGAGAACCCGGCATGACTACGAACTGCTTGCATTTAGAAACGTTTGTTTTTAGAATGATTATGATTGAGACAGAGGTGTTTCTTAGCAGACTAATCTCTTTAATTTAGGCTAGAACCTTATCATTTTTAATAAGGAGACGAACCAAATGAGAGAGTGTGTCGTTCATTCTAATGCTTTAATATTATTATAGCATGTTTAACTACATTTTAATTACGGAAATGTCATCGCCATTGTATGCCGACTGAAACTGCGTTTTTCGATATAGTATAAATCATCGAATGAAAACTTCACCAGCATACAATTGCTAACTCATGGTCGGTAACTACACATTTTATATTGCAGAAACTTTATTTGCATTTCTTCCCCTTTGCTCCGTAACGTGATCTATAATATATACGAAAACATACAGAAGATAGGTTCGAATTACTATAATTTTAACATCTAACTTCAAGCTGGATCTTAATATAACGACCCAGCTTCAAGAGAGTTTTTCAAAAGAGTTATTTACTTATTACGATTTTTCCTGATACTGTCTTTGTGCCCTATATGTATTGGTATCTGGGCTTGGCAACACCGTGTGCGTAGCTGTTTGCTGAGATGAGCGGTCGCGGCATCTACTCTCCTTGTTTAGATTAATATCTTATTGTAATCAGACCTTTTATTCAAGTAACATTCCACTTAAGCTTCTCAAGTACGTTTAAGAGAGAATCCATTCTAGAGTTTTATCAATAGTTAAGGCTTTGACCGTTCTCACAACTTTAATACTTCACTTTTTCAGGATGTGCTTTACTAGAGACATTATTGTTTCAGGTACATCACATTAACAACCGAGAGGTAATTAACGTTTCATGTGAACAGGACATTTATGATTAATCACATGCAGATCCCTCACAGGGCTTGAATTAATAAAACTGGCAAAGAGTACCTGCTAGTAAATGTGTCCGATATCGACATCTTTTAGACGAACGCTATTTCATCTATTCTGTTACATCGAGTTGAATTAAGTTTATTATTAGTATAAATTTAGGAAATAAATTTTACCTTTTAGTGATCTACCGGATAATACATCACAATTCGCAGTTCAGACGCGTAGAAGGCCGAAGGCCTGGGTGATAAATTATGAAACATCTGAACGGCCAACCCAACTAGGGTCATATAAAAAATACGTAATTATGTTTTATTTGAAATAATATCAGTACTTTGTGCGAAGATATTTCTTTTTTAGTTTTTAATATCACGGAAGTATACATATATTCATTTAACAAACAAACCAAATTCAGTTTCACATTGTTTAACAATAAAGTAAAGCGAAAGTTTATTTGATATGTAGTTAAATAACAAACAATATCGAGAAATAGCTTAGAAATCTGATTCTTAATTCTGATGTAATTACGTATCCATATTTTGATATTTTGACCAGTACATATGTTTAAATATTCAGCCTCTATTCCCGAGTACATACTAGGTACTTACCTATATCCCTTCCATTAATCAAAAAGTAACGAACGCGCGCACAAAATTTATACGATGTACTTTTTGCATATGCTTTAAAATGATAAATGATTTAGAATGACTTCAGAATGATACCAGACAATATATAAAAGCTGTGAACAAAAAAACAAAGCTTGCATTTTTGCTACTATATCCATTGCTCCTTCAAGAAGTAACTATTTCATTTCAAATTACTTTTGTATTCACAGCAATTCGTAACAATACTTTTATATAGCTCTACAGAAACGTTCAGCCTTTACGGTTTAAATGTCTCGAATAAAATACCAGTTTTCACCATGCATGTAGACTATGGAACGCCAAATCTACATATACTCAAATATTTGAAGAGGTCTTTAAATATTTGGAGAGCTCTTCAAATCATTTCAGAGGTCTCAATTTCAATTAGAGATATCTCCAAATAATTATAGCGCGCAATAATTGTAATAGAGAGGTCTTTGAATATTTGGAGAGCTCTCTAAGTCAATTTTTGATGTCAAAAATTAATTTAAAGAGTGCAATTAATTAATTGTAGACCTCTCCAATTCAATTGAAGATATAAAAAATTAAGGTGTAATTCAGCTGCTTTAAGAGCTCTGCAATAGGATTGAAGAGGTCTCTAATTGATTTGAAGACATCTCTTATTGTTTTATAGCTCGCTACAAATTAATTTATAGAGGTCTTGAATTCCGTTAGAGACCTCTCTAAATCAATTTGAGCGCGGTGAAATTCAATTTTAGATATCTTGAATTCGATGTCAAATGGCAAATCTACATATACTAAAGTATTTGAAGAGGTCTTTAAATAATTGGAGAGCTCTGTAAAATATTTGGAGAGGTCTACAAATCAATTAAAGATATCAAAAATTCGCTTGTAGCGCGGTTCAAATCCATTGGTTTAGAGACATCTATAATTCAATCGAAGAGGTCTCCAATTGAATAAGAGTTACTGATATCAAAAAATGATTTAGAGAGGTCTCTAATTTAATTGTAGCGCGCTTCAATATTGTTAATCACAATTCATTAACAACCTTGAAATAGAGAGCTCTAAAATAAAACAATTGAAGCGCGGTACAATTCAATTATAGACCTCTCAAAAACAATTTTTGAGATCATTAATTTATTTCCAGCGTGCTGTAAAACAATAATAGAGGTCTCCAATTCAAATGGAGACCTCTTCAATTGAATTATAGATGTCTCCAAATCAATGGATTTAAACCGCGCTACAAACGAATTTTTGATGTCTTTAATTGATTTGTAGACCTCTCCAAATATTTTACAGAGCTCTCCAAATACTTAAAGACCTCTTCAAATAATTGAGTATATGTAGATTTGTCATGAATTCAAGATATCTAAAATTGAATTTCACCGCGCTCAAATTGACTTAGAGAGGTCTCTATTTGAATTCCAGACCTCTCTTATTTAATTTGTAGCGAGCTTTAAAACAATTTGAGAGGTCTTCAAATCAATTAGAGACCTCTTCAATTCTATTACAGAGTTCTTAAAAACAGTTGAAATACACCTCAATTTTTGATATCACTTATTAAATACGGGTTTTTCACAGACTTCTACGCATGCGTGACATTACCGGATATCGACCGTATTATCAACTGAGGGGGCAGTTACACGCTACTGTACAAGCGATATATACTGATATACTGATCTATCGTTTATATTTGTATAAAACACTTTAACGAGATTGTTTAAAGTCATTTATGGATGTTTAATCATATTTTATTCTTTTTATCATTCAAATATATTCAAAGTTAATGTTTAGAATGATCAACGAAAAAGGTAAACGACGGAAAAATCTACTCGACGGTTATTTTCTACTGAACAGTGGTACGGCAACAGTTTTAAATATATTAAATAGATATTACTAAAATCTATTTCAATTTGTCCATTTTTGTCTAAATGGGTGTATGATTTAAAAATTATAATAATCTCTGTAACGATTAATAGTTTTAAAACACAGGTGCAGACCACGGACACACGTGTATTTATGTGCGTGTGCTGGCGTAATAATCAACTGAAATTGAACAGCATGTAGAGCGTATTTTGTGTCTTCTGCCTATATATCTTTTAATTCTTATGACGATGTTTTAAGGTATTCTACTAAAACTAAATTATTCGAACTTTAAATTTTAGTTACAATAACATGTTATGTATTGATTTATATTTTTACATATCTACATACATCATGGACAAAACGAAAATGACCGTGTTGCGTTTTTCATTTTTGTATGAATAATTTTTTAAAATCATTTTGTGTAAACAACAACATCGTTTTAAGTTGATACATGTAATCATTTGTATATACATTTACCCTGAAAAGTAGGAAAATGAATGAATAAAAACTGCCCGTACGCCCGTTTATTTACATCCAGCTGTAGATGTATGTTAGCATTTTAAAAGTATTTTCATTTACACTTTCAGTATTATGGCAACACTTTTCAATATTTTTATTATAACTTTTGTTAGCCCATTTTCTTTTTATCATCTGCGTTCAAACTGATTACGAAGCTACCTAAATGAAAATTAGCACACGCCCGTTTTTCTACCTAATTATACTAATTTGCTTTCTTCGGACTATTGTGCTGACTTCTTATCAGACATCTTTAAAAAAGGGTTTTATTAATAAGTAGATAAATTTAAAATTAATAGCTTAAGTCATGATTGATGTGTAAGTAAACCGTAGTAAGTATATGTCCGTGCAGTAGAAATTGAAGAGTTATATCCTGGCAGGGTACGTATATTACGTAATACGGACCCTGATCCTGGCCACATTAACGCTAAGAGCTCCGTACGAGTAGGTTTTCAGTCGAAATTTTGCAAATCGCACGGATCCATACGGAAATCGTAGACTCTTCCGAGCATCGTACGGATTATTTGAACTCGTAGAGGGCTTAGCGACTCGGATAAATGTTGCACCGAGCACCCGAGTTCTCGTGGAGCAGCTTGCAAGGGCCCCGTACGGTCACTGTAATGGGCCGGTAGAGTTCGTACGGGCATCGTAGAGGTCTTCAATTCATTTATTGCGCGCTTTAAATCAAATTTTGATATCATTAATTGAATTACAGAGTATATATAGATTTGGCGTTCCATAGACTAGAGCTATCTTATTTCTGCCATTTTAGGACTTAAATGCATCGACTGAATGTATTCCTTTCAGTCGATTGATTTGTTCAGAAAATAAGGTCACAACAAACGAATAAAGAGATTTGTCCACTTGGGGTATTGAGGATTATAAGGCACTCAGAACGCTAACTACTTTAACATGGCACAACACTAAGAACTATGCGAATGTTATATATTTCTAGTCAAAACAATAATGCTATAGATCCTAGCGATGGTCTAAACTTCTTACTGAATTAACAAATAATATAGTATAGCCAAATGTAAAAAAGATCTCAGGTTAGTGCACGTGAACGTAAATACTGATGACTAGATGACTTCAAATGCATGAATACACTGAGATAAGAAATGCAGAAACAAAAGGACACAGACGTGTTATTAACCTTTTAAATGATTTCATTATTGTGGTGTTTTGGCGAATGTCAGAGATCTACGGATCACGTGTCTAAAACCGCAGGAGACAAGTGACGGGGGAAATAAAACTGACTCTACAAAGACACCACAAAATTGATAGATTAAAATCTAGAATTTTAAGTTCTGGGAGAACTGGGGATCTAAAAAGAATGCATTCTGTTCTGTATGACAAACGTTGCCAGGCAACGCTCTTCGATCTCTAGCCCATTCTATGTCATAAAATAATGTATCTACCAGAGTCCTTGGTGAACTGGGTAGCTGGTAAGGTCTGGTAGCTCACTATTTTTAAAATCTCACGCATGACCATAATAGATCTCGTTCATTATTGCTGTTCCCATCACCAGAGAAGCTTAAAGCTACAGTATGTGGGTCGTTCGCCGGTCTTAAAAGGCATGAAGGAATTGAATGAAACATAAAGACCACACACAGGCAAGTTTCATAATATAACTAGTAGATTTCTACCAGATCTTTGTTGTAGACCTTTATAGTAGAGTTAGATCTATTACCCTTTTGTATAGGATCTAAGGTTCTATTACAACAGATCTATAGCCTACTTTTTAAAGTAACAAATGTTTCTGTTTAGGTTTTAAAATGTGTCATTTTCTATCTCTCTTTGACCAGGGTCCGTAATATACGGTCCCTGCTTTGACAAAACTCCTAAACTGACTTTTGACAGGGACATAGTCATTGGTCGCACAAGGTGTAACGTAAAAAAGATGTTTTTTAACAGGCGCGCCAATTTTGTTTTTATCGTTCCCCACGCAGTGCCTCTCTACATTCTTGTTCATGACGTCACAAACTCATTACTTCCGCCATGTTACAGTTGTTGAGAAATTTCGTTGTCTGCGAATAGCACGAAAGGTCACCTCATTTCTTTCTGCTTTTAAGCAGCCAAAGTTACTGAAAAGGATTTCAATAAATGAACAGAAATATTCTGGTAAGCTTTCTTTATAAGGTTTCATTGATAAAGATGTGATATTTAGCGGATATGATGATAAATTGGCTTTGAAATTGAATCGACATGACAAGCCAAAATAGGTGAACATGATGTTGCAAATAATCAATTAAAATCTGACGGATTAGACATCGTTTCTGGAAAGATATTGCAGGGAAAGAAGAAATATATGTGTCATAAGAAAACGTCCGATTCACCATTCTGCTGCGCTTTTCAAAAACGGAATAAAATATTTGGCTTATTCGTCCTCAGAACTTTCGAACCCAAAAAGCTTTGGTGATTCAGATTGGAGAAACAAATTTATTACCACTTACTGTTTCCGTTTGGAGCCATTGAGAAAGAAATATGATTGTCACCATTAAATCACTTAAACTTTTAAATGTGAGCTTATCAACATTTGAGAACAAACTTGGCAAATGCCCTCACTGGGTCAATTCTTGGCTTCGCACATCTGGGTACTGATAAATTATTTACATTCGGGAAAGGTGATTCCTCGGCTGTCATCGCCGGTCTCTATGCATCTTTAACTTTGAATAATACAATAACCAAGATTAGAAATGAAAGAAGACGACGATCTTCCATTACCTTGAAACTATCAGAATGTTTTTATAATAATTCTTTGTTGTAAAAAGCTTTTTGTTTCGTTAAAAATAAATTTAAACTTGCATATGACTATGAGTCAAAGCACAGGTGGCCGGCGCGGGGTTTGGACCCCCATCCCCCAGAGGCCCCTCTACAACCCTGGTACCCCATATACTGATATATCAAAACAAAATAATAAAACAAAAAAAATTTTTTTTCACTATATACATATAGTAGTAAAGGTATAGCACTATCGGGTCCGGAAATCACGAAAATATACACTGACCTTATTCAACAAGGCCGTGTGTTCATAATTTCTGACCGATTTTCAAAAACTTGGTCTTGTTCAACGAAGAAATAAATACTCTGTAACATTTTGCATATATTTGGTCCATAAATAGCTCGCGAAAATGGAGCGAGCCAACAAACTTGTAAATTTCAGTTTACACTACAATGTGACCGCTGTTACATTACGTTCGATTCAGTACACAATTTCATAACACTTCGTGATTCCCAACCCAGACCGACGTAAATCAAAAGAAAATCAACTTTGAAAAGACTTACCATCCACTGAATTTAACATCACTTAAGTATACAACGTACTAAGTGTCACTTGTTTACAATCCTGATCAAGTTGAATACTACGGGGCCATGATGACAGCGGTGACCCGGAAGGACTTGTATAAACTCCGTACAATTTCGTTTTGCAAACAAATCTTTTAATAAATACCAAGTAACATGAAAAATATACTAAAATATTATATAAAGTAACTAGTATTTACTTTATGAGAAAGAAAAAAAGAGACAAATTTGTAATAATTAAAAGACATGTTTTGAAAACGGGATTGTACGGAGTTTATACAATGCTATCCGGGTCAATGCTGTCATCATGGCCGCGGTATTCAAAGAAACAAGGATTGTAAATAATGGATACGTAGTGTGTTGTAAACATCGCTTTCATTTAATTCGTCGATGGTAAGTCTTTTCAAAGTTGATTTTCTTTTGATTTACGTCGGTCTGGGTTGGGAATCACGGTATTATGAAATTGTGTACTGAATCGAACGTAATGTAACAGTGGTCACATTGTAGTGTAAACTGAAATTTACAAGTTTGTTGGCTCGCTGCATTTTGCGAGAGCTATTTATGGACCAAATATATGCAAAATGTTACAGAGTATTTATTTCTTCGTTGAACAAGACCAAGTTTTTGAAAATCGGTCAGAAATTATGAACACACGGTCTTGTTGAATAAGGTCAGTGTATATTTTCGTGATTTCCGGACCCGATAGTGCTATACCTTTACTACTATATGTATATATAGTGAAAAAAATATTTTTTTTTTGTTTTATTATTTTGTTTTGATATATCAGTATATGGGGTACCAGGGTTGTAGAGGGGCCTCTGGGGGATGGGGGTCCAAACCCCGCGCCGGCCACCTGTGAGTCAAAGGTAAAGACCGAGTTTTCACCTTTTACCGAATGAAGAAATGAACGCCACCTAATAATCTGATTGGTCAACTGGTCAGTATGACGTCACGGCGAAGCCGAGAATTATAATTTGCAAAGTGTACATGTACCATTGTCCAAAGTTCTACCATTGGGATGAATTACAGTAGTTGGTCAAACTAATGAATCAGCTTTATTTGTAAAGACTTAAGTACATGAAGTAGGTGCAAACGAGATTCGTCAAGAAGATTTTAATGTAACAATAGGATTTTACACATAGTTCTGGTATATTAGATCTACTGAAATAATTACTCATAAGTACAAACAGGTGAAAGAAAAAAAATGTGTATTCATTTGGCATAAGATAAGGAACAGTGTTCAGCAAGAAAAAAAAGAAATTTTGAGCTTTTACATTGCTTGTTTGATGTGTTAACAATCGATTACATTCAATTTAATCAACTTGCACAAAGCAACAAACCACCCTTAATCAAAGGGGTCTGGTACATGGCAACAAAAAAAAAATATCTCATACTACCAGCCCCCTTTGCCCTTAATACAATGTTAGTTTGATGAAAAGGCTATCATCCCCTTTGAACTAGGCATATCGTCTATGTTATGTTAAATGTGTAGTAGTACATATAACATTCTTAATTTAGTGCAAATAATATATTAAAATAAGGTTAGGAGCAGGTGCTCAAATCTTCCACCACAGTGAAATGAGCAGAGTTCTCAAAATGTTTTGGTTGAACAGGCCAATTGATATCATATTGTAACAGGTCATCTAGGGGGTGTTGGGGCCATGCCCTCCCCCTCTCCCCCTGAAAAAATTTAAATGATGCGCAGTTTCCTTCAAATCCCCGACACCTCGTACTCAACCCCACCACCTCAATTGAAAAATTGGCTGTAATTTCAATTTATTTACTCGCCAGATTGTCTAGTGACAATAAATGGCTATTTTGTACATGTACTTGTATGTTTCATGGAAAATATATTTGGAAAACAGGATTTTGGACAAAAAAATAAGGATAGTTTAATTTTGATTACTGTAAATCGAAATTTTCGCCAACTTGTAAACATTCTAGAGACTACAATTTATGGAATCTTGTTTCAACAATTTGTGCAAACTGTAGTCTCAACATTTCTTCTGGAAACTACATTGACCAATTTTTTAAAGTTCTTCAACAAAATTCGAAACAAAATTTACAAAAATCATACATTTCTTGTTTATTTTGTAGAACCCCACCACCTCGGAAGTGTGCTCCCACAATTTCTTTTCACCACATTTTGCGGTGGTGGGGAGAGTTAACCACCCGAGTTACTAGATCTTACTATTTAGAACTACCCTACACTATTTTTGATAGGTACTTGTATGTAAATGTTTTAAGAAGTTTTAAGGTTGTTCTTACTTTATATTACATTGGAGGAACTACTAATTTCATTATTACCAAAAGGTTGAGTGATACTGGCTGGTAAAACCTTCCTTAACTAACCATTAGCAGATAATGATACGAGAAATCAATGGCACTGGATATTCTGTTACTACAACAAGGCAGTTTTCCTGGACTCAAAGCATGAAATCATGAGCAATCTGAGTACATGTGTGAGCATAGCAGAGATGAGTAATGCTTGTAGTGATGATAGTGGCATTTAATATTTGGTCCAGTTAGGCTTGCATCATTACCGGGCATGGTATGAACTTTCCAAGTTATCATGAACATGAACTGCTTTCCAATACATAATTATACTGCCACATTTGAAAACAGCTTTGAATCAAATATTGCAATACCAGTACTAACAGTAAGAAACACTCAACAGTTTTACAAAAACTCCTCCAGGAATTCAAATTTTAACCATTTACAAATACAATGTGACTTACAATTACATGTAACAAAAGGAAAAGGCTTAGAGGTGGTTTAGATTAATTAATTAAAACAGAAATCATTAAAATGTCAACAGGAAATGTAGATGGCCGTTAAATTTCTCAAAATGCATAACTTGGCTTATGTTTTGTTACAAGTTATCTCCACTTGTACAAAACATTCATTATTCAGTGGATTGGGGTGCATGTTGGGGGGTATGAATCACCTTCAGCAATTATTGCTTTAGCTTGTACATTGAATTTGCTGTAAAAAACATAGGAAAAAATTAATAACATATTAAATACATTCATAGAAGGATGTGAAGCTTACTTGATTTTTTTGTTTGACATCAAAATAACAGAAACGTCTGCTAGGAGCAGAACAATGGAGACATGGAGAAAATTGGGCTTTTTTTTGTTTCCCTGTCTGGAAAAATGACCTCCTGTCAGTCTTTCAGATTTTTTTAGCTCGACTATTCGAAGAATAAGGAGACTATTGCACTCGCCCCGGCGTCGGCGTCTGCGTTGGTTAAAGTTTTTAATAAAGTCAAATATCTTGAATACTATCAAAGGTATTGACTTGAAACTCAAAATATATCTTTACCATCAACATCTACACCTGAGGAAACAATCCCCATAACTCTGTTTTGATTTTTGACAGATTTATGCCCCTTTTTAACTTAGAATTTTTGGTTAAAGTTTTTTATAAATTCAAATATCTTGCATATTATAAAAGGTATTGACTTGAAACTCAAAATATATCTTTACCATCAACATCTACACCTGAGGAAACAATCCCCATAACTCTGTTTTGATTTTTGACAGATTTATGCCCCTTTTTAACTTAGAATTTTTGGTTAAAGTGTTTAATAAAGTCAAATATCCTGAATACTATCAAAGGTATTGACTTGAAACTCAAACTGTTTGTTTACCATCAACATCTACACCTGAGGAAACAATCCCCATAACTCTGTTTTGATTTTTGACAGATTTATGCCCCTTTTTAACTTAGAATTTTTGGTTAAAGTTTTTTATAAATTCAAATATCTTGCAAATTATCAAAGGTATTGACTTGAAACTCAAAATATATCTTTACCATCAGCATCTACACCTGAGGAAACAATCCTCATAACTCCGTTTTGATTTTTGACAGATTTATGCCCCTTTTTAACTTAGATTTTTTTGTTAAAGATTTTTATAAATTCAAATATCTTGAATACTATCAAAGGTATTGACTTGAAACTCAAAGTATGTGTCTACCATCAACATCTACACCTGAGGAAACAATCCCCATAACTCTGTTTTGATTTTTGACAGATTCATGCCCCTTTTTAACTTAGAATATTTGGTAAGAGATTTTATAAAGTCAAATGTTTTGAATACTATCAAAGGTATTGACTTGAAACTCAAAGTATGTGTCTACCATCAACATCTACATCTGAGGATACAATCCCCATAACTCTGTTTTGATTTTTGACAGATTTATGCCCCTTTTTAACTTTGATTTTTTTTATGGACTTAAAATGTATGTTTACTGTCAACATCTTCACCAATGTTTTTGATTTTTGACATTTATGCCCCTTTTAACTTAGAATTTTGTCACAGTTTTTACCAGACTAACATGGAAATACTCGAAATGGCTTTCTTTTGAAATGTCATAGAATAATTATGCAGCATGCAGCGGTCATGCTTTTTGAATTCTATACATTTCAATTTTGAAAAGTTACAGAGTTATTCATGATCAAATTTACAAGGTTATGTATTTCTTTGAAATTATCCCCTCCTCCCTCCACTTGGCTTACAGAATCCAGAGTAAGGCTTTGAATGTAATGTACATTTACAAAGGTCTTTGAACAAGTTTCATATCTTTGACCTTAATTCTTACAGACAATTACACAATACTCCTGTTCTTTGACAAAAAACCCATTTTACCAACAACCTTTCGAATAGTCGAGCGTGCTGTCATGTGACAGCTCTTGTTTTAATTAGCTGTCTGTAAAGGAAATATGATAATAGTGACTGTGTTGCAAATAGTGGATGAATGTGTCATTCAAGACCTCATTGATGCCCCTTTTTCATACTATGGGGTCACATGTCGGGCAGTGTCCACCATAGATTACATTAAGCTTTCTCTAGCTTGGAAACTTGTACTTTTGCAGTTTGTAGAGGAACCTGATCACCATGCTTGTGAGCAGTGTTATGTTTATATATATTGGATTTTATTAAAACAGAAGCACATGTAATGATGTATGGAGGAGTGTGCTTGATGTCATTTAGCAATGTCACGAGGTCATATTCAGTGACAGTTCATTTAGAAATTTACAGTTAGAGAATTTACCTTAGAATAATTGATTTTTGCTACAGACATTTTTCACTTTTCACTGATTAAGCAACAACAGGTTAAACCGATGTAAGCTTTAAAAGAGTCTGAAGGTATAATAATGATAGTTACCAGAAGCTTTAATCAGTGTAAGCAGAAGCTTAAATCAGTGTTATCAGTATAATTTACTGGGTCCATATAACCAGGTGATTTGTCTGAAATCAATGGTTTCCCCAGTAAAGGTTACTTTTTCTGTCTGCAACAGAAACTAGTAAAGTTTTATGAAATATGCAAGTGGGTGCTTTCACTACACACTGAAGCTGCCTGTGGACTGATCCAGCTAGAACTTACTTTCTATTTACAGTTGAACTTGTCTCAGCGGTCACCTGGATTCAGCAGCCACTTGAATTGTTGTTTTTTCAAAGTTAAATACACCTGTAGTCAGCATTCTGCTGCTGCAAGCATGTCAATTTGTTGTATTGCTTGGCGTGTTGTTTGTAAATAAATCTCCAGGGATTATACCAGGGCAAAGACATACTCTAAATATCTTTTCTACATGTATTTGTACTGCATTTCAAGGGTTACGAGACAATATTTTTTGAAGAAAAAAGGTTTGTCTTTGTATAGAGTTGTCCTTTTCTTCAGAGGTGACATTGAGAAAGGTTTTACTGTAATGTAATCCTAGTGCTTGAATTCTGCCGTTACATTTTGCGTGAACATTATGACAGTTACATAGGTAACAGAAAATACAGAAGTGTTTGTGCAAACAAGTAGTAAATAACAAAGAATGCAAACCTATTTTTGTGTCTGAGGGAAAAAAGCATTACAGCACATTGAAGGTAGGATATAATAATAAGTGGTTGTTTTTGATTGAATAGTAGGAATGGATCAGTTGTGGATTGTGACAAGATATAATGTTACGTTTTTTTTTGCGTTTTCTCTATATTTACACTATCTCTGTCTGTGTGTTCTGTTGATGTGAAGGAGAGCTCAAGGTGATGCTATTTAAGTATCGTATTTTGAAGCTAGTTACTGGGTGGGGTTCTTGTTTCATGAAACAGTTTTAGTTTTTAGCTCTACTGGATGAAGTCTGGCAGAGCTTTTCCATGGTGATTTGTCTGTCGTTGATCTGTCTGTTCATTAACTTAAAGTTTCTTTTCCTGGATTACACTCTTCAGGTCCCAGTTTTCATTTGATTTTCATGAAACTTTCTTATTAGGTTGTCTGTAACCAGTAGATGATCTGTATAGAAAATAAGCCATGCTGTGCGAAAACCAACCATGCTACATGCATTTTCCAATGAATTTTCACAAAACTTGCTCAGAAGGTTGCATGTTCTGTATTGAAACCAATTTTGCTTCAATCAGCTATTCTAAAATCTATTCCACCAAACCTACTCAGAACAGTCCAGTAGAGCGATACTGGCTCTTCTGGGCCTCTTGTATTATTGTTTTGTCTGGCTGTGTTTTCGTTGGCAGAATTTCATGTGTAATTGTTTACTGATACTTTATTTGGCAGATGTTTGTCTACTTTTCCCAGATTACACAGTTTTACTCCCAAGGTGATCTTTAGAAAATTGCAACACCTTGCATATAGATGAGTATACATGCAACGAATGGTATTTTGTTGTATAAATACACTATGTCACTAAAGTCTGTCCCATCCCACTGTGGGACCTCAACTTTGACCTACACTGAAAAAAATAGAAGGTTTCTTGAAAATTGAATAACCGTTTTGTGATCTAGAAAAAAGTCACCATCGAGAATTTCAATAGTTTGTGCATCAGTTGGCTCGTTTTCTCATATCGCTGCTTTTAATTTCTCTATGGGAAAACGCTATTGTTTACATGGATGCCATTTTGGAGATTTTTCGGGAAACCTTGCACTTTTTTCCTTGAATTTATTAGGGGCTGTATCAAAACTTTCGAAAAATTAATTGAAACACTAAATCAAGCAAAATGAACGATTTACCGTGGAATTTTGAACTAGAAACAGACTCAATAATCATATTACCTCCCAACAAATGAAATATAAATCGTTACTTACGTTATACATATATTTATTTTCCGTAATATCACAATCCTAGAAGACTGTAATTTAATCCTACTCCCGAGTCCTTATGTTTATGTTCAACACGATCCTCACATATTTAAATTGTTTACACAGAGTCTCAGTCTGATGTCTTGTCAGGCGAAGTACTGGACATGTGAATGAAACACATGTATTTCACTATGTTCCAAAAGCATATCGCGGTATGACCCTGAATATTTTCCATAGAAACTCCCGGTTTCCAAAGATCTAAATCCATCCATATCTCGACAAAATCTTAAATCCTATTCCTAAGTCCTCAACATAATGTAACTCATGTAGCAGTGTGTATTTAACCTTACTGTGCTCGTGACATATTTATCTGATGACGTAGTTATTTTACGTCACTAATCATTAGCGTATTGAGCAAGTAAGCAATTAAGGGGTGCGCTCAGCATTCACATCATAGTTCGAAAAGCTTAACTCTTAAAAATATTCTGTACAGATCTTTTGTGGACTGACATCTAAAAATAAGCTAGCAGGTACAGGAAGTGTTGACTATTAATTAAAGAAGGAAAAAGCATGTGGTGCGTTAGAAGATTCGTTTAGTTGATACGTTTCCTTTTCAGAATATCGTGTACTTTAATAAATAGTGACGAATGCCCCCGAAAGAAGTGTCTCACAGTCTGTGTCCTCTCCATGTGCTCAATAAATGTGCTATGTAATTTTAAAATCTTCCATGCACTACAGAGTTACCATGCATATATGTAGTATTCCATTACTTTTAAACACAAAGTTTGATCTGGGACATGGGTCTTGCACGCGACATATCGGCGTGATGTGCTGAACATTTGTTATTTTAAAATCCTTCAATGCATGACAAAGTTGCAGTCCGGACACGAATGTGTAAGTGGGGACGCACAGACGGACTGACAGACAGACGATAAAGAAAAAAAAACAGAAACACCACTACATCCGTACGATTTATAAATTTTTTGCAATCAAAATATAACTTTCAAAACTTGGATATGTAGCGAAAGTAACGATCATAACATAATTGTTGTTTCAATGAATTCTCTTCAAATTCCGTACGGTCTGCACGTGTGTTCGTATGACGCTCGTACGGTGCACGTTCAGTGTCCGAAAGGCAAAAATAAACTAATTCAGCGATATCTGATAATTTCTTTTTTTTACTATAATCGTCAAGGATGTCGTATCGAACCCGTACGACGAACGTAACAACCTGCGGGCCTCGTGCGGTCATCGCAAGGTCCCCACCCGGTGTCTGTTGTATCGTACGAACATCTTACTTTGAACGTGCTACTCTCCTATGACAGTCCTGTGTGCATCGGCAAGCTTTTACGGGTCTTGCGGTGTTTCAAATCGGCAGGGACATCGTACGATGCCCGTTTAAGCTCTATTGTGGCCGATGCGGTGTTTTTGCGGGGCCCTTGCGAGCTGCTCCAGACATCAAACAATTCTATGAGCTCGGCCAGAACTCGGGAGCTCGGTGAAACATTTTCAAGTTAAAAAAAGTCTTTACGATGCTCGCAAGAGTCTACGATGTCCGTACGTTTGATTTTGCAAAATTGAGAAGTACGAAGGTTAGTAGAGTTAATGTGACCACGGTATAACGCATCCTATCATGCCACATCAAAAGAATGCATGGGTCACTATGTCTGTAGATGATTAATTTAGCACCCTTAATGGGAGAGACCGTGTTTGCAAACAAAACGCAGTATTACAATATTTTTATTGATAAGGTATTACTCGGATATGCAGAAGCTGATAGTCCGTTTTTGCACTGTTGGTGGTGTTTTTTAATGGTCGTAACTTTAACATTTTTTTAAAGTTTTATAAAAGACCCCTAATAGAAAGCTGATAAATCAAGCAATGTATTCAGTACTTTAAATTTAAGTTAAAATTCAAAATAAAATAATCGCGAACGCATGTTGAGGATTCTGTCTGCTAGTGTAATTAGCGCATTGTTAATTTTGAGTAAGCCCCTGACGCGGGCGCCGCCATATTGAAACAGTGATGTTATGACGTTTGCATTACGCTCTATGGGAAAAATATGAAAAATACGATTTATGACATCAACATCAAATAAAAAGAAAAAACAAAAAACATGTCTAGAGATATCGTTGTTCTACTTTGAAAAGTGTAAGTGCTAGCAAATATTTGCTTTTTTCCCCTGCACATGGTATGGTACCTTATAAAATATTAAGGTGAGAGAAATCTGGGGTCATTCTGAGATAAATGAAAATTAGATCTTTCTGATGAGTAAAAGTTAATGTAGCCTTTGGTGGGTAAATTTTGATAGAACTGTAAAATTATTCATAAATAAGGCTATAAAATGATATAGGGGTCTTCACTCTACATTCAGCCAATTAAGAGACATTATACACTTTGTAGCAATACTTTTTTTCCTGAGTATATTATGTTTATATGGTAAGCAGTAAACTAACTGTTATCTGTGGTTTTAGAAGTTATGTGTATATTTAAGTACGTTTCATTGTATTTTGGTGCATCAAATTATTTAGATAATTTTGCGATATTGTCTTCCAGGAAAACTTAAATGAGCAATATTCAAGTACACTGTAAACACTTCCCAGTTTACTGCACAATCATGTCAATTTTTGCAATGTTTAAGAGCTTGTTTGTTAGCATAACATTTGAGATTATTTTGCCTAAAGATTTTTCCTTAAAACACTGTCTTTGCTCATTGCTATGACAGAACATAAGAAAGGTTTACATCTCATAATTATGACATTAATTATTAATACTGTAGTTTACGTCTTGTACTGTATGACATTATTAAATACTGTGGTTTATGTCTTGTATGACATTATTAAACACTGGTTTACGTCTTGTATGACATCATTAAATAGTGTGGTTTACATCTTGTATGACATTACAAATGTATTTTACTGTAAAGATTGTAAATTATATAACATCTTAATTAATTCTTCAAATCATATCATAATGTTACAAAATAATCAGCCGTTTTGGCATTGTTACATAACATCTGATGAGGGCATAGCCGGAAATGTGATAGATAAAATATTTCCTGAAACAACTGCCTTTGACTTGATGAAATTGAGTTTCTATGGCTATCAAAACTTGCTGCATTCACATAATATTTAAATGGTTAGAATATCATACTGATATGTGTTATGTTTGCAGAGTTCTATAATGTTTAGTGATTATTTATTTAATACATTGGATTAGAAGAATGTAAACTTCAGACGTTTGTTTCATAATTTGTAGTAAAGATTAACCCGAAGTAGTCAATGGAAGTGGATTTTAAACTGATTATATAAGCTCTGTGCACTCGCTGTGGTTAGTTTTGGTCAAATTTGAAGAGATTAAAAAAGGTATGTCAGAAATATTTAAAAACTGTACTGAATTGTTGTCTGTAATGTAGTCTTGCCTACTGGCAGAATTTGCCGTAGCTCTATCCAGGCTTCATTTAAATTGTTCGGCAATTAGGAGGTTGGGTGGAGGGAGGGAGGGGTGGCACCTCCTACCAAAAATCTCTTTTTAGACTATATATAAAAGTTTGACAGCACTATGGAAGAAATGCTGGGTTTGGCCGTAGACGCCCCCTACAGGGTTAAGGTGATCAGACCTTATGAACCCTGTAAAATAAAGCAAGTCTTACTACCAGGCTAGGTAATGGTAATAATAATTACAACAATGACTTTTCTGTCTTACAGTTTGGACCGTCCCGTTAATTGTCTAAGAGTGCTCACTGAAATCTCTCTCACAGGATAACAGTGCAGAGCATGATCTGACTGCAGACTGAACGTGGTCGGCACTGGCTGCATTATAATTTGTTGCCAGTCGCGCAAGAGCATTGAGTGGATTATTTCCACAGACATCTGGTGTTATTGGTTCCCGTTGATAGTTTTTACTGTGACTTAATCTGGATTAATGAAATAATACTGGGTAAGAATTAATGGTTAACCTCAGTCAGGTCACAAAAATTCAGACTAAGTATAAAAGTCTGTTGTAAAAGTTTAATGTATTTTGATTTTAGAATGATATCTTGGTAAGGGATTTTAGACTATTACTCAGGCGTTCTGGGATTTAGCCGGCTACTTTTTTGAGGTCACATGAACACTTATTTTTGGTATTTTAAGCACATGCGAGCCTGGAGTGCTTAAGAAGAGCTATTTTGATTGCTTCAGGCGTTTGTTGTCTTTGTCTGTCCACATTGACCCATGAGAATACTTGGGAAGCTACATTTTGTACCTTACCATGAAATTTGGTCAGAATTAATTTTGGATGAACTCTAGGAGGATTAAACCTGTGACATCAGGGTGGACAGAGGTCTGCATATGGTCTATTACACTGCATATCTCAGCACAGTATTTAATTTGAATAAAAAATCATGTTAACTAAAGCAAAAACTATCTTGTATCTTTAGTGAGACTAGGTTCTTCTCGCAGAAATTAATGTCAATTAGTTAAAACTTAAAGTGTTATCTCCCTTGGTGTTGTCTATTAAATGGGTTAACTTACCTGTACTAAATTGATCATCACAGGTGACCGAGATTGAATTTAAGATCAAAAATGGTTTAATTAGTAGTTTTCAGTCCTATACACTCCATATATGGTCATTACTCCATTAAAAGTGGGACGCGTTTCACCTTTCACACTTGTTTTGTATTCAGCTTTAAGTCGTTACCTTTTGTATCTCAAACATTCCCACATCATCCTGTCTGGGAATTTTAAAAATCTCCGGTTGAACTTAACAAACTTGTCTAGTTTTTCGTGTCACCGAGATTTTTTAGCGCCAAGGTAAAGATTGTTTGTATTGGCGTTTATGTCTGCATCCGTGTGCATGGTATTTACATGCAAGGAAAATTGAGACTTGGCTTTTAGTAGGAGATCAGTAATCTTGTGTGTTTAATTTAGAGGGCATGTCTGAGGAATGCAGGTATTTTTATGTCTCCAGACTTCAGATCATTTGAAAAGCAACAGTTAATTTAAATAATCCATTTGATGATTTCATTCCATTATATTCCTTGGAACTTAATATTATATAAGTCATAAAGTTGAATATGTATAAGTTACATCTGTGGTCAGGTTGTTTATCATCTGGTTAATTCACCTGTACTTAGAAAACCTTGCTTTGGATGGCCAAAAAACTGTTAAGTTTCCACTGACATACAATGTATATGTTAACAATCATTTTCACTAATCTTAGAAAAGAATTTTGATAGCAATCTTAGAGGCCACAGTTTCTGCCAGTCCTGATCTAAATAAAATTTGATCAGAATGTTTATCTATATGAAATCTAGGTCAAATTTGAAACTGGGTCAAATATTGGGTCACCAGGTCAAATTGTAGAAAAACCTTGTAAGCAATCTAGAGGCCACACTTTGTACCTAATCTATATGAAAACAGTTCAGAATGTTTGTTTCAAATCTGTTTCACCTTGAGTCAAACCTAAGTCACAAAATTAAATCAAAGAAAAGCCTTGTTAACACTCTAGAGGCGACATTTAAGCCCCAAATTTCATGAAAATTAGTCAGCCAGGTTTGAATCTGGCTCACCTGGAGTTGAAAACTAGGTGTCTGGGTCATGTTCAAATATGGGTCAACTGGGATCAAAAACTAGGTGACACAGTCCAATCAAAGGAAAATTCAGGCAAGCTATATAGGGCTATTTTGGCCCTCTTGTTTTCATTTCTGCCCACATGTAAAAACAGAAATGAGAAATTTTATATATGGTATTTCGTGTCCAGTTTCAAGATAGTCTGGTAATTCAACACATTTAACCATCGGCTCCATCGCTCTAGTTGGCACTCAGAAACTTGAGAATTTTAAATGTTTGGACACCATTCATGTTTAAAGTTCATTGACCAAATAATTGGATAAATTTTACCTCATTATGGTTTTCAAATGCTTTGGACTAACCCTTGCTGTGGTTTTTTAAGCATTAGGCCAGAGTTTTTTTATTTTTCGTTTTACGGGAATTTTTTCAAAAATAAGCGCCAGGAGGAGGGAATAAAAATAAGAAAAAGATGTCGAAAAATGAGCGTCGAGAAAAAAGAATAAAAATAAGATGGATTTTCCATATTTTTTTCTTTTTTTTGGAAACCTTTATAGAATGTATGTTTTGAAGTTGTGCACACTTGTTTTGTACTCCATACTGCCTGTTGTATAATAGTTCTGTATTATAAAGGCAAAACAAGCTGTCATTTTCACAAGGTGATTATTAGTGACATGGTTGAGTGTGAGCTTGTCATGCCAAAGGTACTGGGTTCAATTCTCGGTTTGGCCTAAAGGTTGTTCTCCTCTCGGTTACTTCAATGGCGACGAGGATAAGTTCTGATAACTCGGTGACTGGGAATAGGCCACCAGGGGAGCAATCTATCTCTAATAATGGGCTAGAAACTGCAAGGCTGCACAGTTGATGTCCGGCGCCATAACATAAAGAGGGGAAGAGTGTAGTGATATAGGCCACTTCAAACAGCCTCGCTGTTGGGATACCTCTTTAGCGACATGACTGTGTGTGCACCTTTCATGCCAAAGATACTGGGTTTCGATTCCCGGTTGGGTCTAAAGATTTTATGCCCCCAAAGGGTGGCATATAAAAATCGCACCGTCCGTCTGTCCGTCCGTCCGTCTGTGCGTCCCCACTTACAAATTCGTGTCCAGACTGTAACTCTGTCATGCATAGAAGGATCTTAAAATAACTTGGCACAAATGTCTAGCACATCAAGACGACGTGTGGCGTGCAAGACCCACGCCCCTACCTCAAAGGTCAAGGTCACACTTAGAGTTTGAAGGTAATGGAATCCTGTATATATGCACACATTCGTGTCCGGACTGTAACTTTGTCATGCATTGAAGGATTTTAAAATAACTTGGCACACATCAAGCCGATGTGTCGCATGGATTTTAAAATTACATACCACAATTATTGATCACATGGAGAGGACAAAGACTGTGAGACAACTCTTTCGGGGGCATTCGTCACTTGTGAGGGACAGCTCTTGTTTTTCTCTTGGTTACTTTAGACATATTATTTTCGACCAAAAAGTGTAAAGGCTAAAAAAAAATGTGTGTGGTTCAGGTAACATTGGTCAAAGAAATAGGGTAGGTAGGTCGGGTTTTTTTTTCAGACGCAAGTTGTTACAGAGGTACAGTACAGGCCTGGAGGATTATGCAAAAAACGCGAACTCCACACTTCGCGGGAGCAACACGGAGAAATATCGCGTCATTTCGCGGGAGTAAAATTGCATCACTTCGCGTGATTTTACAGGTAAATGAACGGGTTTACAGGACATAAAAATCAAATTTATTATAGCCGGTAGAAATGTGTCTACACATGAAATGTTTTTGAGTTGTATGCATGTAACATTCAAAAATATTTGCCGACCGACGTACATTTGTATAGCGTGTTCAATATATTTTATCAACAAAAATAAAACTTACTCATAACATTATCTATTCCAAACTATTATTTCTATAATCCAAAATTATCAGACTATTGTCAAGAATTACTTTTTCATGTCTCAAACTGTCAAATATCTCGATCTGTTTGATGCCACGTGCTTCACTAAGATCAAACAAACTCCCATGTACAATGTGCGTCGGCGTTTGTTCTTTGATCTCGTGACACCTGCGGCTTTATCTTTATGAATAAAAGAGGTTGCAGTAAAAATAAATATTTCGGCAAAAGTTATTCATTGAAATAAATAGAAGAAAATTGTTTCTGGAAAAGTGTTGGCTTTGACAGTTGATGAAACAATTAATGACAAAAAAACGGACACACTGGAACGCCACGATTTTCTTTAAAACAGAACGTTTTGATTTAAATACAGAACAATTGGAAATGTTAATTGATAAATACTTTGTGCATTCACAACTCAGTCAGCGGTGTCACACAGCTTGGATTTGCCAACAATTTCATAATTGACTGGATTAGTACGACAGGCCATATTCTTCACACCTATCGCGAGTGACAATGCTAAGGGACAGCGGATTTTTAACGGAAATAAATAATTTTTAATCAACATAAAGGTGATAAATATTTTATGTTCTGACAAAGAAATAACTCAATACTTTTTGAAACAATAAAAAAAACAACATAACGCTGTGATAGTATACAGTAGCGGCGATTCTCAACGAAAAACGTCGACGGCGATGTCTGATTCGATCTTTGTGATTCAATGGATCTAAAATCAACAGGTTTGGTTTTTACAGGTGTGTTTTACCAATGTTTTAATTAATAAATACTTCACGCGAAGTCACTCCAAAATACTCCGAGAAACGCTGTTGTGAAATTAGCGTTAGGTTAAATAACACTAAATTTTATTTTCTTTCGAAGGTAGAAGCAACGGGCGGCGGAAAAAATAAAAATAAAGTTAAGAATTCGAATCTTTTTCTTATTTGGGTTTTGCAATATTTAGGTACGGCGCTCCCGTAAAACGAAAAATAAAAAAACTCTGGCCTTACTGCCATTACTTTAAGTTTAGTGTACTTACTCTTATATTATAAATATACCGCCCTTGCTTAATATCTAACTTGAGGTGACAGCTAGTTATATATTGAGTCCAGTTGCGACAAAAGCATTAGGGAAGTAACCTTCATTGCATACTGAAATAAATAATTAGAACACATCATTTTCTACGTACATAATGAAATACAAGGAAAGTCATGTTTACATCCTATGTAACAATAGTGATAAGTGTCAGGGATGTCAAATTATTTGTCATTTTTAGCCTTACTTGGCCAGGTTAGGAGAACTACGCATTTTTGACTCGAAAGGTCTATATTTAGACCTGTTTATTTCATTTTACAGTGTAGGTGAATATTAAAATAATACTGACATACTTTACAGTTTGTCAACATCTACCTTCAGGAAGAAATTATGCTAGTAATTAAAAACTAATTATGGACTAACATTATAACCATCTTGCATAAGGTTGTGAGAGTAGTTAATATTTACATTCAGTATTCCAACAACACTCAAACAATAATACAAAAATAATAACAAAACTACTGTCAGCCATTGCTAGATACAGACAAGTAAGTTTTTAGGGGTCCCCTTTCAGCCACTTTAACAAGGATTCTGACTCAGCCCTGTCGAGAATTTGATGAATAATTCATGAACTATTCATGAACTATTCATGAACTAAGTTCATGAACGGTGCATGAACAACAATTTGGACAAATTAATTCATGAACTGTTCGTGAACCCGATTCATGAACTGTTCGTGAACCCGATTCATGAACTGTTCGTGAACCCGATTCATGAACTGTTCGTGAACCCGATTCATGAACTGTTCACGAACGGTGTCCAAATTGTTGTTCATGAACTGGGTTCATGAACAACAATGAAATAGGTTCATGAACAGTGGTCAAATTGTTGTTCAATCTTTGCAGTCTAGAAGTATTTTTTCAGCTTATTCAGCACTAGATAATTGAAAAGACAGACAGACGACAGACACCAAGCGATCACAATAACATATCTTGAGCACTTTGTGCTCAGATGAGCTAAAACAAAACATTCAATATTTACCTTAAGTTCAACAAATGTATATTTCAATTAGTAGACAACGAAGTCCTCATTGCAAAAACAAAACTCGACATGGCTCAAACAGCTACTTTTTTCATTAACAGATAATACAATTTTGCAGTCTCTCAAGAAATATTCAAATGGACCAATTGAAGTTGGAAATGTAAAATGAAACAAGTGTGTGTATTACAATTTAACAAATTTAAGCATTTAGTCAATAGTCTTTATTGTTGTTGGTATTGAGTGTAATGTCAAGTTATAAAGAAGAGCTGTCCCTCAACCTTGCCCTTTGAGGTAGGGACGTTGTTCTTGCCCACTACACATTGTCTTCATGTGCTGAACAATTGTGTCAAGTTATTATAAAATTAATCAATGTACGACAAAGTTACAGTCCGGACACAAATGTACGCATACATACAGGATTCCATTACCTATTAACTCTGTGCAACCTTGCCCTTTGAGGTAGGGAAGTGGCTCTTGCAAGTGACACGTCTGCTTGATGTGCAGAACATTTGTGCCAAGTTATTTCAAAAGCTTTTAATACATGACAAAGTTACAGCCCGGACACAAAAAAATGCAAGGGTGGACAACTTTAAAAATGGGTATTTCTGGGTACTCTCCCATTGCTTCCCATTATAAGAAGATACCAAACATTGCACTAACCCTAAGCATTAGACCTACCCAACAAGTACCCTTTCTTGTTGGGTACCTATACGGAATGAAGGATATAGTACCCAATATATGCCTATTAGTATGCTCGGACGGATGGTGCATTTTAATATGCCATCCTTCGAGAACATAAAAATTGAAAAAGCCCTCTTGTCATAATTTATAGAGTCAAACAATAAGATAGTAATATGAATAACTGTATTACAAATATAAAATGCCATAATTTACCTTGAAAATCATGCAAGTCACAAAATAATGAAATTTCCAAGGAGAGTTAAGTGCGACATAGAAAATACTTTAATAGGTCTTTACACATCTTAATAATGATATATGAGCGCTGAGCAAAGCTACCTGGGGAATCCCACATTAAATTCTTCAAGACTTGACAAAAATCTATATTAAACATGTCAAACAATTTGATCTGTAAAATTTAAAGTCAACACAGTTCCAATAAAAAAAAGCTTCAAATTATCACTTTTTTAATGACTTCTTGCTGAACAATGTTTTTTCCATGGATGTTACTTCCAACACCACTCTCTTGAGCAAAGCAAATTTTGTAGCATAAAGTTGTGGCTATACATTATTCATGCGTTTGATGGTTTTCTTGTCAGTCCGAGTGGAGTTAATCAGCTCATTTTCACTAACACTTGGAAACACAGACTTTGAATATGTTCTGTTCCCCAACTCGGTTGAAGAATTCCCTCAGTTAAAGCTGACAGTGATGAAGCAACAACTGTGGCGGGAGGAAATTGTCGCTTTAGTTAACTCTTTTATGTCCATTCGTTTGCTGGTGCACCCGTTTGGTATACTAATGTCAGATTGACTGGGCTAGAAGACTGCCTATCTTTAAGTTTATCTTCTCTTTCCTGCAGTTTTCTATGGACATCACCTCATCTTCTTGTTTCTTAAATTCTCTCTTCTAAAAAATCAATAAAATGTGTTTATACGATGAATTAAATGAAGAGGTTGCATTGTGAGGAAAAATCTAGTGCCTCCTGTCAGCACCATAAAACAGTGCAGGAAAGTTATTGATGTTATATTTTTGAAATGCTAAGGCTAAATATGCTGCTTTTCCTAGCACTTTTTCTTGAGTCCCTTGCTTAGATTTCAAACAATGTAATAGAGTAATTGAAGTTACCAGTCAGCAATGTGCTTAAAATTTAAATCCTGTTAAACTGTAAAATTATTGTTACCCTAACTCTTGACTCAGTTCTCAAATGACAGCATGATTGTACAAAGTTTCATCCTAACAAGAGCTTTACTAAACAGAAAATTACAGAATATGTACCTTGGTGGCTCTTTTCTGTCTCTTCAGTTCAGGTACTGGACACTGTCATTTCCTTAAGAAAGAGACAACAAAAATGTTAAACAATGTTAACTAGATGCCTATTTACGACATGTCGAGCCTGCCAGCTGTCAAATTGACTAACTCCTTACCAAGAAGAGATCTAGGTCAAAATACACGCTGTTTATAGAAACTACAAAGAGAAGTAATTCTAAAAACAAGGGTAGCTTACGGTGGTGAACATTTGTGCCAAGTAACATCAAAAGCCCTCCATGCATGAATAGAAATGCTCCGGACAAAGATATTGCTTAATTTGACCTTTAACCTCTAACTCTGACCTTGACCTTAGAACCTGGTTATTGTGCATGACACTCCGTCTCATGATGGTGGACATTTGTGCCAAGTAATTTAAGAATCCCTTGATCCATGGATAAGCTACAGCCCAGACAAATTAAACTCGGATTGATGGACGCATGCACATACACCAAACCGCCATTTGGAGAACTATATCGAGCTTTCTCAAGCAGCTCGACAAAAATGTTAAACAATGTTTGCTAACATCTGTTTAAATTGTAGAGTCAAATAGTTCAACTTTTTAATGACAAATACCAGATATTGCAAGATTCTTGTTCAATAAATTATGTCGGACACTGTCCGACTGAAAAACAAACTGTTATAAGCTGCATTTAAAATTCATGTCTTTTTACAATATTCAGTTATAATCTGAGTAACTCAATTTCATTAAATCTATGAAAATACCTGGAGCATTAACTGTCCCGTGTGACTTTATTCAATCTGCAGAACCAAATTTACATGCATCCTCCCTGTCCTTGAACAGCTGAAGTTTAAGAATAAATATATATAACAGGTCATTTAAATAAATCCCAACGTTACATAGTCATTCATTCTTGGTTATTTAAAGTTAAAGATGCATCTATAGAGACCAGTGATGAAAGCTGAGGAATCACCTTTCCCGAATGTAAATGATTTATCAGTACCCGGATATGCAAAATTTTAGTACCGTTCTCTTCTAAAAACGAATCCGTCTCAAACTCTCATCTTAAACTGTACTGTAACTGAACTGATGTAACTATCCAACCCTTCGACTAATTACTCTTTGCTGAAACATGCAAGCGATGTTCTACAACGTACAAAATGATTATGACGGAAATGATATTTTAAATATACAATATTCGTAACTTGTGTTGTAAAGGAAACAAACTGCACATATCTACATAGTTCTTGCTTGCCAGCTAGCTTTTATGGTGACGTGACTGGAGGGCACAAGTTCAAATCCCTCTCCGGGCTAAGTATTTTTCAGTTTGATCTATATACAGTAGAGTATATAAATTTTGAAAATTTATTGACGTCGGATCTTTGGCTGTAGACTGTTTACAATGTCTATAATTTAAGAGAAATAATTTGCAATTTTAAAGATTCAAACACCACCATTCAAACATATTTTTGAAAATACCTCCAAGCTTCAAAATTCTGAACAGCCCCTCAGTCCCAGGTAGCCTCTGAAAAGCGATTCCAACTTTAGTTCTACAATCTGCTTCAGAGTATATTATATATACCGTAGATCAACAAAAAAACAAAAATAATATCAAACATCGTTTGCTTTCGTCTGCCAGGAAGCCATTAGCGCGGCGAGTCAACTTTACTAAGGACACATTTCATTGGGTAGTTTAATTCTACAAACCAATCGAAATTCGTTTTTGTGTGCACAGCTTCTCCCCACCCAATTCTCGCAAAACAATCAGTTCTTGTGATTTTTTATCAAACACAAAAAGTGATTTAAATAATACCACAGCAAACAGAAGCAAAATTATGAAACATGTTATAATGTATAAAACGTAAAAAATAACAATGTCTCCCACTGCCTTCTTGATTACGTCACTAAAAAGTGTCTGTAGTTGTAAAATGGCGCCCCCATCTTAATCATGCTGTAAAATTTTGATTGAAACAATGACGAAAGTTTTATTGCAAAGGACGAGAAAATGCCAGTGCTTGCTGTCTTCATACAAGTTTAACACGAAGCGGAATGTTTTGAGTCATCTATGTTGCATACACGATATGTGTAAGTAAATTTATATTGTTTCGCCCACAAGACGTTTCGTCCAAAAAACGTTTCGCACCTGGATAATTATGACATTTATACTAATAAATATAATCTGGAGTGCATAATAAAGTTCTTACAACTTATATTAATCGCCCTCGAGACTCGATCCATAAAGAATCAACATCGAAAATGGTGAAATGACTGACTGTCCGAAATATCTACTGTCCGAAAGTTGTTACTTGCATGATTCAGCTTACCTTGAATTTTAGCGTAAATAAGTCATTCCATTGTTAAAATCCACTTGTCATCATAATTTTGATAAACACTGATGGTTTTGGTACAGTTTACATTCACAGAATTGTTGTGCATACTTGAATTTTGGCATTTCAAGCATTTTTGACACTTCCTGTCAAGTTGAAAATGTCCTCCATGTTTACTATTTTGGTCGAACCAAAAGTTGTTTATTTAATTTATGTTTTATTATGCATAACACCAGCAGTGTTGTATTTTGTCTGAATGATTGTTTTAAGTATTATGAAGTGATCCCTTGTATCATTTTATCATTGAACCATATTTTGAGGTTAATATTGATGAACCTTTTTTTCTGTGATTGTTTATAAGTCCCGGCCGACTGTGGGACTTCTCTTTGGGTGAACTTGCCAGGACTCCTGACAGGTGCATGTTGAAGAGACAGATGCAGATACAAGGGGATCAGGGTACCTGAGACCCTAGCTCATTTTACGAATAGACCCCTTGGTCCTTTTACATGCTGATATCTGGGTTTCTAACCAGTTCATCTGTAATTGGGTGGGAAAGTCTGAAATACTGAGAAGCATTTCTGAAATTTCCAGTGCACCAGCCAGGATTTAAACCAGGGACCATTTTAGTCACTAATGCAGAAGTTGCTGGCAATTTTCAGTGTTAGAATATCACATTATTTAATGTCTGTTATGGTTTTAAAGTATCGTTAATTTTATCTACAACTAATATGGAACAACTGTACTGGTATTATAAGTGATTAACTTGAAACTTTGAATGATTCTCTGATTATTTTTATAGGGTTGTCCAGTTAGTGCAGTGCTTTGTGCACTCGCTTCTCATCAATGCTATTTGTGTTCCATCCCGTCCTGGTAGTATGTGAGATGGTAGGTGGTCACCAGATGGTATCATTATCACACAGGTAGGTTTTCTCTGGGATTTCTTGTTTCTCCCACAGTAAAACCACCATAAGCAAAGTTGACCAACATGCACCTGCATGCTCAGTTCAAAAGCTTGCATGAGCTAACGGTTGTTATGATTTGTATATTGCTGACTTTAAGTAAATATTTTTATTATTTGTCCCTTTAGCTATTTTTAAACAGTTTTTACAAGATTATTGGCCGAATATATATACATGATTCTTTTGGCGAATCAATTACTGGTATTTGATTAAAAAATATTAATTATACAACAATGAACATTAGACAATAATTTTCTTTAATTAACTGTGTCTTGCCGTACTTAGCATTAGTTGGGATCCAGGACCTTCCGATCCTGACTTTATGTTATAATTAATAATGATTAATAATGTGGATATCATCTGATAGACCTCATTCATTGTCACTAAAAATATATTCTAATAATTTGTAAGAATGTGCAGAATTCATGGTAAGTTGTTTTATGAAAAATTGTTGTCATAACATGATAACAATAGACAAAAAAGGATACTAACAGTAAATTGTTTTATGCTTTCTTAGGTGGTTACCCAACAGACTATGAATGTGCACCTGCTTAGACATCTTTCACATTTTGTCAGAATGTTGGGACCATTTTTCACAACTTGGTATGTTGGATTCGAGTCCTAGAATTCGTATTTGAAAAAAAACATCGATCATGGCACAGGGCATGTCAACAGTGACAGGTAACTATTTCAGTATATGCGTCTCATTTTTCTGTAGCATTAACATTTGGACATTCACTAGTATTTATCATAATCAAGGACTAAAGAAATATGTGTCATTGGTGAAATTAAGAAAAAAATAGAACTGATTGTGATATATCTAATTTAAGGCATTTGAATGGGAATTAAAGCATTTGATTATATTGTACTACAACTAGTCTGGGTACCAATCACTCTGGTGAACTTTCATTCAATTCTTGAAGAGGGGTTTAAATCAAAGATGAAGCTGCACAAAAATGTTGCGGGTTCAAGCCCCACCAAGGTCACGACTGTACCTCCTCATATGACACCAGTACTGGTTTTTCCAGGAAACGGACTCGAGAGTGACTCGATAAGCTACAAGCTTTCTTCACAATCGAGCTAAAATAAATTAGTATGAACTAATTGTCAAAGTCTATTTACATACATGGATGATTTGAAGTTATGAATAGTTTTGTTTATTTAAAAACGATGACACTGAATATCTTTAAATATTTTTTTTTAGAAGTGCAACTGTAAATAGAATAGTCAGTGTATGTACTAGTACAAGCAGGTCTTTTTTTCAAAGCTTTTTCTCAAATAACAAATATCAATATAATGACTTTTATATGCACATGTTGATAGAAAAATGTGATTTCAGGAACAGCAATGTTGGTGGCAAGACCATTTCCATGCTTAAAAACCCAGGTGATACACCTCACAGAGGAAAAGAGACAAACAGCAAAGCCAGTGATTTCTGAGCAAGCAGCTGCGGTAAAATACCAGAGAGGAAAAGAGGTCTTCTACCCCCAGGAGTATTTCAGAGTTGAAACTAGTATACCATGCTACTTAAGAGTGGAAAAATTGCTACTGTGCAGTTCTTCATCATGTTTGATAATGTTCCAATGACATTTGTAGATGTGTGAAAAGCAGTGCTATGTTCATATGACAGAATATTTCAAAATATTGAAAAGATTTCTCAACAAGAACACACATCAAGCTCAAACAGACCAAATCTGAGCAAGTGATGAAACTTATACCTTCTGAATACATGATGAAGAAATGTGTACTGATGAAAATAACTAAACTTAGGACATAATTTTTATGTTTCATTGCAACTTAACTTAATGAAGTAAAACTTGGTAGACATACCATGTAGTGAATAACGAATATCTTCAGTTAATAACATTTACTGAAAAGTCATGTTAAAAACCTGATACACAAATTCATGTAACAGGGTTTCACATGATTTTTCGGTAAATGTTTCAAACTATATTTACATAGGTTAAGTTCGTTATACGGTACTTTTGTGTAGGTCTTGGATAAGGATAAAGTGTCTGAGACTTTGTAACATGCTGGTTTCAGTTCATTGTTTATTTAGTATAGAAAATGAGCATTTTTGCTAAAGTACTAGATATTTATTTATTAAAGATCATTAACTCAGTTCATTCAGGAATGTATACACTTTTAATTTGGTATAGTTAGGCTACACATATTGTGGTACTGCTAATAAAGCATATAAAGTTATAATTTTCTTAATCGGAATTAAATTAAACCACCCACACTTGATAGCTCACCTGAGCACAAAGTGCTTAAGGTGAACTATTGTGATTGCCTGGTATCTGTTGTCTGTCATTCATCCACACTTAACCTTGTGTATGCAAAAGAGGCTGCATTTTTAACTGGATCTTCATGAAACTTATGCAGAATGACTGTCTTGATGAAATCTAGGTTCATGAAACTTATTCAGAAAGACTGTCTTGATGAAATCTAGGTAGAGTACAAATATGGTTTATCTGGGGTTAATAACTAGGTCGCTAGGTCAAATAATAGAAAAAACCTTGTGTATGCTATAGAGGTGGCATTTTTCGTTGGATTTTCATGAAATTTGGTAAAATTGATTGTGTTGACAAAATCTAGGTCAAGTTTCAATATAAGACATCTGCAGTTAAAAACTAGGTCATCAGATCAAGTCATAGAAAAAACCTTGTGTATGCAATGGAGGCTGCATTTTTAATTGGATTTTCGTGAAACTTGGTCAGAATAATTGTTTTGATAAAATCTCGGTCCACTTTGAATATGGGTCACTCAGTCAAATCATAGAAAAATCATTACGATGCCTTTAGGTAGTATTGTTACTTTAATGTCTGTTGAAAGGGCATGCAATATAAACCTGAGTTCAAAAAAGGCTTTATAAGGAAACTTAATAAGCTAAACAAACAGAACTTTTTTAACAACAATAAATGAGAATTTCTGTTGTTTTGAGATAAAAAGTTCAGCTTGCTACCATGGCTATGTTAGTTCAAACATCATTCTGGTCCATCTTTTTGTGACCATGGTTGTACTTTTATTTAACTATCCTTAACCATGGTTATTAAATTGACCATGGTCAAACACTGAGATTTGAGCATGGTCAACCTTGGTCTGATGTATAAGCATGGTCAACTATGGTAACCATGGTGTAAAACCATGGTGACCCTAGTCCAAAGCACCTTCAACCATGGTTGAACCATGGTTATCAATGGTGAACAATGGTAACGATGGTCAACCATTGTTGCATTTTGACAGGGGTTAGGCACCTACTACAAATGTTAAGTAAAGTTTGAAGTAGACATCTCTTTTTCCCAAATATATTGGTAAACATTCATTTCATATAATTTTCAGTAATTTTGTAATTAGAAATAGGAAACTTACCTCAAACACCATTATTCATAGATGGTTTTAAAAAATGTGTCAAGTTTTAATATCCTGTGACATTTTTATTTAGTGTTTGTACTCTTGTATATATATTTTGATGGATGAAATAATAATTAAGAGAGAACTAAATGAAATTCTGTGGTTAAATTTGGTTCAGGATTTTTTAAAGTATTATTGCTGATTCAAGGTTCATGAACTGTTGTTGATGAACAGTTCATGAACCCTCTGGTTTTACAACTGTGTTGATGAATTGTTGATGAACAGTTCATGAACCTGAGGTTCATGAACTTTTGATGAACCAATTTAATGAACTTTTGATGAACAGTTCATGAACTTCATGAACAGTTCATGAATGTTCATCAGAATTCATCAGTTCATGAATTAAATCTCGACAGGGTGTCAGCCCCGTAAGTTTCTCTTTACATCAACTAGCTGGAATTCAACAAACTTCATGGGTAACTTACCAATGGATGTGTATAGCATCAGTGAGTTTTGGTTTGGTGATTTTTGACAGGAATTACGGCCCTTTTGATCAGTTGCTACATTATAGTATTCATAGCCTGGTCTTGTCTGTGCAGGTATTTCTCAACAAGCTCTGGATGGAAGTGCATGAAACTTCATGGGAGACTTAAGTTACAAGAGAGAAAGGCAAACTAGTATGTTCTGCTTGATTTTATGGAGTTACAGCCTTTGGATTATTGAGACTTATACTGTCTATTCAGCAACCACTCAATATATTTCAAATGGACCTTTACAATCAAGTTGTGCAGTATCCCAGAGGCATTATTTCTACAATGATATCAAATGTGTGAAATGTTTGCTTTTACTGAACAAAATGTTATTTACTGTTTGTTTCTAACCAACCTTGAAACTTTGAAATGATTAGCTAATCAGGAACATTGGTTTCCTGGGTGGAGATAAATGTCACCTGTTTCCTGGTTGAAGTTATTTAAGTATTTTAAGAGTAATTTTGTTTTAAGGAGAAAATCTGTATTTGTTTCAGTGCAATGACTCGTGCTTTAAATTGTTTTAATGTTTGAAAATTGTCAATCCTCTTTCATTATCTTACTCGCATTAAATTTAAATCTCAAACACTCGCGACTAGACCGTGTTCAATGGACTCCCGCGTAGAAAATGTACCTCTTTTGGTATTCCATTCATTGATTGGCCGATTACTCACATAAGATTATTTAGCGTGAAATACTATACAAGGTTTGGTGAATTGTCGCATGTCAATGGGACGTGTACAGTTTTGTCCTTTAACAAATTTCGCAGTTCTTTGACCCTGTTTGTAAAGTTTTTCTTGTTTTAAAAGTGTAAAAGCATGTTGGAGATTTTAGTTTAAACTGTTTAAAGCAACAATCAAAAGAGATTACAACTTGGGGAGTTTATTTAAACTACAGGATTTACAATCAGGAGGGTAAGAAAAGGGTTTGTCTTTCATAGAATATACTTTTCAATGAAATTAAGGAAGTGCATGTTTGCATGGATTTCATAATAAAATAATAAAAAAATAAAAAATTATTATGTCTTCAGACGGTATTGATGTGAGGTATGAATTGAAGTCAATTTCTATTAAATTTGTTACGGAAACTTCAGTTTCATTGGTTTAAAAAAGGAGCAATTTGCAAGTCGTGCTCTATTATAGTAATTATACGTAGATACAGCATATTAAAATGTATGGTTTTATATTCGAATTGTTTTATTTCTTACCGCCTACCTTGCTAGTGTTCAGTTATTCTACCTTTGCGACTAGGGCAGATCTTGATCAGGCTGCATTGAGCAAAATTATTTTCAGTTCCCGTCAATTTTTTATTAAGTTAACTGCATTAAAGGCAGTTCTTCTGTTTGCATTAATTTTACAGGTTGTTTAAGACATGACAGCCCTGTTAAGTTCAAGTCTATATTTTCCTTCCACATGGCTAAAGGGGAAGTTAAAATTCGATAGCAAAGTTTTAATTGATAAAAATAATTTGTAAATAAATTTTAAGACAGAATAATGTATGTACAAATACACAAAGACACATTTACAATAGTTTTGCAATCAAACAACAAGATGTAGTGATTTTGCATGTTTAAATGACCTCTTTCTGTATGGTGTGAGACAAGGAAGGATAGTTAGAATGTCATTCACGTTTACCTGCGTGTTACCTGTACCATACCTGTACAGTTTGACGTCTGTCTTTCTCATTTCTCCTCTTATTTGTTATTGCCGGACGAACGTAGAAGAAATATTAATCAGAAAAAAAATCTAATTTTAGAAAACTATTTTTGGAATTTAAGCAATGCTAAAAATTACTTGTTTGATTTGAAATGTGATAAGACCTTAATTATTGGTTGGACTTTCAACAATTTGGGTAAGATTTCAGTTTTCTTTAGAAATGTTTATGAAACAGTGTTTTGTTAATATGTAGAATGAAAGAAAGTAAAAATGAGGAATTAAGTTTGCTGCCTATATATCAACAAGGAAGTGACAAAAACTTCATTCTGATTGGTAAAAGGTATTTCGGGAATTTATTTTCATATCTTGTGCAGCAGTACTATTTGCCAGGTTCATATTCAGGTTTAGTTTTAACTGCCTTATTTAGTGCACTGCAAATGGATTTTTGAAGTTTAACCTAAAGGTAATCAAGTTGAAAATTTTATTTCGGTTAAATTTAAATAAGATTGACACGGAACAAAATGAGTGTAAAAATATGTGACTAGACTACGAGCAGGCCTGTATTTTACTATGGTAGCAGTAATTCTTCTGTCATTTGAAGACGAAGTCGTGGGATAACTTAAAGTTATTCAATATTATATAGAAAAAAGTAATACATAATTTACTTTTTTCTGCAGCAATAATTTTTGGATGAAGTGATCGTGCCATTGACAATGGAAATTAATACAAAGACACGGGGGCAGACAGTGTTTTGAATACTTTTGTACTGTTGTTAGTTCAAAGACACGTGGACAGACTGTGTTTTGAACACTTTTGTACTGTTGTTAGTTCAAAGACACTTGGACAGACTGTGTTTTGATCACTTTTGTACTGTTGTTAGTACAAAGACACGTGGACAGACTGTGTTTTGAACACTTTTGTACTGTTGCTAGTACAAAGACACGTGGACAGACTGTGTTTTGAACACTTTTGTACTGTTGTTAGTACAAAGACACGTGGACAGACAGTGTTTTGAACACTTTTGTACTGTTGCTAGTACAAAGACACGTGGACAGACTGTGTTTTGAACACTTTTGTACTGTTGTTAGTACAAAGACACGTGGACAGACTGTGTTTTGAACACACTTTGTTAGTACAAAGACATGTGGACAGACTGTGTTTTGAATACTTTTGTACTGTTGTTAGTACTCAGGATCCATATTTAGACTCTAACAATTTATTGAAGGAGTTCACTAATCAGCAGGCTTGGTAACTGTAGGTAGCTTGGTGGACTTATTGCAAAAACAAATTAAGTGAACTGATAAAACTAGCACTGGTGAGAAAATTAGCACTCGTGATGAAATCAGCACTGGCATTACTGTTTTTTTTTTTCTCCAGCAGATTGTATCATTTTTGTATTAATGAACTACAAGTTTGTTGAGACCAGATCAGAGGATTTGTAGCTTAGAATACTGAAAGTTTTATATGGATGGTGTGTGTTAGTGCATTGAGATATTTTGAGATTTTTTTCTGATCATGTGTCATTATCTCTATTTTAGTTTGGTTTGTGACTGAAATTGGAAAATTATGTCAATACTTGCATGAAAATGAG
Source organism: Saxidomus purpurata (assembly GCA_022818135.1). Lineage (NCBI taxonomy): Eukaryota > Metazoa > Mollusca > Bivalvia > Venerida > Veneridae > Saxidomus > Saxidomus purpurata. Next base: position 4,045,912 of record JAFMSR010000017.1, read on the forward strand.
TCTTGTAGTGTAGCTAACCCCTCCATCCATCATGTTTCTTATTTCATAGGTAACATGTTTCAGATGCTGTTTGTAACATCAGGTCAGTTTACTGTAACAGTTGTTATTATTATTTTTAATGTCAATTTGGTTAGCTGTGGTAACCATGGAAATCATTGGAAATGGTCAGTATGGCAAGCGTATATAAACAGTTTTATTGTTACAGGTTTACTTTAGACTGTTATCCCCCCTAATTTACCCTCATTTCCAGGTTTTGAATATAATAAATAGGGCGTGTTTAAGTGTGTTAAGACGTGGGAAGCCGGGAAGCCGTTTAAGTTAAAAGTGAATGTCTGTCATTTTAAATAATACACGAATGACATTTTGTCTATACTTATGCAGCTGGAAAACCAAATTTCATAAAGATATTGATAATAAAACTTTGGGTGTGCATGTTTTGTCAAGCAGTGGAGTGTAAGATAGCATTAATGGTCTATTTTATTGAATGAAATACCTGAGATTCCACAGGAAGATTTAGTTGGATCTTGATAGAGGTGCATGGATGGGTAGTTAAATATTAAAAATATTTAGTTATCTTCAGTAATGAGGAATTTAAATGACTTTATTTTTTTACATTTTGTGAATCTTTTTTTGTTGTTGTTATAAATATATTATTAAAAGGTCATCATGGTGGAAATAGACCATCAAATCTTGGTCCGTAAAAGCTCTCAAATGCACTTGTCCATCTTTCGGTTATAACAATATTATCAAGTGTTCACAGTAGTGCTTGGTGAGGGTTAACTGAATAGTGAACAGTGCAGATCATGATCATACTGCCTGGATGTGCAGACTGATCTAGACTTGTCTTGGTATAAAATGCAGAATCTCTTATTACACACAGGATAGTGATTGAAACAAGTGGCTGTTTGATCCATTGTGCCAGCTTACATAGGTTTGAGTACAGTTGAATCTGTATTAGTGTCCACCTCCATATAGGTACCACCTGTCTTGAGCAGTCTATACTGCATGATGTGCTCCAAATGACTACACACTAGTATTAATTAAGTTGCTGCTTCGGAGCTTAACTTTTTGAAAAGATATTTAATAAACACTAAGCACAAAATTTGGTTGATCATTTTTGAGGAATCCTTTGGTCGGCTACTGAAGCCTTTAGACAGGTGTGTCTGTACATGTGAATAACATGTGAATAACATGCTCATAGCATGGTATGGTTGGTACATTAAGGTTAAAACAGGAAGGTTAGAACTGTCAAACTGAGTAAACCAACTGTGTCACAATGCATTAAACTGTCACATGAATAATGTAACTGACAGATTTGACCCAAAAATAAAAATATGGTTATTGACTTGTTCCATTGTTCTTTATACTGAATGTTTGTTAACAGTAATCATTGATTACACTCAATGGCAACAAAAATATTAAAACAATGAATTCATAGCAAACAAAAACATAGTTCATTTATCCCTCCACTTGGTGATTCTATTATTTTCTAAACGCAGACTGAGCTATTTCTATATATAGCAAAAATGGTTGCACTTTTAATTGATTTCATAAAGAAAGCTGTCACCACACCATTAGATTATCGGAACACAACATTAAATGTCCAGTAGAATGTGTAAAAATGGGCATCTATACTGAAGGAATGTACATTGAATTACAACTAAACAATGGCAGGTGACTCCAACATGCATATATCATGTAGAAATTACATTAGTCATTGATAAAAATTTTGTGAATGAAACATCAAATTCTTGTTTTTATCATGGCACAGGGTAATCGAGAACAGCAAACAAAATGATCAAAGCTGTGAATCACACACTTAGAGATTACTGTATTTACCTGAACTTAAGGTCTACTTATGTCCACGACAGTTTCTAAATAAGGACATTTTTAAGATACGTAGAGGGTAAGAGTTTCAGCAAATTCGTACAAGCCAGTGACATGTTACTACAATTTTATCATGTCTATAAATACGTACTTTATGTACCGGTATATATTTAGATATGCATTAAGAAATTTACATATTATGAGCAGTAATTATTCATTTATAATGAATATCAATAGAAAATATTAATACATTCTGTAAGTATGCCATTTTTAAAGCTTGCGAGACATTTCATACTTCAAGAAGGTAAGATCTTTGTAAAATATGAGCCTTTCCATCCCTATGAAATGAACTAAGGCCAACCATGGTTGACCAAGGTTAAGCCATGGTTGACCATTGCCCCAGAACCAATGGGTGACCACAGTTTACCATAATTTAATGTTTGTATAAATTGGCACCACAGTCCAGCATGGTTAACCGTGGTCAGATATGACCATGGTTCAGAACAACCACGGTTCTATGGGCCTGATCAACCATGGTTGGAGATGGTTAACCATAGTCATAGAATCACTCAGAATGTTGCTATTGTAATAAAGAATGGTAGTCTTTCTTAGGACTGGGGAATGAATTGGAGTCAATGACCGAAAGTAGGTGATGGCTGCTAAGTTGGGAGTTTCTAACGGACACAATTACTTGATATTCAATCAAAATAAAACAACAAAACAATTATTGTATTTCAGTGGCAAGATACATTGTTTTTCTGTACTTCTTTGATTGAATATCAAGTTTAGGTGATATATAACTTGCCTATCTCCGCTCAGTTGTATTAGAAGATCAGTACTGGTTCTCATGTGTGTTCTGGTTGCTTGCCGGTTATGTTATATGTCTTAAGATTTAAGAAAGTGCAGGTGTTTTGCAAACCAATATATTATGTAAGCTTTTGTCTGGTCAGTAGCCTGGCAATACACAGTCCTATCTGTGTTCCTTATACCAGTCTCCTAGAAGTCAATGCTCTCACAAGCTGTAGGACACTTCTGTGTCTTCCTCATTCAATAAACAGGGGTCAAACACCTTAGTGTCTAACTCAGCCCTTGCTTTTTCCCCTCCACATCTAAGCCTGTGTCAAAGTCTTAAAGTTGAGCGATGGAACAGCGCTATACCTTTCTCGGTTCTTATCTCTGTAAAACAGCCGTAAACCAGGTTGAGAGGTGGAAGACCACTGTACAGCCTCCTCAGCTTTGTACTTCTACATCTCCAGCTTCATTCTTTACACTGTGTGTACACTACCTGACACAGGTAAGCTTTTATGCATTTTAAAATTGATATCAGAATAAATAAAAAAATGAAAAATTTTTTTTTCTTCATAGCCTTTACTATAGACAAGGTTCCCAACACACTCTGTATGAAAAAAAGCATGTCGCTCTGAAAAACTCTTCGATTTCTTTCAAATTTGAGTTCGTTAAACAAATTTGAACGAATTCTAGAGAGAAATGATAGAGCTTTAAGAAAGAGTTTACTTCAATGGAAAACCAAGCCATTTTCATTCTACAAGGAAAAACCAACGCTGATATAGCGATTATCGCTAAAACCAGAAAAAGTCACACATATTCGACAGTGATTTTATTAAATTTTCCACGTTAAATTCTCCACTAATTTGCGGTACTGCGAAAGACAACCATAAAACAAGAAAATATATTATAGACTACAAATCATGGCGTGATCGACCTTTACATCAATGTGTTCGATACTACAGCGGATTTTTCAGTTTTGTAATTGTCAAAATGTATTAGCGGCCATGAAGGTCCGAGAGGTTGCGCATGATTTGAACAGCTATTCAAGGACATTATCAAAACATATCCGAAGGGATTGAAAGTGAAAGTAAAAGCATTTAGTCAACAAAAAAGAAAAACCGCCGTAGCATCGAACCCATTTTGAGTAAAAGTACGATCTACGACATGATTTGAAGTCAAACATAATATTGCATGTTTTGATAGTTTCCGTCGCATTACCACAATATTATTGGAGAATTTAGTGAAAATCACCGTCTGGAAAAGTGTGACATTTTTCTGGTTTGAGCGAAAATGCTCTACAGCTTTGGCATTTTCGCTGTAGAACGAAAATGGCTTGGAATTTTCCATTGAAGTAAACTTTTCTTAAAGCTCTATCATTTCTCTGTAGAATTCGCTCAAATTTGTTTAACGTAACTCAAATTTGAAAAGAAATCGAAGAGTTTTTCAGAAGCGACATGCTTGTTTTCATACAGAGGTGTTGGGAACCTTGTCTATAGTAAAGAGCTATGAAGAAAAAAAATTTTTTCAATTTTTTTTTATTTATTCTGATATCAATTTTAAAATGCATAGAAAAAAGCATTAGCTTAAGAAAAAAAAGTCAAAGGTATGTTCCTTCCACCTGTGCTACCTGAGTGACAGTCACCACCAACACATCAACTGGCATTAGTGTTTGGCTGCGGCTTGTTGCCAGGGATGCAACATACCCGAACATACTTTGAACATTTTTACTCTGCAACATCTGCTACTGCGTACAAACTAGAGAAAAGTTCAAGACTAAATCTAGGCGACAGTAAAAACTGATTACATGATATAGACAGACAGGCACTCTGCAGTATACTGCCAAGTCCAATTGATTAGCAATAATTATTCTCAGCATTATGTACCATGCTAGCCCACAGTGCATATTGTCTTGGATATTTACCTATTGACTGATGTATATAACCAATCTATCAGAATCAAGGTTACAGTTTTACACCTTGAAGTTGGGATTAAATTTGCCTTAACTGTATGTCAGATACTTGTTATAACCCCTGCAAGTAGTTAACCTGTACCCTGCTCCCTGTATGACCAGTGCAGGTAAATGATCAGCAGGCACATCCAGTCTGATAATGGTCTGCGCTGTTACTGTTCCCCGTTTAAATAATTACTGGTACTGTGGACAGGTCCATTTTTAGAAATTTAAGGTGATAATGGATAAGAAGCAAGTAACTTACCACAATGGAATAGTGATTAAAGAAAATTGGAATTCATCTTCCTTGAATTTCTGCATGAAATTAACCCAGCTTTTGGACATTGCGTTTGCCCTGTAGTTTGTTAATATTAGAATGAAAAAAGCAGATGCACCAAAGGCTGAACCTTGTTGAATGATCACTTTGTGTTACAAAGATTGATTATTGAAGATGAAATGGTAGTAAATGTCTGGGGCAAGTCATGCTGTCTTGATACTGGGTTACTGGGCCAGTAAATGCTTCATTTGCTTGACTTTGTTATCTTTGCTGGTGGTCCCATGATTTTTTAGGGGTTATCTGGTGTTTCATATATAGAATGATAGAAGGGGACTAAATTTTGGACAAAAATATCATCCTTCGTTTAGAAACTGGACTGGATTATGTACTATCTGAAATCATGTGAATGTATTTGTCAAAATGTTAATATAGATCAAAATGTAATTATAGAATTTTGTTCACTGTTTAAATGTTTGTAAATTTTTTCCTTTTATTAAATGCTTTGATAAATTGTTTACATTCCATAATGGTGAGTTATTTTAAATTAATAGCTTTTTCAGGTGGTTTTAGACCAGTCGGGGGGGGGGGGACTTTGTCAACTTCTCAGCTAGAATACAGTAAGGCATAGGAGACTAAGTATTATATCTTCATTGAATCTACCTGAGTCAGAACCCCTATACTGTCTGGACACAAACAACTCTCAACTGACTGAGACAGGATATTCTCAAAGGGAGATATTGTATGATCATAACTCCTGTTTCTCTAAATAACTGCATGAAATGATGTAATGGTGAAATATTGTGAAATGGTTGTTACCACAAACAGAAATATAAACGATTGTCTACAGCGGGGGGGGGGGGGGACTTTGTCAACTTCTCAGCTAGAATACAGTAAGGCATAGGAGACTAAGTATTATATCTTCATTGAATCTACCTGAGTCAGAACCCCTATACTGTCTGGACACAAACAACTCTCGACTGACTGAGACAGGATATTCTCAAAGGGAGATATTGTATGATCATAACTCCTGTTTCTCTAAATAACTGCATGAAATGATGTAATGGTGAAATATTGTGAAATGGTTGTTACCACAAACAGAAATATAAACGATTGTCTACAATCATTAAAATTCCCCTTAGAGAGTTTCTCCCGGAATTGATTTTTTTTTTGCGTCAACATCCAAAACAACAGTCACAGTCATATCAAATAGTATATTTCACAACAGTTGAGTAATCAACCTAGTAAATATAGGTGAACGATATAAACACTTCCGTTTAGTTGTTTCAATAAGATTTTCATGAATACTGGAAACTACATTTACTACACAAGCAAGGTATATTTTACATTTATACTGATTGAACTATGGCTATACATTAGATATAATACATGATTGTATGACTTGTAATTGACCCATACAGTAGCTATTTGAAATCACACAGATCTTAAGTGATGTACTAAAGTTGAAAGTGAAGTTTAATTGTTCTAAACAGTTAAAATTGTTACTTCCTATAATAGTTGCTCACTGTTTAAGTGAAAATTCACATGATTTGAAGTAAGACAATTTCCAGACTGGCTTCTTCTTTTGACTATATTTTAACATGTAAGTGTTGCATATTTGTATTGAATGTCAAACATTTCAAGTTGAGCAGATGTAACTTAGGGGTGGGGAGGACACTTTTAAGTGAGTGTTTTTTAAGGAAATCTAAATCCACTTTATGTATACAAAGTTGTTTTCCTTATACAAGGTCAGTGATGACATTGTTTTGTTTACAACTTGACAAGTGATGTTGTTTTGTTATTCCTTAGTATGTGTTTTTTATGTCCGGGAGGATGTCTTACTACAACTTGCGTTTTTTCATCTCACTCACTTGACCAAATGCCATGATTGTGTTGTTTTTTTCTTGTTTATAAAAGTTTACCTTCAGACCTCTAGGCAGTGGTCAAAAATAAATTCCATGTCGATCACAAGGGTCATTTTGTCACATGGTTGGGCCGTTAGGGGTCACAGTCACACCAGAAGTGGCACTAGTTACTGTTTCATTTCTTTTGTTCTTTTTCCTTTTTTAGGAAGTGGACTGGAAAAAAAAACTTAAGTAGCTGAAACGAAATGGCATAAAGTTTTGTCTAGTGTAGGTTTTTCCTTGTTGGTGAATTACAATGTACCTCCCTGTGCGTGATTGTCATTACCTGTGATGTGTTTATTTTGTCTGCTGGCGATGTGCTAATATCTGTCGGCAACTTTGTGCTACCAGGAAAGGAAATGATAGCAATTAATGCTGTATGTGTCTTTGTCATACAGCTTTGTTACCATAAATTATTTATCAGACATTGTGTAATGAATGAGATTTAAGGAAATTCTAAATTATCGAAAACAAGACGTGGAGGTCATTTTCCAAACAGTAATTTGACTGAATGAAAAGCAACAATTACTGTTGAGAAAATGACCTCAAAGTCCTGTTTTCTGTTTCAACCATAAACATTCTAACTGATGCTTGACATTTAATATTGTCAACAAGTTAATATAAAAATATGAGGCTTTACAACATTTTGATCTTTGGTCTATTTTTATTGTTTTGCTGTAAATGTACTCAATTTCTTTGAAAGGAAATTGTGTCAAGGATGCAGGAAGACTTTTAATTGATCACATCAACAGTATTGGCTATTAACAACAGTGTGAATAGCTGTTTGAACTTCTCTCTGTACAAACATTTAACCCTTGACCTGTACTTGTCCATCTTTCAGTGTGGACTGTACCATTATTTGGTCACTGGAAATTTTCTTACTGAGTAGTGACTGTGATCAGACTGTAATGGTCGTGCAGGCTGATCATGATCTGCACTGGTCAAAAAGGTAGAACTACTTTCTGACAGCAGGGTAGGGTTAAAAAGTATCGTGAAATTTGTTTTTGGTTATGTTTGTCATAAAACATTTGAAAAGTAGTTAGCCTAGACATGCTTGCAATTGGGAGTAAATAAATTAGTATAGATTATAGACATACAGAATACTTACTGTTTCACCTTTTTTAGCTCACCTGCCACAAAGTGCCAGAGTGAGCTATTAGGATTGCATTCCATCCGTCCGTCCGTCCACCATTTCCTTCAAACGACATCTCTTCTGAAACCACTTGGCCAATATTGATGAAACTTTGCAGGGATATTCCTTGCATAGAGCTCTAACAAATTTGTTCAAAGAATTCCATTCCATGCAGAACTCTGGTTGCTATGGCAACAAATAGGAAAAACTTTAAAAATCTTCTTCTCTGAAACCACAAGGCCTAGAGCTTAGATATTTAGCATGTGGCATTGTCTAGTAGACCTCTACCAAGATTGTTCAAATTATGACCCCAGGGTCAAAATTGACCCCACCTGGGGGGTCACTTGGTTTTACACAGGCTTATATAGGAAAAACTTTAAAAATCTTCTTCTCTGAAACCACAAGACCTAGAGATTAAATATTTGGCATGTAGAAATGTCTAGTGGAACTCAACCAGTATTGTTCAAATTATTACCCCCAGGTCAAAATTGACACCTCCAGGGGGTCACTTAATTTTACATAGGCTTATACAGGAAGAACTTAAAAAATCTCCTGGAGCTTAGATATTTAGCATGTAGCATTGCCTAGTAGACTTCTTCAAAGTTTGTTCAAATTATACCCCTGGGTTCAGATTTGGCGGAGGTCACTGATTTTACAAAGACGTATATAGGAAAACCTATTTGGTATGTTACATTGTCTTGTGGTCTTCCACCTACTTTGTTCAAATCATGTCTCTTGGGTCAAAATCGACCTCACCAGTCAGGCAAGTGGACTAATGTATTCAGGTGAGCGATATAGGGTCATGATGGCCCTCTTGTTTAATTTAGAATGAAAGCACTGCAATTAAATGGATTAAGAGGAGAAAACAAGCAGATAACTCTGTCAGAAATTTGGGTACTCTATTGTAAAAATATCTCCATTGTCAGGCCTCATTTGAAAGCTAAATCTATTTTTAGAAGTAACCAAAAAGTCTCTTTAGTAGCATGAGGAACAGAAGTTGGTTTAGGTGAAATTTCATTAAGATCTGGTCACTATATAGTTTGTAAGTTATAGCAAAATATGTGCTAAAAGTGTTCGAAACTGCGAGCGTAACCAGTAGAGACTGAAAGAAAGTGTAAAATGTATACTGTGAAAATCTGTTCTCGCCAAAGTTACAAATAGGCATTATGATCACTTGTAATATTGAAACGTGATTTACATTTCTATTTGCAGTTCTTTGGTGAACTTGGCCATACTTTTATGGAGTTTCTGACAAACAGTGGCGAATATTGTGTGGCACAACACGTTCACGTGTGAAGCAACCTGGCCAGTACAATCAGTCATCATTTTTAAAGGTAACTCTTTTACTTTTCATACATGTACATATATTATTTATTTTGTCAGATTAATCCTGATGCCGGCCCATTGCCGGGCCTCCTCTTAGTGTTACTTTGTGACCAATAGAGTAATTTTGGAACAAATGATTATGGTACGTATCAATTTCATATTTAAAATGGAAACTTTTACTGCATAACACCCTTTTCAAAAGTTACAGCAGCTGCATGCCATATAAAGGAGGATGTTTATAGATTCCAGTTATTAACACAATTTTATACAATGCTGTGACAGCTTTGTGTACTATGCTGAGACTCATAATTGGAGTTATGGGAACTGGGATTGGGGCAGAAATTTAGAAACAATAAATTTTTTACTTACCATCAAGGACAGTTATCTTTCGAGTCAAGGTGTACCATAACTGGGAGGCCATTTTACTCTAGTCTTATACTACATAATAGTGCTGTCAAATCCGACTTCACATGGCTAGCAAAGACAAACACACATAGATTTGTATCAGTGTAGTCTTCCTTTGTTTTACAATATAGAACAGTTAGGTGTCTGAATTAGATCAGGTCTGTTAATCGTTTAGTTTTAATTATCTCCTGCATTTAGATAAGCACTTGATCATTAGTAGGGTAGCAGTGTCATTGATTTTGAAAGGAACTGGGGCATGCAGGAATTAGACCATAAATTTTAGAGTACTTTTAAAGATCAAAAAGAATTTTCCATGTTTTCTGATCAGGTTTGATAAGCTTGAAAACTGATGTGTTCTTACATAAATAAACTAGAGATGAACTGGTTAGAAACCTAGGGGTAGCTTCAGGTGTAACTTCAGTGCTAATATAACGGCATGTAAAAGAACCAAGGGGTCAACTCGTAAAAGAGCTAGAGTCTGGTACATGGATTCCCTTGTATCTGCATCTGTCTCTTCAACCTACGCCTGTCGGAAGTCTTGGCAGTGACCAGATTTATTAGTGTTTGTTGACATGCTGTGTTTCTTCTATAGAGGAAAAATGTACTGTTTATTGTCCCTACTGGATTCTATTTGCCAGTTTGCAGGGTGGCCCTTTTTTCAAGTTGGTCTTTCACAATGGTTTGACGGTATGTCTTAAACACTTGCAATTAAGAAAATTCAGTATAAAATTGTCATGGACATCTTGAAAATGATGTTACTCGGGGTAGTGTTTGGTGGCAATCTTACCTGTGTCTAGTTTATATCGAAATATAAATACAGTCACATCTAGAACATTTGTCATAATCAGTCTCGAGAACCTGTGAAAATACAATTTATTACCTCTACACAACACAACACTGTATGATTCTCAGGTTTTCTTGATTATTCACAATGCATTATTATACCCCCAAAACGAAGTTTAGGGGGGTATACATAAATAACCGGTATTGTCGTTGTGGTCTTACGAAATGGCTAGTGCTGATAGATTGATATCAAGAGCAAAAGTCATGTAAACTACTAGTTGGAAATCAGTACTAAGTTCATACTGGTCAACACATTAAGTAAGTGCAGCTAGCTATAACCATCTTGACTAATAAAGAGTTAGCTGCCCTTCGTTACTTTTATAATCCGATCAAATTGTTAACTCACTTGTTGGAATTCAAAAGGGAGCTATCATACAATGTCAAGCCATTGAGAGGAAGTGCGTGCACAAGAACCATAACCCATCTTGGCTAATTACAGAGTTATTGCCCCTTTTACTTTTCCTTGTCCAAAGCATAACTTGAGAAGTACTGGCTTGGAAATCAATACACTTCATACAATGATCAAGCACACTCATAGGAAGTGCAGTGTACAGAAGAGACTATAACTCTATCTTGAGTATTTGACTGAGTTATTGCCCTTTGTTACTTACCTTGTCCGGAGCGTATTGAAAACTACTGGTTGGAATTCAATACAACCTCATACAATTGTCAAGCACATTGAGAGGAAGTGCAGTGCACAAGAACTTAACCCATACTTGACTAATTACAAGTTATTGCCCTATATTAACAGACCAGTCCGAGCATAACTTGAAAAAGGTTGGAATTGAATACAACTTCATACCATGATTAAGCACACTTAGAGGAAGTGCATTGAATAAGGGCTATAACTCTATCTCAGTATTTACTGCGTTATTGCCCTTTGAGATATTGCCCTTGTCCGAAGCATAATTGAAAACTACTAGTTTGAATTCATTACAACCTCATACAATGGTAAGCATTTAGAAGAAGTGCAATGTCAGGGACCTGTTTTCAAAAATTGAGGCCCGTTACGAGTTAGAACCCTTGGTTACTTTTCCTTGTCCGGAGCATAACTTTGACTAAACTTCTGGTTGGAATTACAATGCAAGTTGATACAATGGTAAGCATCAGTGAGAGGCAAAGCACGGGCAGGAAAGATAATCCATCTTGAAATTACAGGTATTTTACTATGACTTATGGCCCTTTTTGGAGCATTTTAGAAACAAAGTTGGAATTCAATACAACTTGATACAATGGTTAAGACAATTAAGGAACTGCTAAGAACATATTCTTTTAGTTTTCAAAGTTTTAGTTACTACGAACTGCTTCATTTATAAAGCAGATCCTATCTGGGGGTATTAATCAAATTTAGTGATAGCTCTAGTTAAAATTGTTATACATGAATAACTATATACCATTTTAGAAATGGCTAGTGCTGATAAATTGATATGAGACAAAGTCTTTACATGTAGTAAAAAACGACTAAGTTTTCTTTTTTAGTATCTAGCTAGCTTTTAGAATGAAAAGATGAGCTGTTTCCTACATGCTTTTTATAATATCATTCTTAATTTATTTTAAAATGTTTTAAATCTTTGCTTCAATGTACTGCAGGTGCTAAACATTATTCCTTTTGGATGCGCAACTTGGATCTTGATCCCCCGTGACCTTGTAACCGGCATTCTGGATGGGGTAAGGCGGGTTTGGATGGGCAAAGTTGCTGGAGAGAACCCGCAGTTCGGGGCCCAATCGTCTTTCACTGTACATTTCTTCATAAGGGGAGTGGAGAGAGTTCAGAGCGTAAACACTCAAGATAGTGGATTACTTTATTCAGTACAAAGATTTGGAGCAGGACTGGGATGCTCTTTATGGCAGTTTGGAGCCGATATTAAATCATCCGCACAAGTGTTTGGAGATAGTTCCAAGCTTTCTGTACCAAAACTTGGAGCAAAGTTGTTCAAGCGCATCAAAAACGGTGGCCCTTGCTCAATCTACTCGTATTGTACAGGGCAGTACGCGGTAAATCAAGATATTAACGGAAAAGGATCAGTTCAGAGTGCTTTGTCATCCTTGGCGCGTCATCTAGATAGAAATATACTTTGGTTTTAGATTAGCTCTTCATTGCATCAGAATTAGTGCACATAGTTCTATTTATTTATTTGTTCATCTTGTTTTCTTGTTGAAAAAAGATTTTAATTTCTTGTTGAGATCAACAGTTGTATATATCACTTTGTATATATATTACACCAAAGTTGAGAAATTAACACAAATTGTACAGAATTAGAAATCTGTGTGTATAGAAGCTTACAAAGATCTGAAAAAAAAAATCAACAGAATTGTGCATGTGAATAGCATATTCCTGCGCTACTTTAATGATTGACGCAATACTTGGATTACAACCACATTTGGTGTGAATTCTTTTCTCGGAGTTATTAGTTGCCAATGTCAAGCAACGTGATGAAGACACGAAGACCGGAACCCGCGGAGATAGATTACAAGAACATGAGGTTCTTGATTATGGATCGTCCTACTGATGCTAGCATGGACAAATTCATCGAGGTAAGTGTTTACACAAGATGTAGACAGCCATTCAGTCTTTACAGATACATTTCTTTTTAACATTTTCTATTTTGTGATTAATTTCCTGCCCACTGATTTCGTGCAGCATTCACTCCCTGTGCCGCTGAAAAAGCAAAGTATAATCTAGATGATCGAACCCTATTTAGAGGGAAGGGCTGAAGTATTGTGCTGGGAGAACTCATGAAGCATGATTATCTAGCCGGATAGCGAGGCTATGCCTGCTGATATATATGTCGTAATTGGCTATTCAAAGGATGCATCAAAATTAGCCACTCCGGGGAGGTAAATGCTGAGAACAAGTGTTTCCTAAGAGTAAAATTGTCAGTTATGTAACGATCAGTATAGGCTGCTTCAGTGAGGTGACTGCTTAATTGAGTCGACCACAAACACGGGTTTAACTGTATGTAGGTATGCTTCTCAAATGCCGTCTAGGACTTTTAATTTTGGCAAGTCAAGATGATGTAAAGCAGTCATTATCATCTGTTGGATAGATCTAGAGAATTCTTTCATTAATTTCCCTCTTGTGTGTTCTAACATTTTGAATGCAATTTTTACAATTAAGAATTCATAAAATGCATTGATTTGGACTTATTAGATCACATTCTGTGAGTAGTACCAGTTGACCTAGTTACACAGTGTTTGTATGCTTGTTTTGCAGGAGTTGAAGAAACGTGGTGCTAAAGATGTTGTCCGTGTCTGTGAACCAACATACAAAACAGACAAGCTAGATATTGAAGGAATTCGAGTGCTGGTTTGTAGATTCTATATTTGGACTGCTTTGATGTAGTTGATTGAGACAGAAAAGGGTTGATTGTGAAACTGTCATATTTTCTTCTTTTGTATATAAAGACATGACAATTTCATGATCAACCCCTTGATTATAGTTTTCAAACTTTGACAAAATTTGGGCTTTTGCTATGGACAAAAAGGATCCTGAAAACTAGTATATGTAAAAGTTTGTTAGATGAAAGGGACTGTAATGATTATTACGGTTATGTACCCTATATTCCAATACAAAATTACTTCTGGTAGCATACAACTTTTGGATATTTAATTTGCTGAGAATGACTGACACTTCCTTGGAATCAGCTTTTTTTCCCTCCAAAGCACTTGGAGCGTAAGTGCAGGTGTGACAACAAGGAAAAATATGGTATGCACTCTTGCATTATATTTCTCGCATATTTATTGCGTTCATTAGCTTAAAATAACCCAGTTTAAAGGAAGCAGTTAAGGTTTTATAAAATGCATCTTTTTTTTCCAAAATGTGAGTGGCTTAAATAGTACTGCATGTCCTTCATCCACAATTGTTCCATTGGGAAAATACAGGCCTAAATGCCATGAGAAATCTATTGATTCTGAACGACAAAGAGCTCCTGCGGGAGACTGATCACAGCAGTCTGTTTCACCAAAAGCTCTTTGATTTTGTTCTGGTTTAATGTCACAGTGTTTATTAATGCTTTTTATCTTCTGCAAACTTACCACCTAATTCATTGTAAATTAGGGATGATGGATGCATGGTATCATTTGTCAATTTCTCTAAGCTTTGTTAGCTCATCTGAGCCAAGGGCTCTGGATGAGCTATTAGTATGACAAGCATCCATTGTCAACATTTCACTTAAAGCTCTTCTTCTCTGGAACTACATTTCAGAATTTAACCAAACTTGCTCTATAGCATCCTTGCATTGACCCTTTTCAAAAAGAAGAAATTGGTTCTGGTAAAATGCAAAGGGACCACTGTTACTAAAAATAGAAAATGTATAAATAGCTAAGTCTGCTGTTGGAAATTTACTCAACTCTACACCCTGCATTGACCCCTTCCTTAAAAAACATGAAATTATTGCAGTCCACTACACACAAGGACCACTGTTACTACTATACCATTACAGTACTGTAGAGTACCTTGTGGCATAATAACACTTGAAATCCTGCTTAATCAGATGAGCGACTCAGGGCAAACTTGATCGTCTTGTATAATATAATGAAGTGTCAAGGAAGATGTTTGGTGCCTCTACTTGCTTTACCATACAGCTTGTCAGTGCTCTACCCAAGTTCCATTCATACAGTAACTTCCTGAAAAGGGTGACAAGTGTTTTTGAAATTTAACGCCAGTCTTGCATACAATATTTTAATTATTAATTATCTTGTTATTTAACAGTTTTATTTGAGCAAGTGAGACCTAAATGAGATGTTGTGGAAAGGCACTTAATCAAAATTACCAAAGTAATGGGTTTCAAAATTATTTTATCTTGTTTGTCATGAGACAGTGATCAAACATTACGCCCACATACAGCACGTACTTGAAATTCTTTATATTTAGATGGGAGATTATGTTCCTATTTAGGACAACATATAACAGCGGAGTTGAGTCCCTTGTGTGTAAAATTATACAAAAGTTTTCAAAATATTAATGGAAACTCTGTTACTAATACATTAGATAGAGGTAAAAAAAAATCTGTGAATAACGGCAGTTTCTGATATTTTGGTTCAATGCAGAAGGAATTGTTTTCAATAATGTGAATATATAAGCTTTCAGGAATGTGAATTAGGGCAGTTTTTGATGTTTTGGTTCAATGTAGGATTGTGCTCATTAACATGAATTAGGGCAGTTTCCAAGATATTTTGGTCCAATGTAGGATTGTGCTTATAAATTAACATGAATTAGGGCAGTTTCCAAGATATTTTGGTCCAATGTAGGATTGTGCTTATAAATTAACATTAATTAGGGCAGTTTCCAAGATATTTTGGTCCAATGTAGGATTGTGCGCTTTAACATGAATTAGGGCAGTTTCCAAGATATTTTGGTTCAATGTAGGATTGTGCTCATTAACATGAATTAGGGCAGTTTCCAAGATATTTTGGTTCAATGTAGGATTGTGCGCAGTAACATGAATTAGAGCAGTTTCAAGATATTTTGGTTCAATGTAGGATTGTGCTCATTAACATGAATTAGGGCAGTTTCCAAGATATTTTGGTTGAATGTAGGATTATGCTTATAAATTAACATGAATTAGGGCAGTTTCCAAGATATTTTGGTTCAATGTAAGATTTGTACTTGTTAGCATGAATTAGGGCATTGACTGATATTTTGGTAAATATAGGGTTGTGTTCATTAACATAGTTGGCAATCACTTGTAGATGGTGATCAGCCACTGTGTTATGTGCAGACTTTGTTAAGCAGCCAAGGTAACTGATGATTGTAACAGACTTCTATCATTCTGGGGGTTTAGTTGATTTATTACCTGTCTTTTACTGTTGAAGCCGTATTAGCAAGAATTTGGTCATAGAACTGGAGAAAAAATGAACTGGTATAAATTAACTGTGGCACAAGACAGATTAGATCCAGGCTAGATGCTACTTCGTAATAACATTTGAGGATAAAGGGCTAAATCTACCAGTCTTTTATATAAAGTATTTGTTGGCAGAAGAAAACACACTCTGATATGTTATTAAAAACATACCTATACACCAGAGTACATTAACCTGACTCTGTCGGCTAGTGGTCACTGACATGGTTGTGTTAAATAATATGAATTATAAGTGCAGTTTTATATGAAAATATTGCAGTTATACAATGCAAACTTGGGAAAACATCATGAAAGAAGGCCACAGAAACTGTTGGGTTTAATGTGGTCTACAACACTATGGACAGTATGTATGAAATCACTAAACCTCTCATGGATCGAGGGTTGTGGGTTCAAGCCTCCAACTACAGGGGACCTGCCTCCATATGGGAGAAAGTTGGTGATGTCTTAAGAAAGATTGGAGTGTAGTACATGATCGGTTAACATCTCACCTGTTGAAAAAAAAGTGCCAAATATTTCAAGCTAAATATATATAATACTTTTGCCAATTGAATACTTAATACCTCTACCAGTGCAGTTGGGCAAATATGTGAAGTTTTTGGTGAAAGCAATTGAAAAGTTTGTTTAGATCTCTGATAAGCGCTTCAAGTGCATCTGGCAGAACAACAATAGCGGTGAATTGAGGTGCACCTGTACTCATCTGGTGGCCCTCAGACATTGGCAATGTTGTGAGATCTGCAATCAAGTTATAGATTGTTTGTTATAGACAAATATGTCACCAGCCTGCAGATAATTTTGTAAATTGGGAAAGCACTGAGGACAGTTTACGCCATTTTTTGTTAATTGGAGAACAGGGCTTAATGAGATTGTTGGCAGAATTAATGGAAGTTTGTCATACTTGAGGTGGCTGAACATGCTCTATTATGCATACGAAGATAATTTATACACTAATGTATACATGGTATAATGGCATTTTAAAGTTATTTTAGATCTTTGATGCTTCTCGGATCAATTGCAATTTGTAAGCCATTTTTTTAACGGATAGTTGAGGACGACCAATAGTCAGTTAACTGTTACTGAAGGTTACTTACGAATAATGTGTATAATTTGTATGTAGACCGTAACCTAGTTCCTCTACCGATCAAGTTATGCGGTTACAGATTATATAAACAACATATTGAACAATAACAGACAGAAGAAAACCAAGCAACACTCTTGATGTACTTTGATGTAAGCAGCATTCTCTTGGCAAGTGTTACAATGAACACTGCCAGGATTTACCTGTAATATATGAATGGAGAAAAGGTGTTTATTGTGTTTGTTTGTGTTTTGTCTGTTACAAGACATTGGACAGGAATTTTCCTCTACAGAAAAAAATCAAAACAAATTGTTATGTTACTAACGTAAGCTGTGGAATTGATACATTTACATAACAATGTAGTACTGTTGTTGTGGTATCTAGAAGATCTACATTTCTCTGTTTATCATTACTTTTATTTTGTGATAAAAAAACACATTTTTTAAGATACAAAATTCACTCCCTTTGATGCCAAGAATGAAAAGGGCTGTTAAAAGGTATTTTGCTGAGGAGTTTTATAATCCTCTGCCTAGTGACTAGGTTGATCTAGTTCCCTTCTTACAATTCCTAGCAGCTTCTATTCAAAAGTTTGGCTTCTTCAAATTATATTTTCTGCTCAATTCATTTATTATAAGCTGTACATACATTTCACATCTTAAATAATGTAGCATAAACATGGGCCCTTTTCTTTAAACGAGTGCACCGAGCTGTTGGCGTATGAATTTATTGTAATGACCCAGTTATGGTCTACTGGAGACTGTTTTCATACTTTTCATAAATGGTCAACTGTTGGGGTTTTTTTTGTGAAGAAAGAATGAATTACAAGGCAGAAATCAGGTATCAAGCCTGTACTATATGGCGCCATCACCTAGCAATGCAATGTAAGAAAGCCTTGGACAACTTAGCTTCTAAAAGACTCAAAAACTGCTTGCTGTTGACACAGCCCCTTGTGATGTTTCCATAGAGACTAAATAGTTATCTACACCACTGCCAATTTACTAGATACTGTACCATAGTCTTCTGTGGATGTACATTACCAGTTTTTCCCAATTCTGTGCCTCATGTCCGCTATGTAACATTCTTTGTAACACTAACTCTTGAAATGTGTTTCCCTTCTTGGAATCAAGAACATGAAACATATGGTGGTAAAGCAGAGACAGGCGTTTTATTGATATTTATTCTGTTTGTGTTTTGTGTGTGGGTGTGTAGGAAGGTACAATGATCTTGGAACAGAATTACTGGCAATTTTTTTGATAGATTTTCTACAGGAGTAGCATCCAGAAGCTAGTTTCTAATGTTTCTTAGAATCATGTGACATACTAGACATGAAAGTGTGGGCATCTGTCTAGGAAGACATTATTTATTTTATTTCGTCCGCACATGATATGTCTGTGGCACATCCTGGTAGATTTCCTTTTTAATTTGTGCCTGCTGGAGGCAAAATCATTTATGTGTTGTGACCTTTGTGCACTTCATGTTGTATGTAAACCAATTTCGAGTAAACATGCTATAATTTTGTGAAAGTTTAGCAAACAGCATGGATTCAAATCTTACTAATTAAATTATATATGGCCCAGTGGTGGTTTTTGTGAAGGAAGCCTAAAATGACCATAATGTCCAGACCTCCAAACCATAGTCCCCCCTCTGTTCATTCTTTTCTCTTAGCAGCGGTAGTAAAAACAACTAGTTAAGTCCAAAGTGAAGATGGACTTGTCTATTTTAGAAACTTAGTAGGAACAGGGGGTAATATTGCATGCTGTTTCTGGCATGCTTGGAAGTTCTTAAGGTTTGCTTATTAAGTCTTAATCAGATCTTTTGGATCAGCAAGTTCATGGTTCATTAATAATGTCTGTTGTTCTCTTTGATGCTTTTACATGTTTTCTGTCATGATTTCTTGATTGCATTTTATCTCTTGCTCCTCAGATCATGATCTGCACTATTGGCTGTTCAGTCAGTCAGTCAGTCAGTCAGTCAGTCAGTCAGTTTTCAGTGAGCACCCCTATGATCAAATTTATGGTACCTTCCAATCTGAAAAATGGACCAGTCTATTTGAAAATTTTAGGATGATCAGGGTTAGTAATTTTATACTGTGTTTCAATTTTAGGATTGGCAGTTTGATGATGGAAGTCCCCCGCCAAGCAAGATAGTAGACGAATGGTTCAACCTGCTCAAGACAAGATTCAGAGAGGAGCCAGGCTGCTGCGTGGCAGTACACTGTGTTGCTGGGCTGGGAAGGTAGTTTACATTCTCAAAATTGTTTGCTAAATAGGTCTGATTGAGTCGGGGCTTGACTGTGGTCGAGTGTTTGGTCACTGACTTGCAATCAATAAAAGCTTTAGCTGATTGAGTGACATAGGTGTGAGCCCCACCATGGCCTTACCCTGTATATGAAAAATTTAGCAATATTTCATCGAGGATGGTAGTCTTTTACTGGTCCTTCCAAAGAACCATGGGAAGGTAAGCTGCTCGCCTGTTTATAACTTAAACACTGTTGAAATGGGTGTTCAACCCCAGAAAAAAGTTTCTAGCATAACGGATCTGCATTTCTGAGGATTTTACCCATGCCGGAAAAGTCGGTCTGGCACCCCTCCTGTGCCAGACCACTCCTTTGAATTACTTGTGACGTAAAGTTATAAACATTGTGACGTCACTGTCCCAAACATGATGTATGAATATCGTTTGTTTTTATATGATCATGCATTATTATGCTCCCCTCGGGGGGAGACATATTGTTTTTGCCCTGTCCGTCAGTCCGTCCGTCCGTCAGTCCGCAGTCCGTCCGTCCTTTTCGTTCCGGACGATAACTAGAGTTCCTTTTGACCTACAGCTCTCAAACTTCATAGGATGAATGGTCTTTTGAGCAGAGATCCCTATTGTTTTTGGGGTCAGTAGTTCAAAGGTCAAGGTCACAGTGACCGTTGGTCAATTTCTGTCCGGATGATAATAGAGTTCCTTTTGACCTACAGCCCTCAAACTTCATAGGATGATTGGTCTTATAGAGCTGATGATCCCTATTGTTTTTGGGGTCAGTAGGTCAAAGGTCAAGGTCATACTGACCGCTTGTCAATTTCGTTCCGGATGATAACTAGAGTTCCTTTAGACCTACAGACCTCAAACTTCATAGGAGATTGGTCTTTTGAGCAGATGATCCCTATTGTTTTTGGGGTCAGTAGTTCAAAGGTCAAGGTCACAGTGACCGTTGGTCAATTTCTGTTCCGGATGATAACTAGAGTTCCTTTTGACCTACAGCCCTCAAACTTCATAGGATGATTGGTCTTATAGAGCAGATGATCCCTATTGTTTTTGGGGTCAGTAGGTCAAAGGTCAAGGTCACAGTGACCGTTGGTCAATTTCTCATTTCCGGATGATAACTAGAGTTCCTTTTGACCTACAACCCTCAAACTTCATAGGATGATTGGTCTTATTAATCAAATGATCCATATTGGAGTCATCCCAACACACTACAGTTATCATGATTTTACATACATTGTAATTTGAGTTGTCTTTCAATAGTGTAAAAAAATCTGACAATATGAACGTTTGTTTTAAGTATCATCAAAATCCTTTAAAGGTTTGAAGAATTATGGAGCAGACACAATTTCATTTAATTTCATTTGTGAAACTATATAGATAGACCATCAAGTGCAATTTCGTTGACGCCCGCCTGCCATACGCTGATTGAATAACCAGGATTTTCAAAATTGAATACCTGGTTAAAAACAAACAGTTTAGGAAGCATCTTCTCATACAACCTTAACAATAGAAACCATCCATAGACAGCCTTCATTGAAGTGACTACCGGGTATTTACATTATCTTATCTCCATTTCCATTCCTGTTTCCATTCACAGTTATTCTCAGCAGTGGGGGAGACATGCGCTTTTTTACAAAAGCATCCTCTAGTTTTGAAAAGTTTGCATTTAGAAATCTACTTAAAGTACATGACGGTATGCAGGAAAAAGTTTCAATCATGAGGCTTGTATACTGACATGCTATCAGGGGCAACATTTGCTAGTTGCCTTTGGTAGTCTCATTGAGGTGAAGCTAGTGTGCTGCCTTGAGCTCACAAAATCATACCATTGCATAGCATTTTTTTGCTGAGTCACTGTTCACTGAGGTCTCATTGCCATTGTAGTAAGTGGCACAAACTTACTGACTTCTACATGAATTCTGAAGCAAAATGTTATGTACCTGCCTTAAGAATATTCGATTCATTATTCTTGAAATTACATTGTAGATGTAAACGAGTAACAGAAATGTTATTACATTTTACTCTAACTATGTCTACTGTTGTTTCTACAGAGCACCTGTTTTGGTAGCCTTGGCGCTGATAGAGTGCGGATTGAAGTACGAAGATGCAGTTGAACTCATTCGCATGTATGTATAATTGATGTTATTTTTTTATAGGCGGTCATTCACAAGTGTAAGTGGGGGTGTACTGGATTATCCGCACCCAAAAAGTGTGTTAAGTAGTCATGGCAACAATAGGTATTGGTTCTTCCGAGGAACCATAGTTGAGTAAAACTGTCCACCTGTAAAAATGACCAAAATATGGTTGAAACGGGCGTTTAACTTGTACAACAACAACAACAACCTATAATCTCAGTTTGAAAATATTAATGTATACCCTGATAGTAGTTGGTATTTTAGCGTTATGATGGGTGTCCTCTATGGTAAAATATATCTGTGTAAAGGGTATAGGATGATTTTCTGACTTTGTATATTAATTGTAAAAATAAATTCCCATTCACCATGATAGCCATGTACTCTTAGGCAGCTTGTTCTGTCCTTCACATAAAGTAGATACATTATGTATTGAACAGAAACATCTGTTACCTGGAATGCAGGTGATTATGATCAGTTTTTGTGTCACATACTGATATGTTTACATAATATGAACTCAAGCAAAGATTTCAAGGTAAATAAAGGACGTATTGTTATACTAAAAGGAAACCACTGCATAGCCAAGTGGTATTTTGCTGTGTAGCATGAGTGATTGAAGATTTCCTGGTCTATATCTTGCTGACATGTTATATCAGTGAATTTTTTGTTGAAGGGGAATCACTGCATGTTCTTGTTGACATTGTAGTGTAATACGAGTTATTTCCCTTGGTATATTCAATAGAGTATTTGTGTATTGCAGGAAGAGACGCGGTGCTATCAATGCTAAGCAGCTTTCTTTCCTGGAGCATTACCGTCCCAAATCTAGGCTCAAACCCAGGGGCAATGGACATAAGCAATGTGCTGTCATGTGACCTTGTCATTCCTCACTCTGTAGTTCCCATAGCAACACTCCACACCATAAAACCAGAAATTTGGCAACAGAATTTATCACAGGATACAGTTGTCGCATAAACAAGGGTTCATATTTTAGGATCTGACAGATATAGATGGAAGAAGTATTTTTCAAAAAGAAAGATTGGAGAAATAAAGAGGATATTCTTGGTCATGAAACAATATGAAAATTATGTTCATGTATTTAGTTTTGCCAAAACAACCTCATTTGTAAAGTACATTTATATACTGTATTATGTTTAGTAGCAAAATGTTAAAAGAATGATAGAGTAATAGATAAATATGGTTCATATTACATCATCGTTTAGATCGAAACTTTAAATTAGGCAGCAGTATGATTGGTCAGCCTAAGGTTATGGCACGTTTAAACAAACACATAAAAACATATATGAATTTATTTCTGGAAAGGTCTCTCTGTTTTTATGGCAGGCTGAATTATAGAAAATACTGTTCAGAATCACTTCAATGCCAAACAAAGTCTAGCTGGCAGAAGTACTCCCTGTTTTTACACTGAAAGAAGTGGTTTGACCACATTATCATTAAACCCACGTAACTTACAAATTGACCAATGGTGTTCCTTGCAAATTTACATGTTTATAACATGCAGCTGTCCTTAAGAATTTAGCAGTGTGATACCTTTGTATGTCAACAAGTCTAGGTATAAAAGTACTATAATGATACACCAAATTTGAAAATCATAACTTTCCGTTGAGAAATTGTGTTGTAACATACTTGACCAGCGACACGGGAAAATGGGCCTTCGGACAAAATACGTGGAAACCAGCTTTCTTGCATATTTGAACAAACAATATTTCAATATCAATATTGAAAAATTTCAGTTACCTACGTCCAGTACATACAAAACTACACCATTTTGAAAAAGTATACCTAAGGCGTCATTGTTCATTCTAAAAATGACGTCACATACCACAATTTGACGTCAAAACTCACTTCAATTTACATGGGCAGTAAACTATTCTGGTAATCATTTCCTAACAGCATCATTTATATTTGGTTGCAACAGTATATACTCTTTCAATATATATCATATCTGGTGAAGTAGTTCTTGTCATCTTTCCACGATATGCCATTTTTATAGGGTATAGCCAAAATAAAAAAAAAGAATCATTTCAAATCGCTGTTGCCATAGTAATGGTCTTTGAAGATTTTGAAGCAAATAGTATGTTTCTGTTGAGGAAAATATAGTGGCTATCAGTTTTTATCATTGGTTTTGCATTTAAAGAGGGTGACAAAAATGTAAATTTTATGGGTTTTTTTATCACTTATTGTGGAATAATGTAACAAATGTCCGAAGGTACATTTTCGCGCGTCGACGGTCATTTAATTTTTATGTCTGCATTTGCATAGATAGGAGAAAATGATTTTGACTTTGTAATATGGAGCTAGTGATTCTTTTTGGTATCAAAATCCTATGCATTTTTTATTAAACGTCGGTTTGGAAGGTAGGAGATAGAAAAATACATCAGTTGTTTAGCAAGACCCTGTTTATTGTTGGCCAACATTAGAATGTGTTTTGAGATTCCAAATTGTATTTCATACATTTTTGTTATGCTGATCAAATGTATATTTATTTCTTACACTTTGGAATAATTACCTGCAATGTATTTATTAGCTTCTTTTAGAGTGAAGTTTTGTGTTAGAAGGCAGAAAGAATTTAACGCATAGTTTCTTAGTGCCTTGTAAATTGAATATTGAATATAGAAATGGAATTTCCATAAATTCACATTTTCTGTTGACAAGTTACGTAAAATATCTGTATCTAATACATATACAATGTACTTACAAAATTGCAGTATCATATGATTTTTAGCTCACCTGAGAACGAAGTGCTCAAAGGTGAGCTATTGTGATGGCCTGATGTCCGCTGTCTGTCTGTCGGTCCACACTTAATCTTGTGTATACTATGGGGCTGCATTTTTCACTGGATCTTCATGATACTTGGTCAGTATGATTGTCTTGATAAAACCTAGGTCGAGTTTGAATATGGGTCATCTAGGGTCAAAAACTAGGTCATGGCGGCCAATCATAGAAAAACCTTGTGTATGCAGTAGAGTTTGCATTTTTCATTGGATTTTCATGACACTTGGTCAGTATGATAACCTTGATGAAATCTAGGTTGAGTTTGAATATGGGTCATCTAGGGTCAAAAGCAAGGTCACAGGGTCAAATCATAGAAAAACCTTGTGTATGTAATGTTTGTATTTTTAACTGGAACTACATGAAACTTGGTCATAATGACTGCCTTGATGAAATGTAGGTATGACTGCCTTGATGAAATGTAGGTAGAGTTCGAAAAATGTGTCATCTGAGGTCAAAAAGTAGGTCATGGGGTCAAATCATAAAAAAACCTTGTGTGTGCAATAGAGGTTGCATTTTCATTGGATCTTTATGAAACTTGGTCAGTATGATTGCCTTGATGAAATGTAGTTTGAGTTAGCCAGGTGAGCGATAAAGGGCCATCTTGGCCCTCTTGTTAAGCAGTGTGAATGTTTCTTGATAGAATGTGTAAAAATCTAGAGGCCTTGGAAACTGTATGTTAGTTCTTTTAGCCATGATTTTAATTGACTGCTAATTGTTCTTGCCTCCTGATTTGTGAATAGATTATAAAAGCAAATTGGATGTTTGTATGATAGTCACATTTAGTTATTACTCAAAATTGTGCTGCCCTCTATAGTTTTTCTCTCCGTAAATGTTTCACAAAAGCTTTCTAGTTCTGACATATTTTTTATCGCAATTATTTACTTCCTTAAGTTAAGGCATCAGAATTCTTGTTTTATGGTTTTTAACAATGTAGGGAAGAAAGGTAGCCACGTGAAAATTGAGGTAAAGGGAAATTATGTTCCATCTCATAGAATGTATGTAGTTATTCTGTTTCCATGCTAAGCTTCAATATACATGTATACCACGGAAAATTATTGGTAAAGGGATGGCATGTATCATTTTGGGATATTTCGTGAAGTAGTGATGTTAGCTTCTACAGCATCTGCTGAGTTACTTTTTCAGTCAGCTAGTCCTCGATTTTATTTGATATTCTAGAATTCTATGAGGTTCAGAAAGGCTACAAAAGTCGCAGATAAATTTTCTGACAGAAAAAAAAATGTTTTATTTTGTTCCCAATTCTTGCATCATTTGCTTCATTTTACATTTGTATATGAGATTACATAGATTTCAAAAGATACTTTTATAACAAAAGTTGCACATTCACAGCTTACACTAAGGGAATGTTTTTTGTATTAAATTTGTTGTTTTTAAGGCAATTGTTTGCGTTCTTTTTTGCACTTGTCTGTTAATTCAGATTTTATTTCTTTAAGAAATTGTGTCTTGATACATAATAATTAAGTAAACTGATTAAGAAATGCCTTCAAACTGGCATGTTTTCATACAGAAAGACTGTTTTAGACTTTAAGAAATACATAGATGTGGACTACAGACTGGGCATTTCTTGGTACATGAAACACCTGCCATTTCTTTTTTTCCTCCGCTTTACATTTTTTTTAGCTTTTCTAATTCCAGTTATGCCTTCTTTACCCCCTCATCTGCTGAAAATATTTTTGCGATGTATATAATTCTACTTTGACTTTACATATTTTTCACATATATGAATAATACATATATATATATATATATATATATTTTTGAAGGGTTGGTTAGACGTAATTGCAGTATCTGTTCAGAGTTTGTTCCCGAGTGCATGACGTATTTTAGAATGAACTAGCTATTTAAAAGTAAAGGATTTTAACCGTTAACCTGCTGGCAGCAACCTATTCAAGCTTTCTATCGAAACAGATCATTCATTCAGTGCAGATCATGATCTACAGTTCGCTATTCCGTCTGTAAATATAGTACTGTCCATTTTGAGAGATAAGTTCAGCAGTGCTACAGCTAAAGTTTCATTACTTACTCTGTGATTGTTTTTTTCATAGTTGTTTCTATTATATACCCCTTGTTTTTCTTGATCGGCATAGGTATTGTACATGTTGTTTCTACCCACAAGGCTTACCATTTACAACGTATATACATTTTTAGAGTATTGCATCTCATTTGTTTTCTATAGGATACATTTTGTTTGCATTTACACAAGCTGCATTGTTTTACAAAGGACAAACAACAATTTTTAGTAGACTTGATTTCAAGCTTAATTCATATATATTCCAAGTTAGGGCTGTTAGATAAATCATAGGACATGCTTATGTGATGTGAACGTGTTGGTTTTCTAGGCCGATCGATGATAACTGTAGCTGAGAATTTTCCTCAAATTTCTTCAGTTTGCCTTGTCCCAGGGAAAGGTGAAAGGCTACATGTGGTGCAAGTTCAACTCATATACAGGGGAAAGCCTGAATGTGGTGCCAGTCCCAACTCGTGTACGGGGAAAGCCTGAATGTGGTGCCAGTCCCAACTCGTGTACGGGGTAAAGCCTGAATGTGGTGCAAGTTCAACTCTTATACGGGGGAAAGCCTGAATGTGGTGCCAGTCCCAACTCATATACGGGGGAAATCCTGAATGTGGTGCCAGTCCCAACTCGTGTACGGGGGAAAGCCTGAATGTGGTGCCAGTCCCAACTCGTATATGGGGGAAAGCCTGAATGTGGTGCCAGTCCCGACTCATATCAGGGGAAAGCCTGAATGTGGTGCCAGTCCCAACTCATATACAGGGGAAAGCCTGAATGTGGTGCCAGTCCCAACTCATATACAGGGGAAAGCCTGAATGTGGTGCCAGTCCCAACTCGTATATGGGGGAAAGCCTGAATGTGGTGCCAGTCCCAACTCGTGTACGGGGGAAAGCCTGAATGTGGTGCCAGTCCCAACTCGTATATGGGGGAAAGCCTGAATGTAGTGCCAGTCCCAACTCATATACAGGGGAAAGCCTGAATGTGGTGCCAGTCCCAACTCATATACAGGGGAAAGCCTGAATGTGGTGCCAGTCCCAACTCGTGTACAGGGGAAAGCCTGAATGTGGTGCCAGTCCCAATTCGTATATGGGGGAAAGCCTGAATGTGGTGCCAGTCCCAACTCCTATACAGAGGGAAAGCAATACTAGTTTCATTTTGTTGTTAAGAATAGAAATATATCATAAGCACTCGAGGAGCTATTATAATTACTTCCTTTTATCCTAGTTTAAAGAATGCATCAATGTTGTTTGCATTCTGTTTTGGCGTGTTTTAGACAACATTGTAATGCATTATTTTCGGTATCGCTTATACATGTATTTATTATCTCATCCACATTCATTAAAGACACTTTTAATATGTGAAAGTAGAGCAATGTTGCTAGCAGTTGGAATGCACCATTGAGTCAGCTCATGTGTAAACATTAACCCTCTTACAGCAAGTGATTCTTCCTTAGTTACCAGTGTAGATCATGATCACTATGAATATTTGTTCAGTCTGATCATGATCTGCAGTGCTTGCTTTTCACTGACCACCCACCTGTTTGAGCAAGTAATGGTACAGTCCAAGATCAAGGATTAGAAATTAAGCAAGGTAGACATCAAATAGTCTTTATGTTAAATAGAATTGATTCAATACTTGCTATTAACTTTGTATGCTATTTTTTGTTTTAACAAATATTGTGGTAATATTTACGTACATTTGAAAGTAAGTTCAATAATAAATAAACTTGCAAGTGCTAGTAGGAGTTCCAGCTACACCAACGTTTTGTTTTTCAGAGTAATATATGAGATAGTTTAGAAGAATAACTAAAAAACTACACCTTACCATTGATCATCGAAGCTCTAATTTTGAAACCTCATTCAAAGAGTTAGATATGAGATAACATTAATAAGAGTAGTTAGAAGTATACAGCTCTCCAAACAATTTAAGTCTAAACTGATTATGTAGCATTTTTGTAATAACAAAGCTTTCAGTTTACTTTAATACATGTTCAACCACTCTAGTCTGAAATTGAAATAAAGCTTGGAATTTGTAAAAATATGCTGAGTCATCAAAATTTTTAATGCTTCTACTGTGGAAACCAGCTTTACCAAATGTCTGCAAGCTTCCCTTAAAACTGGGAACCAGCAGTACCCAGGCTGAGTTTCATTGTGAATTTAAACATGGTGATGTCACTATATAGAGTCATAACTTGTTATCTTGGGCCATTTCTCATAGTAGTTGTGCTTATATCAACTGCAGAACACAGATTGGCAGTTCTGACGGTGAAACTTTGCATTTACTTCTGTGTAGGAAGTGTTCTTATGTAGACAGTTAGGGGTAAGGTTTTCTTTTACCCAGAAAATGATATTTTTGCAAAGATTTCAAGGTATAAACAAGTTGCAAATTTCGTTTTGAGATAAGTTATTTTGTTGTGTAGGCACAGAATGAATACTGTATGATAAGAGTTAATATTGAAACATCACAACATGTGATGAGGGCCCATATTCTCCACAGATGTAAAATTTATACAGGTGACATTGTGCCAGAAAATCTACAAAATTAGTTTAAGGGTTCACTGTCAAACTGCTGTAACTGCTTCTATTTCTGTATACACTTGGAAGAGTTTTGCATTAATACTTAGGAGATACATTTTGTCATGTGGTTTTCACAGCCCAGTTTATGTATATTTTACCATAAAGTCGAGCCACATAATAGTGTGTCCTATAAGATTGGGAAACATGGTAGAGAAATAACAAACTGTATCAAGGCCACATACCAGGAAATAGACCAGGCTAAACATAAAACATAAAAATTAAAGGCCTCATATAGATCAACTATGCATGAGAAAAAAAGCTATGAATTTGTGAAGGTGACTATTTCAGAAGTAGTTAACATAAAATGATGCTGGTATGTTAGAAATATATCACTGTAAAACAATAGTATTATCTTTACTTTGTTGTTTTAAATATAACATGTATTCTTATTCATCTATTCGTTCATCATCAATGTTAATGGTGCTTCCCCATTTCTAAATATAGTTGTCATGTGCCAGAGTTTGTAGTCATGTGACCTTTGTACAGGTGTAGTCCTTAAGTATACATCATTTTTCCTGAGATTTTTGTTGTATTGATATGAAATTGTCAATCTTTCGGATTCTTCCAGCAGATTTGATTGATATTTGGTGGGGAAAAATCACTTTTACTTTCTTACATTTTTGCGATTGCGTAATAGAACAGTATATATTTATGTAAAAACAATATACTAAGTAAATTGTATGTTTTATTTTTCTAAGTCTGCTTCAGTGAAGGCCATATTTAACTTGTGAGTTTGCTACAGTGAGTTCACTATAAATAGCATGATCAATTTTTCCTTTTTGTATTTTTGTGCAGTGTAAAAAATTAATTTAAAAACATGTTTTTGTGTACCAGAAAATATAAACAATCTACAAGACATGAAAATTTTATATATAAATTTGATGCAGATTGATACATCTCTATAGAAATACTTGTCTGATGTAGATGCCACCTGTATGTATTTGTTGTTTTGATGGGCCTTGGTGATTTCATTGTTCCCTGAAGGACAATAGCAATGTGTGTATATAATAGGAAGAGGCAATAAAAGTTATGAATATGTTCAGTTGAAAATATTTCTTGTCTATTTAATCCTTAGTTGTCTTACTTCAGGTTAGAAAATTCCAAAACGTTGCAAAGTTATTATCTTAGATATTGACAGTGAAAAAATAAGTACAGTAATAACCATGCCCATATGACATATAAACATAAGGTCCAGAGTTTAGCTAGTTGGTGTGAAGCATTGTCTAGTGATTCTCTTCCAAAACTGTTCAAATTATGCCCCTATGGTCAAAATTGGCTCTGCCATAGGGCTTGATTATGTTATATCCTTTGCACAGCTGGCATATTTTGTTACACAATCGACAGACATGCATGTGTTTTTGTAAAACACTGTACATCACGTGATGCTACTTTCGGTTTACTGCGCTTGTTGTATACGTCAGCAAATAGATTGAGCTGTAACACGAAAGTAAAATTTCCATTGGCCCACCTACAGAGGCCATGCGCAGGGGTTACCCTGTGTGCTAACCTGCGCATGGACTTCTTTTTCGATTTTAAGTGTTCTCATAAGATGTCAATATACCTAGGTTTGAGTACAACATGTCTGCTTTATGTCTATGAAAAAATATTTGCATGCACTCGAAACGCTATCCCACAGAGGCCTGTACTGAACGTTGGTAAAACGAAAATTTTCAAACCTGGTAAAATTGTGTCCAAGGTCATTTTCAAGGTTGTCTTAAAGTGTCAGCATTTGCCTCAGACGTCCGAGTTTTCAACATTCAGGAGCTGTCGGCATAGCCTTTAAATTCATACAGACAAAACGTGTTCAATACGGTAACTGTCACTTCTATGGAAGGCCAAACCTGTCTAAACCCGCGTATACGGTTCATTACGTTATGGCCGTTCAAAGGATATAAAATCAAATAAGGAATTGAAAAATTAAATGATCCAACCCCCTATGATATAGAACTTAGATTTTTAATTTGTAGCATATCTTAGTTGTCTTCTACCAAGATTGTTTGAAATATGCCCCTGGGGTCAAATTGGTCACACTCCACGAGTGATTATTTTACATAGACTTGTATAGGAAAGTGTTTGAAAAATTTATACTCAGTAATTGCAAAGTTTAGAGCTTAGTTATTTGGTATGTACCATTAACAAGTGGTCCACTACAACAACTATTGTAATTATGACCTTGTGGTCAAAACTTGACCATGTAGTAATTTTTGCAAATATGTTTCACTTACCCGGGAAGACCTTGACCATGACCTACTTACGTTTTTTGAAGCTACAGCAATGAAATAAGGACCATATGTACAGTTTTGCCAACCAAAACCAATATTTAATCAGGATGACCTTGTACAACGGCCAATGGTGAGGAATTTAGGGCCATCTTGTTCAGTTATTTGTATCATCAACATTAATCTGTTGTAACAGTAGCAATTGGGTAGAGGATATAAAAACAGAAGTTAGTTTATCACTGGTCCTCTCATATAAGTTGACCCCAGCTGTGAGCAAGAAGCCATGTCTCAAATTCTTTTCAGTTGTTTCTAAATACCGGGTACCCTTGCAATGCCGCTCGAACTGTCATAAAACAAATTGGATCATGAATTTATAAATAACGTGATAACCAGTAACTTACAAAATATTATCAGGGAGAATGTCGCATAATGTTCTGTGCCTACAGATTTCAAACCACGGGCGTTATAGATGCAACCCAATTTTAAC
The DNA here is from genome assembly GCA_022818135.1 of Saxidomus purpurata. Taxonomy (NCBI): domain Eukaryota; kingdom Metazoa; phylum Mollusca; class Bivalvia; order Venerida; family Veneridae; genus Saxidomus; species Saxidomus purpurata. The sequence goes on from JAFMSR010000017.1 coordinate 4,077,782, forward strand.
TTTTTTAATTAAAAAGAGTTGCACCTTAAATTAGTGGTCATTGAAGAATGAAATGTAGCTATAAATCTAGTACATATGATTTATGTGACCAGACTCCATTTTGTTATGGGGAATTAGCCAATAAATACTGTAAAGTTTACATCTTTATTCCAGTTTGCAATGTTTTCTATAATTTCTCTCATAATTTATCACCTAACATTTTCAATAAATAATCCAAACTTAAACGATGTGTTTTATCTTTCTTAAATATTTTCAAAAGCACCTTAACTCTTAAAGACCTAAGACCTAACTAACTGTCTCTACATCTCCCTTTCCTTCCAACTTTTCATTCTAAAAGTTTGTTTCATACTTTAACCAATCACACCCCATCTTGCATAACTTTTTTACCAATCATGTCGGAGTCTTATACAGGGAAAAAACGTGTGTTAACTGGGAGATGTCTGCGCCGTTATTCAAACCGTTATTCTTTAGCTCGACATTTCTATGAAAAAAGGGAACTATCTCCAAGTACATCGCCCGGCGCAAGTCCGGCGTAAAAACCGCTGGTGAGTCACACCTATGCGTAAACAACACGACGTTGACGGTTATTTCGTACCAGTAAGAGCGTCACTTTTATTTCAAAAAGTTATTTATGCAGGTATGGCTTTGAAACGTTACCATACTTGTTTACCATCATAACCCTCCATCTACAGACCAACGAGCTAGGCATCAACCTCTGTCAAGGTTTTTGACAGAAATATGGCCCTTTTGACTCATAGAAAGTAAACTTGAGCTGATGGTTTTTAAATTATTTGTTATCTACCTATTCACTTCTTACATTCTTAATAACCATTGGACCCTGCGGAAGTATTGCGTCCCAGCACGTGGGGGAAGAGATCAGCCATACTTGTTTACCATCATGACCTACATCAACAGACTAAGAGTACATAACTACTGTCAAGGTATTCAACAATTATGCCGGCCTTTATTACTTAAAAATTCATTGAAGTTTATTGGTAAACGATACTCATAACCCTTTCAGATATTAACACGGGCCATAAAAAAGAACACTTTGAGAGATTGCAATTGAACAGACTTTTTTTTAGAAATAGTTCGAATTTTCAGGGGATCATTAACCGCATCTAGTAAGACAAGAGAAGGTAACGAATCCATGTAGTTTCGAGGAGATTTGATTTCAAAAATAAAGGCCCTTTTTATCGAGCTTTAGAAAGAGCATCAGGTTTTAGGAAAGTATTTCGATACAATCCATTCATATTTGACGGAATAAACATGCATTCGAGATATTCAACTATGAAAGTTGGTAAATGACGTCACAGTTAACCATCATAGTGACGTCCCAGTGTAAACAAAGACAGGAAAGGTAAGTCAATGTCAAGGATTTTCGATGAATGAAATAAACTGGCCGGGGGGGAATTTCTTTTTGACTTAGTAAACTTAGTTAATTAATTAATTCATTCTTGTCCACTTGTTGACTTAACTACAGTTTGAGATATGTACTTTGAAGAAGTTGGACAGTAGTTAATTCACGTGTGAACCTATCAAAAGTCCTATCTGTAAGGTGCAAGAGAAGATAACTCTTTAATCAACATGTTTTTTGATTTACGTACATGTAGAAAGCGGTTTTCTAGTTAAAGTGCAATGTGATCAAATAAGCTGTCAAAAAAAGGATTTGTTTTATTGGCAAGGGCACTAAAAAGGGAAGTCGGGGAAGTCGAACCCGCTCCCTCGGTCCCTACTGACAGCTCTTGTTATATAACTATTTACTGTCTTTAACACCTGATGCTTATTAAGACCTTGTAGTGCTGGTTCTAATTGCTGAGACGAATTATGTCTGCAAAACTCTTTTTGAAGCACTAGACATCAATTCAGCATGTGTCCAGAAACTAATTATTAATCATAATAATAAGGCTTTAGGTTACATTAACATAGTACTAATTTGACAAGGATTCATTTCTTTTAGCTGAATTTGTAGGCTACATTTTACAATGAGGCAGATTAAAAAATATAGTTATGTAACGGTGCAAACAGTCTCAATTTCTCTTTCCAAAAAAACCCCATAAAACATACGCATACTTGATTGAGAATATTGAGAAGTTTGCCTAAATAAACATATAAATTTTCATTTTTCTTGGTGGATCTGACGTAACCACAAATTTGTCCATGTGCTTGTTGAAACACATTCCGAAAATATTACAATTATCCTGCCTTGGAATAATTACCCTCAACAACTTTCCTTCATTGCTTAGCTGTTGAACGCACCCAGAACCATACAACGCAACATATATATTTTCGTAATGGTCTACAACAACTGCCCAAGGAAATTTCATATTTGTATCACTATACGAAAAGACATACCTTCCCGAAATATCAATACAGTGCAATGTGTGGTTATTATGAGAAGAAATATAAAGGCAACTGAACTTTGTGTCAAAGGCAACATTATATGCATACATTAATATGTTGTCTCCAGCCAAGTCAAGAGTAATAGACCCTGCATCTCTACCGTCAAGATAGAACTTCTGTATCTTCCCGTTTGATTTTGACAGCGCAACGTGATCAGCTCTGACTTAGAACTGGCAAGTACTGTAACATGAGACAGCTGTTTCTTTTCTAGTATAATAATATCGATTCTGTTGGATCATGGCAAGGCGACAGCAATTTCACCTTGTTCTAGTTCAGCCAAAGCTGTCGGTGCAGACGGACACACGAATGATGACAGGCATGTCCCGTCTTCTTCCTGGTAAACATTTATTGTCCAACTAAATTCAAACGCTATTATGATGCGGCTACCTATCCACAGACAATATCTTGGCTGGCCGTCTTTTACATCGAACTCGTTTACAAAAGTCACCTTTCTGCTTTTGAAATCTCTGTTGCTAGGGAGAAAAGGCAGGTCATACTCTGATATCACTTCTTGTACCTGAAAGCGGTCATGTATAGCATCAATTGCGTCTTTACTTGGTTTGGCTTCGACTAGAGTCAGTGTAGTTTTGCTTGCTTTGTGATAAATTTCTGTTACCCTTTCATCATACTTCGTAACAAGTTTCCTCATTTCTCTTTCCACCAAATAATTGTGTGTCGGTGTCCCAAATTTCGATGTGTTCTTTAATATGGTCACCGAATGTTTGATATCGCGTTTCAACGTTTCTGCAGATTCTTTCTGTGAAGAACTCTCTCTTGACAGCTTAAGTTTTCTTGACGACATTTCTGACAGGACTCTTTTTTCAAGTTTATCGTAAGCGGTGTAAATATCTGCTTTAAATTGCCTCATATATCGCTTGACTTCTTTTTCGTTTGTGGCGAGTCTAAGAAAGAACGTTGATTCGTTCTTAATCAGTTCGTCCGTTTGTTTCTCAATAACGTCAAGCCTTTTACGAACATCAACAGTAACCTCTCTCTTACTGACTTCGTCAGCAAGTGAAACCATATCTTCACATTTTCTGTGTGTAACAATGGCACACTCATTACAACATAGCTCATCGTGATCTTTGCAGAGATATCTCACCTCTTCACAACTGTGTTTTGGACACTTAGAAATGTTAGCTAAATATTCCAGCTCTTTCAAATCCAAAGCATCCCCATTCTCCCCAAATTCGGTCAGTTTATGACTAGATGATGACTTACTTTTCCTATGATGTCGTTTGCATTCACCGCACAACTTTTCTGAACAATCGTAACAATATACAATAGCCTGGACATCATTTTCCTCTCTCAAACATGGTTCACAGCAGTTTCCTTTCGTATTCATCTTGTCAACTGTGTCGTTTAAAATCGAAAAAAGCGTAAAGTTTATCGGGAAGTTCTCCACCCACTTTATTACATTGTTAAACTTGACGCTATCAGTTTTCGTATCCGCCCTACAAACAGGACAAAGTAACTTTTGCTTGCCAGATTTGTCCAACAATTTCTGTATGTATCCATTTAAACATAAATGACAGAATGTATGTAAACACGGTAAAGTTCTGGGCGTTTCGTATGATTCTAAACAGATAGTACAGTGAAAGAAATCCTTATTCACAAAAACATGAACTCCCGTCGCCATTTAAAGTTGATCAATCGATACACTATTATACATGTTTAAGGCTAAAACAAAGTCAGTGCGAAGTTTAAACATGGACTTGCAATTTATACTACCCTTGCTTCTTTTTTCTTTCTTTCTGTTGCATCATACAAATAATCAGACAAGACTTGACTGTGAGAGCTAACTTGGGTGGGTGCGGTAGGGGTGTCTCCTCCGGAAGGAAAAAATTGAATTGTGTCTATGAAATGGTGCAATTTTTAACATATTTACCCGGCAACTGCAAAGTTTGGAGGGAGAAATAAAAAGCATTTGGTTTTAAGGTCTTATCCAATAGACACTTAATAGTACCAGTACACATGAATTAACTTGATATTTAATCAAATTTAGTACTAGCGCACTTACCTAAGGAAGTCAATTGTTACTAAAAGGAGTCAGTAGCTCATAATTGACACGTCATTTTTTTATTAAAGAGGACAAAAGTACCAGCTTGATCAAATGAAGCCATTACCATGTTACCTTTATAATTGACGAGTACATTTATAAAGTCATTCTCTGACCTGTGGGACTTTGAACTTTTATACTTAGGGTAGGGAGAAAAGGACTTTACGTCGATTAAGAGTCTACATTAAGTTTATAGTATACTTTGTAATTTGTTTTATCTCAGTTTCTAAATTATATATCTCAACTTGATCATTCGCTTCGGAGACATTACGTTGTGAAAACTTGATAAAACTATACTGGTCACATTTTTCAATGGATTTTCACAAAACTTGCTAAGAAGGTTGTCTGCAATCTATATATGATATGTTTAGAAATTGGACCATGCTAGAGCTTGCATCATACAATATCATACAATATAATTGTTATCTATAAATGCACCATGGCTCGTATTGAGGTATTATCTTTATACCGTAAGTGTGAATACATTTATAATATTGTCATTCTTTGACCGCTGGAGCTTTGCACTTTTATACTTTGAGGAAGGGAAAAAGAGCGATTTATGTCGATTAATGGGCGAAAGTTAGTTCATACTTAATTGTTTCAGCTCAGGTACGAAATGATATATCGCAACTTGACAAATTGCTTCCGAGACGTTACACATGATCAATTAAGTTAAAGAGGGGAATCAATTTTGGTTTCACTTGGTTGGAAATAATTCTCTTATGTAGATGCCATCAGTAGCTGTAAGTTTTTGTTGGTTTGATGGGCCTTGGTGATTTCATTATTCCCTGAAGGACAATAGCAATGTGTGAATATAATAGGAAGAGGCAATAAAAGTTATGAATATGTTCAGTTGAAAATATTTCTTGTCTATTTAATCCTTACTTGTCTTAATTCAGGTCTGAAAATTCCCAAAACTGCAAATTTGTCAGCTTGGGTATTGACAGCGAAGAAATACGGTAATAACCAGGCCAATATGTATATGTCAGAGATTAAAAGATTTGTTTCAGTGAAATACCAGCCGGCAAGCAATTAAGCATATAGCGCTGCACTACCTAGCAGAGTTAAAGTATGTCAAGGAAAAAATTTAAATCCATTACTTACTAACATAATGCGGAACTTTTTGACAGATTTTGATAGATTTTGGTGATCGGTCTGTTAGGGTTTACGGTTAGCGATTCTATCTTAATATGGGGTATGTGTCAATGTATCAAGTATGTGGTGACATACAGATATGGAGAACACTAATAGTTTTAGTAACTTAATTTGATTACCCTGCTAGCTAACTGAAGTTTTATAAATGGGGGTCACTGTATCAAAGCTGTTTGGCAACAGCTCTGGTAACAGCTCTTGATAGCAACTAAATGTGTGTCTAGTGGATATGAATTCTTTCATGTTTAAAGTAATAAATCTATTGATTTCTGGAGAGCTGACATGTTTCGATTAAAGGAATCCATGTACGCAGTGATTAAGAAAAGAAGTAAATCTGTGCGAATGAACATTGTCACGGTCTATCTTGTGCAGAAAGAGCTCTAGATGTTGCCAGTCCGAAATATGTATTCTGTCACTTCCACGGAAATACTGCCTTGGCTGTCACTTGCAGAGAACAGAGTATGACAGATCTAAATGTAGTTAATACAGGTAAGTACAGGTTTTATTTCCATTCAATGGCACATAGGCTTGCTGAAAATCTACATTCAAAAGAAAATCTGTCATTCAACATAATTTAAGGAAAAACTTATTGCATATATTCAATATGCTGTATGATAAATGTCAACATATATGCAATCACCAGTTTGGTCCTTCAACTGAGATAAATTACGATTATGTCAAAAAGGGTCAATCGTTTTACTGAAAACTAAAGGGGCCCACTGGTGAGGGTTTTGGATATCTGCACTTTTAGAAATTTACATTTTGTTATATGAAAAGATTATAATTTAACTGGAAAGAACAATTATGTGGTAACAAGCTTGCGCACAAAAGGAGTTTTTTAGTGCAAAATGATTGAACATGATATTTGGGAATAAAATACGCCAAAATGGGGGTAGGTGTACACAAAATAGTATTTCTCAAACACTCTTTAAAATATTCACTTAATTCAACCGTTACTATAAAGGGAATTGCCAGAATATAAAAAGACAATAGTACCAAGTTTCTGTTATAGTTCTTTGTTAAAAACCTCTGTCGTTATATCACCCTCCCTATACGTCGACAATTTGCCTGACACTATAAACATTTAGGCCAAACTTTATTGTCATATTTAAAATTACATGATCATATAGCTACCATACAAAAAGCAACATCCAAAGTTTTGAGCTCTGTGAGAGCACTCGAATTTAAACTAAAACGAAGCCGGTACACTTATTTTTTTTTTTTTTGGGTTTTTTTTTTTTTTTTTTTTTTTGGGGGGGGGGGAGAAAAAAATAATTTTTTTTTTTTTTTTTTTTTTTTTTTTTTTTTTTTTTTTTTTTTTTTTTTTTTTTTTTTTTTTTTTTTTTTTTTTTTTTTTTTTTTTTTTTTTTTTTTTTTTTTTTTTTTTTTTTTTTTTTTTTTTTTTTTTTTTTTTTTTTTTTTTTTTTTTTTTTTTTTTTTTTTTTTTTTTTTTTTTTTTTTTTTTTTTTTTTTTTTTTTTTTTTTTTTTTTTTTTTTTTTTTTTTTTTTTTTTTTTTTTTTTTTTTTTTTTTTTTTGGGGTTTTTTGGGTTATTTCGAAATAAACTATCTATCTATAAAATCAAATTTATGTATCCTATACTGAGACCAATATTAGAATATGCTTCAACTGTATGGGACGGGTGTACCATGCATGAAAACAATCATTAGAGTAATTACAATTTGAAGTTGTGAGAATAGTAACTGGACGGACAAGATCTGTATCCATTGAAAAACTACTTACAGAAGTTGAATGAATAGAGGCGGCTCAACCAACAACCAACATTGAAACTAGTTCTAAAATAAGCTCCAAATTCAAGTCTGTCATTGTGCATTTGCCATTTTATTAAAATATTCTTTCTTAATGTTATAGTACATGTATAAGTGTTTTGTTTAAAACTTTCACTAAAATATTGTTTGTAATAATCTAATTTAGGAAGGGCCGATTACTTATGTTGAAGAAACTTGGGACCAGTTGTTAATTTACATTGTGTTGTTTTATATTTAGTTGAATAAGTGCTCTCAACAATTAAATTAAACAACTCATTAGTAGAATTATTCTTCAAATCAATTATGGATTACTCATTAACTATGAATTTGTTAGAATTGGAGCTATCTCCAAATCATCTGTTGCCCTCATTAATTGAATAAGAGCTCTCTTCAATTGATTTGATGAGCTCTCTAATTCAATAAGTGAGAGCAACAAATGATTTGGAGATAACAATAATTATAAAGTGATAGCAGCAAATCATTACAGAGCCGGCGTGGCGCAGTGGTAGCGCGTTCGCCTCAGTATCGAAGGGTCCCGGGTTCGATCCCTACCATCGCCATGTCGGCAGTGTCCTTAGGCAAGACACAATAAATTCCACATTGCCTCTCTCTCTTCGAGGTTGATTTCATCTGGAATGAGTCTCGAGAGCGATTAATTTAAGTTGTAAGAACTTGTTTCGCAATCGAGAATAAATAAATTAGTATAACGTAACGTAATTACAGACATCTTTAAATCAATAGAAGAAATCTGCAATTGATTTGAAGAGCTCTGCAATTGATTTGTAGAGATCTCTAATTATTTGTAGAGCTCGTCAAATATTTGAGTTTATGTAGATTTGGCGTTCCATACACATAAGCAGCATATTACAGTCAACCAGAATAATAAGGAAAACAAAGAGTGTTACGTCTATCTTAAAAGGTCATATCATATCATTCAAATCACAGAGCAAACTAAAAAACTTTGATGCTTTAGTCCAAAAGACTCCTTTAGTAAGTTCTTTACATGATTAAGAAACAATGTATAGACGCTAACAGTAAAATAAAACCTCGTGAAACCTTGTGCAAAAGCACCATATGATTATGATATTTCACAATCTAACGCATGTTTGTTTTAACGTCGTTTCTGATTGGTTACGTCATTTAAATTTGCAATGATTAAATAACGTATATACTAGTTCATGGTGTTTTAATTATCACATTTAAACATATTGTGTATTGGATAGGGTTAGCTATTTAGTGATTTGATATTTGAACCCATTTTGAACCTAATCGTCTTGAATGTTTGTCAGAATGTTTGTTTTGATGAACTCTAGGTCAAGTTAGAAATTACGTTTTGTGGAGTCAAATACTAGGACACCAGGTCAAATGATAAAATGTAACATTGTGAACACTCTAGAATCTACATGTGATGCCCAGTCATCTTGAAAATTGATAAGAATGCTTGTCTGGACAAACTCTTGGTCAAGATCGAAAAAAGGTCGCATGTGGTCAAAAGTCAATTTGATGTAGACATTTTTACCTACTTTTTGTTATTGAAATTGTGTGTGCAGTTTTACAAGCAGATTTCAAAATTGTCCTCAGCTGACCTTGATCATGACTTGTTGACTTACTTTCTTGTCTTTTAGAGCAATGGTACTCAGGTGAGCGTTATATGGTCATCATGGTCCTCTTTATTTTGAAATATTAAAAAGATTTTTTTCTTGAATTCACTCTTTCATAGAAAATTATGAAGTGTACCTTCTTCATTATACATGTCAGTTATTTGGATACTCAGTTGCAGAGATATATAATTAATATACATTTTCCTCAGGTTGCATCAATAACCAAGAAGTAAAATATTTACTTCACTCAACACTGTACACAATATGAAAGAAAATCACATATTTCTAAAGTATGATCATAACTAGTTAATTTGCTATATAACTGTGCATGTTATAACTAGCTTTTGTAAAAATGTGTACTAAAAATTATGTGTAAAGTTATTTGAATTTGTTCAGATTTCTACATATCAATAGTTCTATTTTATCAAATTGCAGTATGTGTATCATCAACCGAGTTATGTACTGTAGCTGTAGCAATTCAGTAGCTGATTTTGAAGTCCAGTCTTATTAATTAATCCCAACTGCGAATACACTGAACATTGTATCTCACATTCTATATCAGTAACTGTGTCCACTTTATGCGACTCTTAACTGAGGCCATCGATGCTGTCTGTATTTGTATAATATAACTAAATCGTTTACTAGATATAGTGGAAGCATGTCAACATATATTTATTAGAGAATGTTCAGAACTTGGTCTTAGGAAAACTTGTAAATTTTCATTTTTCTTGATGATACCGACGTTACCACAAATTTGTCCATTTGCTTGTTGAAACACATACCGAAAAGTTTACTACTACCCTGTCTTTGAACAATTTCCCTCAACAACTTTCCTTCCTTGCTCAGTTGTTGAACGCATGCAGAAGTATAACATGCAACATAGATATTTTCTTCACTGTCTGTAGTAACGGCCCAAGGATGTGTCAGATTTGTATCACTATACGAGAACACCAACTTTCCAGTGATATCAATACAGTGTAATTTGCAGGTATTATGAGACGAAATATACAGGCAACTAAACTTGGTGTCAAAGGCAACACTATATGCCTCCGCCAAGATGGTCCTTCCAGCAATAGATCCTGCATCTCTGCCGTCAAGATGGAACTTCTGTATCGTTCCATTTGATCTTGACAGCGCGTATAGCTGTTTACTCTTTCTGTTGAATGTGATCAACTCTGACATAGAACTGGCAAGTACCCTAACACGTGACAGCTGATTCTTTTTTAGTTTAACGATATCAATTATATTGGCTTGTGGCAAGGCAACAGCAATTTCACCATTTTCTAGTTGAGCCAAAGCTGTTGGTCCAGACGAACAGAAGTAAGATGACAAGCATGAGCCGTCCTCTTCGCTGTATATATTTATTTTAGAATAAGATTCAAACGCTATTATGATGCAGCTACCAATCCAAAGACAATATCTTGGCTCACATTTTTCTTGTATATCGAATTCCTTTACAAAAGTAACCGCCACGCTCTTGAAGTCTCTGTTGCTAGGGAGCGAAGGCAAGTCAGGCTCTGTTGTCACTTCTTGTACTTGAAATAGATCATGTATAGCCTCTGTCGCGTCTTTTCTTGTTCTAAATTCGATTAGAGTCAGTGCAGTTTTGCTTGTTGTGTGATGAATGTCTGATACCATTTCTTCATACTTCTTTACTAGCTTCTCCATTTCTCTTTCCACCAGAAAAATGTGTGTTGCTGTACCCAATTTCGATGTTTTCTTTAATTTTTTAACCGCGCGTTTGATATCGCCTTTCAACGTTTCTGCAGATTCTTTCTGTGAAGAACTCGCTTTAGACAGCTTCAATTTTCTTGACGATATTTCTGACAGGACCCTTTTCTCAAGTTTATCGTAAGCGTTGTCAATATCTACTTTAAACTGCCGTAGAACGTTCATGACTTCTGCTTCCTTTGTGGCGAGTCCATCAACGTAGGATGATTCGTGTTCAATCAGTTCATCCGTTTGTTTCTCGATAACTTCAAGTGTTTCCAGAACATCAACAGTGACTTTCTTACTCACTTCGTCGGCAAGTGAAACCATATCTTCACATTTTCTGTGTGTAACAATGGCACACTCATTGCAGCATAGCTCATCGTGATCTTTGCAGAGATATTTTACTTCTTCAGAACTGTGTTTTGGACACTTCGAAAGGTTAGCTAAATATTCAAGTTCTTTAAAATCCAAAGCATTCGTATTCTCCCCAAAGTCGGTTAGTTTATGACTTGATGATGACTTACTTTTCTTATGATGTCGCTTGCATTCTTCACACAGCTTTTCTGAACAATCGTAACAATAAACAATAGCCTGGACCTTATGTTCCTCTCTCAAACAGGGTTCACAATAGTTTTCCTTCGTCTCCATCTTGTCTTCTGTGTCATTTAAAATCGAAAGTAGAGTAAAGTTTATCGGGAAGCTCTCCACCCACTTTTCTACAGTGTTAAACTTGACATTATCAGTTTTCGTATCCGCCCTACATATAGGACAAAGTAACTTTTGCTTGATAGATTTATCGAACAATTTCTGTATGTATCCAGTTAAACATAAATGACAGAATGTATGTAAACACGGTAAAGATCTCGGTGTTTCGTATGGTTCTAAACAGATAGTACAATTAAAGAAATCCTTATTCACAAAAATATGATCTCCCGTCGCCATTTAAAAGTTGATAACGTTTTATGCAGTATATACATGTACGAGGCTATAACAAAGTCAGCGCAAGTTTACACATGTCCTTGCAATTTATATTACATTGCCTCTTTGTTTTATTTCTGTTGCATCTTACAAATAATTGTTTCTAACCTTTATGCTTAATGAAGCCATTAACTTTATAATGTATGAATTGATTTATAATATTGTCATTCTCTTACCTGTGACCAACCTTGCTGCAGAAAATTATTGTAAAACGTTAATAACACTCTTCAGGTCACATTCGCCAATTTTCATTAAACTTGACCAGAAGGATACATGCAACCTGTATATGATATGTTCGCCTAAAATAAAATGACCCACACTGTGCGAAAACAAATCGCGATACAGCCAATCAGGTAAAACCTTGATAACACTCTACATGTCACATTTTCCAACGGATTTTTACCAAAATTGCTCAGAAGGAAGATATGTACAAAAACTGAGACACACTTTGCGAAAACTTACTGTGCTACAGCCACTTATTGTAAAAGCTTGATGACACTCTACTGGTCACATTTTCTAAAGGAATTAAGAATGTGACCTATACAGTGTGTAGAAAATAGTGGTGGCTGATTCACTTTAAGTGAGGTTTTTGGAGTATGATTGTAAACATTGCGGACTGAACGTTGATTTTCGATCTCCGTGTCTGTATATTTCTTGCAAATGATTACGCCATTTCGGTTCTACTGTTTATATGCTTCACTCGGTTGTTTTTTATTTAAAGTTCGTAGATGTAGGAATAAAATATTATAGTTAGTGAAACAAAAACTTTGACAGATCGTTTGTTTATACATGTCACAAGGCGAATTTTCTTGCTTGTAGTGCGATTTTCTCCCACTATATGTGGTATTTGAAGACCTGTATGATCTGAAATGTTAGCGAAACATAAGTCCTTCATTTTTTGACGCGTTCCCTTCTATTATTATGGCCATTTTGGTGGCTACCTCTCAATTTATGCATTTTGGTGTGCTGATGTTCACATCATTTTCGGGTTTGTTGTCCTAAACTACCGCAAATACTCTTTTTTGCAGTTATAAACTGTTCAACTAAATCCATTACTTACTTACCTGGTGTGGAACTTTTTGATAGACATTGCTTAATAAAAGAAGACAAACTCAAGTTTCACAACACGTTTCGACTTTTAATCATAGTCTTCATCAGGTGAAAACATAAATAGGAAGTATTGGTAGATATTGGTGATCGGTCTGTTAGAGATTGCTATTTGAGATTAGATAGTAATGAGGGAAATGTGTCATTGATACGAATCAAGATTGCGGGGACATACAGAAGAGGAGAAAACTAATTGTTTTAGCAACTTAATTTGGCTACCAACTAAATGTGTGCCTAGTGAATATTAATCCTTTTATGTTTACAGTAGTAAATCTAGTGATTTGTGGAGAGCTGACGTGTTTCAGTAGAAGTAAAGGAATCCGTGTACGCAGTGATTAAGAAAGAAGTAAACCTGTGCGAATGAACATTGGCACTGCCTTTCTGTGCAGGAAGAGCTCTAGAAGTTGCCAGTCCGAAAAATGTTTTCTGTCACGAAAATACTGCCTTTGATTTCACTTGCATAGAACAGAGTATGACAGATCTAAATGTAGTTAATACGTGTAAGTACAGGTTTTAAACGAGTTCACAAATTTCAGTTCAATGGCAGACAGGTGTGCTGAAAATCTACATTCCACAGAAAATCTGTCAATCAACATAATTTAAGTAAAAACTTGTTGCATATATTCAATATGCTGTATGATAAATGTTAGCATAGTACATGTAATCACCATTTTGGTCTTTCAACTGAGATAAATTATCATTATGTCATTGTTTAAAGAAAAGGGGGGTAACTCGTTTTACTGAAAACTAAAGGGGCCCACTTATCTGCACTTCCAGAAATTTACATTTGTTATATGAAAAAATATAATTTAACTGGAAAAAACAATTATGTGGTAACAAGCTTGGTCACCATAGGAATATTTTAGTGCAAAAGGATTCAACATAATATTTGAGAATAAAATACGCCAAAAGGGGTGTAGGTGTACAAAAAATAGTATTTCTCAAAAACTGTTTTAAAATATTCTCTTAATTCAAAATTTACTACAAAGGGAATTGTCAGAATATAAAAAGACAGTAATAACATGTTCCTATTACAGTTCTTTGTTACAGACCTCTGTCATTATATCACCCTCCCTATACGTCGACAATATGCTTCGCACTATAAACATTTAGGCCAAACTTTATCGTCATATGATGTATTTATTTCAGTACCAAGTACCAAGGATAACACAATAAAGAGTAAGCTCTTATTTCCATTGTGGTCCTTTGATTTTTAGAGAAAGAAGCAGATAGAAGGGAATCTGGGTACCAGACCCTAGCTCTTTTACGAATAGACCCCTTGGTTCTTTTCTACGTGCCCGGTGTATAGCACCGATACACGCGAGACTACCTCTGGGTTTCTAACCAGTTCATCTCAGATAGGTGGGAAACACTGAAAAGCGTTTCTGAAACATCCAGTGCCTCGGCCGAGAATCGAACCGGGGACCTCCGGATTGGTAGTCCAGAGCGTTAACCACTCGGCCACCACACCACCATGATCATATAGCTACCATACAAAACGCAACATCCAAAGTTTTTAGCTCCGTGAGAGCACTTGAATTTAAACTAAAACGAAGCAGGTACACTTATTATATATAATAATCAAAATTATGTATCCAATACTGAGACCAATATTAGAATATGCTTCAACTGTATGGGACGGATGTACATTTGTACCATGTATGAAAAACAATAATTACAGTAATTACAATATGAAGTTGCGAGAATAATGACTGTACAGACAAGATCTGTATCCATTGAAAGTCTCATTACAGAAGTTGAATGATTTTTTTTCTGAAAACTAGAGGCGGCTCTACCTTACAACCAAAATTGAAACTTGTTCCAAAAATCCTATTCACATAATCATAATCGAAGCACCAAATTCAAGTTCAGTCTGTCATTGTGCATTTGCCATTTTATTCAAATATTCTTTCTTAATGTTATAGTACATGTATATAGTAAGTATTTTGTTTAAAACTTTCACTAAAATATTGTTTGTAATAATTTAATATGGGAAGGGCCGATTACTAATGTTGAAAGAAGTTGGGACCAGTTGTTGATTTACATTGTGTTGTTTTATATTTACTAGTAGTCGAATTAGTGCTCTCAACAACTGAAGTAAACAGCTCATTAGTAGAATTATTCTTCAAATCAATTACGGATAACTATGAATTTGTTAGAATTGGAGCTATCTCCAAATCATCTGTTGCCCTCATTAATTGAATGAGAGCTCTCTTCAATTGATTTGATGAGCTCTCTAATTCAATAAGTGAGAGAAACAAATGATTTGGAGATAACAATAATTATAAAGTGATAGCAGCAAATAATTACAGACAACAATAGAAGAACTCTGCAATTGATTTGGAGAGCTCTGCAATTGATTTGTAGAGATCTCTAATTATTTGTAGAGCTCGTCAAATATTTGAGTTTATGTAGATTTGGCGTATCATACACATAAGCAAAATTAGAGTCCAGAATAATAAGGAAAACAAAAAGTGTTACATCTTTCTTAAAAGGTCATATCATGTCATCCAAATCACAGAGCAAACTTAAAAGCACGAGATGCTTTAGTCCAAAAGACTCCTTTAGTAAGTTCTTTGCATGATTAAGAAACAATGTTTTAGAAGCTAACAGTAAAATAAAATCTCATGAAACCTTGTGCAACAGCACCGTAAGATATGATATTTCACAATCTAACGCATGTTTGTTTTAACGTCGTTTCTGATTGGTTACGTCATTTAAATTTGCAAAGGTTAAATAACATATATACTAGTATATATATATAGTGTTTTAGTCATCGCATTTAAACATATTGTGCGTTAAAATAGGGTTAACTATTTAGTGATTTGATATTTGAACCCATTTTGAACCCAATCGTCTTGAATGTTTGTCAGAATGTTTGTTTTGATGAACTCTAGGTTAAGTTAGAAATTAAGTTTCGTAGTCAAGGACACCAGGTCAAATGATAAAATGTACATGTAACCTTGTGAACACTCTAGAGGCCACATTTGATGCCCAGTCATCTTGAAAATTGGTTAGAATGCTTATGCCTGGATAAACTCTTGGTCAAGATCGAGAAAGGTGCGTGTGGTCAAAAGTCAATTTGATGTAGACCTTTTTACCTACTTTTTGTTTTTGAAGCTACAGTATTGAAATTGTGTGTGCAGTTTTACATGCAGATTTCAAAATTGTCCTCAATTGGCCGATCAGCTGACCTTGATCATGACTTGTTGACTTAGTTTCTTATCTTTTAGAGCAATGGTCCTTTGATCTTGAAATATTAAAAATATCTTTTTTGAATTCACTCTTCCATAGAAAATTATGAAGTGTACCTTCTTCATTATACATGTAAGTCATTGAATACTCAGTTGCAGAGAGATATAATCATAAAATTTCCTCAGGTTGCAACAATGACTAAGAGTGTCAAATATTTACTTCACTCAACACTGTGCACAATTTGAAAGAAAATCACATATTTCTAAAGTATGATCATAACTAGTTAATTTGCTATATAACTGTGCATGTTATAACTAGCTTTTGTAAAAATGTGTACAAAAACTATGTGTAAAGTTATTTGAATTTGTTCAGATTTCTACATATCAATATTTCTATTTTATCAAATTACAGTATGTGTATCATCAACCGAGATACTGTAGCAGTAGCAATTCAGTAGCCGATTTTGAAGTCCAGTCTTATTAATTAGTCCCAACTGCGAAAACACAGTACATTGTATCTCACATTCGATATCAGTAACTGTACCTGTATATCAGTAAATTGTCCCCTTTATTCGACTCCAACAATCGCATATCAAATGAGGTCATCGATGATGTCTGTATTTGTATAATATAACTAAATCTCACATGATAGATTAATTATTAGTCGTTATCGTTAATTAGATTTTGTGGAAGGATGTCAACATATATTTATTAGAGAATGTTCAGAACTCGGTCTTAAGAAAACTTGTAAATTTTCATTTTTCTTGGTGATTCCGACGTTACCACAAATTTGTCCATTTGCCTGTTGAAACACATACCGAAAAGATTAATATTACCCTGTCTTTGAATAATTTCCCTCAACAACTTTCCTTCCTTGCTCAGTTGTTGAACGCATGCAGAAGCATAACATGCAACATAGATATTTTCTTCACTGTCTGTAGTAACGGCCCAAGGACTAGTCAGATTTGTATCACTATACGAGAACACTAACTTTCCAGTGATATCAATACAGTGTAATTTGCTGTTATTATGAGACGAAATATAAAGGCAACTGAACTTGGTGTCAAAGGCAACATTATATGCATATGTTAAGATGTTCCCTCTAGCCGTGTCAAGAGTAATAGATCCTGCATCTCTGCCGTCAAGAAAGAACTTCTGTATCTTCCCATATGATCTTGACAGTGCAAAAAGCTGTTTACCCTTTCTGTTGAATGTGATCAACTCTGACTTAGAACTGGCAAGTACTCTAACATGTGACAGCTGATTCTTTTCTAGTTTAATAATATCGATTCTTGTTGGATTGTGGAAAGGCGACAGCAATTTCATCATTTTCTAGCTGAGCCAAAGCTGTTGGTCTACACGGACAGGTGTAAGATGAAAAGCATGCGCCGTTCCCTTCGCTGTATACATTTATTTTAGAATAATATTCAGACGCTATTATGATGCAGCTACCAATCCAAAGACAATATCTTGGCTCACATTTTTCTTTTATATCGAATTCCTTTAAATAAGTAACCGTCATGTTCTTAAAGTCTCTGTTGCTAGGGAGCGAAGGCAGGTCAGGCTCTGTTGTCACTTCCTGTACCTGAAAGAGATCGTGTATAGCCTCAGTCGCATCTTTACTTTGTCTAGCTTCGATTAAAGTCAGTGCAGTTGTGCTTGTTTTGTGATGAATATCTGATACCATTTCTTCGTAGTTCTTTACAAGTTTCTCCATTTCCCTTTCCAACAGAAACACGTGTGTTGCTGTACCCAGTTTCGATGTTTTCTTAAATCTTTCAGTCGCGCGTTTGATTTCGTCTTTCAACGTTTCTGCAGATTCTTTCTGTAAAGAACTCGCTTTAGACAGTTTTAATTTTCTTGACGACATTTCTGACAGGACCCGTTTTTCAAGTTTATCGTAAGCGTTATCAATATCTGCTTTAAATTGCCTTAGATGCCTCTTGACTTCTGCTTCTTTTGTGGCGAGTCCAAGGACGTAAGTTGATTCGTGTTCAATCAGTTCATCAGCTTGTTTTTCAATGACTTCAAGTCTTTTCTGAAAATTTATAGTAACTTCTTTCTTACTCACTTCGTCTGCAAGTGAAACCATATCTTCACATTTTCTGTGTGTAACAATGGCACACTCATTACAGCATAGCTCATTGTGATCTTTGCAGAGATATTTAACTTCTTCAGAACTGTGTTTTGGACACTTAGAAAGGTTAGCTAAATATTGGAATTCTTTCATATCCAAAGCATTCACAGTCTTCCCAAAGTCGGTTAGTTTATGACTTGATAATAGCTTACTTTTCTTGTGATGTCGTTTGCATTCTTCACATAGCTTTTCTGTACACTCATAACAATAGACAATAGCCTGGACCTTGATTTCCTCTCTCAAACATGGCTCACAATAGTTTTCTTTCGTATCCATCTTGGCGTCAGTGTCGTTTAAAATCGAAAGTAGAGTAAAGTTTATCGGGAAATTCTCCACCCACTTTTCTACAGTGTTAAACTTGACGTTATCAGTTTTCGTATCCGCCCTACATATAGGACAAAGTAACTTTTGCTTGCCAGATTTATCCAACAATTTCTGTATGTATCCAGTTAAACATAAATGACAGAATGTATGTAAACACGGTAAAGATCTCGGTGTTTCGTATGATTCTAAACAGATAGTACAATGAAAGAAATCCTTATTCACAAAAACGTGATCTGCCGTCGCCATATATAAGTTGATAATATTTAACACAGTCGATACAGTTTGGGGCTATACGTTTCATCCGCGCCGGCATACACCGGCGTACGCATGTCTTTCTGCCCGGGACACTAGGACTCGGTATACCGGCATATGCCGGCGTACGCCAGGTATTCGCCGTATATAAACCGGCGCGGCTGAAATGTATAGCCCCTAGACAACAAAATCAGCACATACTTTCGATTTATATTACCTTTTTTGACGGTTACTGCTTATTTTTCCTTTCTGTTGCATCATACAAATAATCGTTTCCAATCTTTATGCTCATATGAAGCCATTAACTTTATATTTTGATAATTGCAGTTAGAATAGCGTACTTAATAAAATTATGGGCCTATATACACAGTATAGGTACAGGATGAAATATACAATGTTTAAGTTTGATGGTCAAATACACATTTTCTAAATTTAAAATAAAAATTGAGGCGCAAAAAAAATAAAATAAGGTCTCATTCTAAATAGTCTAGGAAAGCCTTAGTAGCCTAATAACTGGGTGTTATCAGGGACTAGAATAGAAACATAGATAGATTGTATAATGATTAAACAATAGCTGTGTTAAATAAACAGTATGAATATTTTTACAGTAGATCTAGTACAAATTGGTAAATGCATATCACATATTTTATTTTGTCATATCAAATGAGTACTTTTATGTTATTTGTTGATATTTTCATATGTATTTATGAGTTTGATCTCGTAAATATTTTATTGTTTATACATGAGTAAATTTTGCTAATCAAATTAATTTGTTGTTCGAATGTTATTCAAGGTCTGATCAATAACTGGCCAAAATATCGGCAATGTTCTCGTAGACAACGGAACACATTTAAAGATACCCATGCCGTTAATGAATTGTGAGAATGTAATGTTAATGAATTTCAAAGTAACATTTTCAAATGTTCAGGTTGATTTCACGATGATGCGTTTCCAAAAAAGCTTACATTTAAGCAATCAGCTCATGATCTTCGCTGTTTAGAAGATAAAGAAATTTGCCACCTTCAGAAATGGAGGTTGGATTTCGAAAAAAAAACAAACAGTGTTCATATTGTTACATAGAAAAGGCAAATATCGTCGGATTTTAGCGATGGTAGCTTTCCGACAATAGGTAAGTTATATTGGTTTATACCAAATGAAATGGAATAATTTACGAAAGCCGCATTTACCCAACTGCAGAAATCGATGTTTGCTATTGTTTAAAAAAGTAACATTTTCAAATTGATACACAAAAGGTAAATGTGGTCGGATTTTCGAGTTTTTAAATATTCGTAAACTGCAGAATGTCAGCTTTCAAAGGGTTTATAAATTGTTTTGGTTAACAGAGTAAAGAAGATAAAAATAGGTAGGGCCGTAGTTTCTCACCCCCCGAAATCGATGTTAGCTATTGTTAAAAAAAAATAGCGATGTTCAAATTGATGTAGAAAATGTAAATGTAGTTGGATTTCAAAAATGTTTGCATGAATGTCAACTTTCCAACGTAGCGTAGGGTTATACTATATTTTGTAATTTGTTTTAGCCCAGTTAATAATAGAACAGCAAAGCTTCCAAAAGTGGCTTCGTTAAGAGGTAACTGGACCACAAAAATGAACAAAATAAGTCATATCTCAAAATGTTTGGGAGACTCTGAAGTTTACCGGACCGCCGGTGTAACGTTGTAAACTGACCCCCATAGAATAATGACCCCCCGGTCATTATTTTATATAGAATAGTGACTCCTTTCTATAAAATACTGACACCCCTTATAAAATAATGACCCCCACGATTTTATCTATAAAATATTGACCCCCACCTAACCTATTACTAACATACTCTATATCAATTCAAGTCACTGTCGTGTTTCTATTGCTTATATTTGTTGTTGTTGTTGTTGTTTCTGCTGCTGCTGCTGATGCTGCTGCTGCGTCTACAGCTGACACAACAGCAGTATAACTTAGAGGCCCCGCTAAGAAATAAGCGTACATCTATTGAAAATGAAATTTAAAATGGTTTTCATTTGAATTATCATTATTGTACTTAAAGAGAAGTATTACAATAATAGAAGATATACCTAAGTCGTTTTAAGGTTACTATAGAAATAGAGAGAACCGATATTTAGGCTGGAGGATAATTTGGTTTTGTTTACAAACAGTGTATTATCACAATTCATCATTTTGCCTTTGGAATCATGATATTATTAGGACCGGGTGTCATAATATTATGACCGGTGGTCATAATCGAAGATCATATTATTATGACCCCCGTAATAATAATATGACCGGGGGTCATAATATTATGACCCCCCGGTCATAATTTTATGACCCCGGTCAAGTTCGGTGAAGATCGCGTCAAAATGTGATTTCTAAAGCATTCACATGTTTTTTCTAAGATTTGACCTCGTGACCTAGTTTAGACCCCACATAACCCAGTTTCAAACGTGACCTAGATATCATTAAAATATTCATTTTGACCAAGTTTGGTGAGGATCAGGCAAAAATTGTGACCTTGTTTTTGACCCCACATGACCCAGACTTGACCTAGATTTTATAAAGGTTGATATTGTGACCAAGTTTGGTGATGATCGAGCCAAAAATGTAGCCTGTAAAAGTGGCTTGCCAGTCTTCTCTGACGTCGGGCGACGCCATACTGGTCGAAAAGTAAAGATAATCGTATTGCCATGATTCCTCGCTATGCATATACAATGAGACCTTCGGTTAATTGTGTATGTTTCAGATTTTTCGTATTCCATTTCGTTGCCTAGCAACGGGCTTTTTTTGTGCAACTGGTGAATATTTAAGAATTCTTTTGCATGAATTGCTTATTCTTTTTGTGCTAAATGATTTCTAAAACCACTTTTCGAATGCTCGTGAAAAGGGAAACATAATGATAATTATAAGTTTGTTATTGATAGCTCCATTAGTTTCACTGTGTGGGGCGTTTAAACCTAACAAAACGCGCAAATTTTGGGATGCAAAAGCATTACCATACACACTTTGGTGAGAGATTTGGTCTACGGAAATGATTCAAACCACTTGTCACTTACAGTGATTTTGCTTAAATATTTGGTTGGAGTTGCCGAGTGGTTAAGGTCGTTGACTCCTAATCCAGCGGCCCGGGTTCGATTCCCAGGCGGGAAGCTGGAAATTGTGAAACACATGTTTCCCACTCAACTAGAGGAGTTCTGGTAAGCAACCCAGCGTTACTGGATTGAAATCCAGGCATCCTCGCCGCCTAAAAACTAGCCAATTCTGGCTATCTAAAAGAGGGCGTTAAACTGAATATGAATAATATGAATATGAACAAATTTATGAAATAGAAAATAGGGGTATATATATATAAAAGAATATATAATTATAATATAAAAGATCTGAATCGTACAAAATGAAGGAGAGGTGTCCTTGTATATGAATACCAAATATCAGGGCAATACGATATCTTTACATTTCGACCATTATTACGCCGACCGACGTCAAAGAAGACTGGCAAACCACCTTAATGCACTCTGTTCA
This sequence comes from Saxidomus purpurata, assembly GCA_022818135.1. Classification (NCBI taxonomy): domain Eukaryota; kingdom Metazoa; phylum Mollusca; class Bivalvia; order Venerida; family Veneridae; genus Saxidomus; species Saxidomus purpurata. Next base: position 4,099,976 of record JAFMSR010000017.1, read on the forward strand.
TCGAATTGCGGTAGCATAACAACGCATCTTAAAAACCAGCTATACCGGCTGAGGCCGATGTTGTTGTTGTTGTTATTTCCCAGTTTTATGACCCTCCCGCCTCTTTACGGGAACATTATGGTGTGGACATACCAGCTTTACATGGTGGAGGAGGACCCCAGGTGCCCCTCCGGGCAATTTTCAGGCTCGGGCGGGCACCTGGGTAGAACCACCGACGTTCCGCAAGCTAGCTGGTTAGCTTCCTGACATGAAAGATCTTGACCGTGAGCCTCGGTGGCGTAATGATAGCGCGCTTGCTTATTAAAGCGGATAAGTCTCACCAAAGGGATATTGCTTCGCCGTATAAAACCTTTGCCAATAGAAACAGATGACCTAATGGAATGGGGATACATAAAAGGAATCCTTTTGCAACTTGAAACCCCTGCAACTTTCAAGGTACACGGTAGAACATACTTAGAACATAGATCACGAAACCCTTGCTTTAAAGGTGCATGACTTTTTGTTTAGAACATGTTTTAGATCTAAATCTTTTTGTTGCCTATAAAGGTATCATGCTTCAAGTATTTCAACAGGCTTAAGTTTTATTTTTCCAAGATTTTTCCCAGATTCGTTGAGATAGTACCTAACAGCCTCGTAACTTTGTGACATCGCATTATGTTACGCATACATGTATATAATTATTAATTTACCTTCTGTACAATGTAGTGTAAGCATTCTGGAACGAAATTTTAGAAGAAACATCATTTTCTTATTGCATCCTACATGTTGCACTAATTTCGTAATAGCATGGGCTCGCGGGCTCATTACGAAAAAATGCTATTGACGGTAAAATAGTTCATTTTCTGGAGTGCAAGATTGTAAAAAAGGCAATTCATAAAGCACAATGTTTTATGCCACCCCTGAAAGTGATGTCAAATACCCTTAACCTTCAATATGTCACCTATATGTCACTCATATATACTTCCAAAAATAGGCGAAACAGGTGTGGGGTAGCCCAGTGGTTTTATTACCTGTGACGCTCCTCGTCGTTAGAAATTATTCAAATTTCAGTATATTGTTGAAGAGACATCTTTCTTTGGATTTGGGGTATTTCAGGCGTTTTTAAGTAGAAAAAGTAAACAATTGTATCAATATAAGGCAAAAAATATGCAAATCGGTTGTGGGGAAGTCCCATGTTTTATGACCTGTGACGCCCATGACAATAAGATGTTGTTCGAATTTAAGGGCCATAACTCCCGAACAGGTGGAGCAAATCCATTTTTTTCTTTCTGCACAACTAGGCATCGGTAGTAGTAATCCCTGAAAGTTTGAATCAATTCCGTCCAATAATGAATGAAGAGTTGCGGTCACACAAAAAATGTTGCAAGTACGCACGCACGGACGCACGCACGGACGGGTGCCATTACCATATTCTCCTCCGATGCCTATCGGTGGGGATAATTATGTTGTAAGTGTACCTTACATGGGTTAGGGTTACGGTTTGGGTTAGGGGGTCGTTATTCTATAGGGGGTCACAATTCTATGTGAGGGTCATTTTTCTACGTGTGGGGAGTCACTATTCTATATAAAATAATGACCGGGGGGTCATTATTCTATGGGGGTCAGTTTACAACGTTACACCGGCATAAAATGCAAATTTTTGGTGCGGGCCGAGAAATCCAAGATGGCGTCCAAGATGGCCGCCGTTTTTCGATTTAGGTTGCTTTTTTAAAGGTCCGACTATAAAATAATTACTTAGAAGGAAGTTGCAAAAGAAGCACACAACTACATTAGCCAGGTCAAAAGGTCAAATTGACCAAAAAAATCACCATATTACCACATAATTTCCTCACATTATCAAAATATATAGGGTATAGCAGGTCATGTTTTATACTAACAATGACATATATACATGTGCTTTTACGCAACAACTATTTTGTGCAAATAAAATCGGTTGCCATGGAGATATATAATACGGCGTCCAAAATGGCGGCCCCTGTTCTATTCATAGTTCATGTAAACAAAAAAATGTTAAATATGCGCTGCAAATGAAACACAAAAATACTTGCAGTAAAGTTATGTAAATTGATATTTTAATTTTGAGTTTCATTCAAGGTCACAATCAAGGTCATATTTAAGGTCTCAAGGCCAAATTAACCAAATATTCACCATTTTACCACATTATTTCTTCAAATTATTAAAAAGATAGGATAAAGGAAGCCATATTTTGTATAATTATAGTGCAAGTGTTATATGTTTATTTTGCAGCACATATTTTATTTTGATTTTCATTCAAGGTCATAATAATAATATAATAATATAATATTATTATATAATAATTATAGGTCAAAAGGCCAAATTGACCAAATATTCACCATTTTACTACATTGTTTCTTCAAATCATTATGAAAACATCGGATAAAGATAGCCATATTTTGCATAATTATACTGCAAGTGTTTTTATGCTTATTTTGCAGCACATATTTTATTTTGAGTTCAATTTAAGGTTACTATCAATGTCATATCCAAGGTTAAAAGGTCAAATTGACTAAATATTCAATATTTTACTACATTATTTCTTCAAATTATTAAAAAGGAAAGGCATATTTTGCATAATTATACTGCAAGTGTTTTTATGTTTCTCTTGCAGCTCATATTTTATTTTGATTTTTATTCAAGGCCACTATCAACCCAAACCTGCAAACTAGGATGCTTTACTCATCATCAATTTAAACACAAATTTCTTTACTTCAATACCGAAAAATGAACCGCATATATCACAACATGTAACACAATTAATGGAGTTGTTCTTGGGTCTGAACAACATCTTGACCAGAGATGCGTGGTGTCATGTCAGTAACGAGAGATAGTAGTGGTGTACCAATAAAACTAATACATCTGTGTCGGGGCTACGTATCAGCAGCTTTTGAACCACGTCACCTGCAACATATTTTGTATGTAGCAAAATTACAGCTTCTTAGCTTGTAAATACAGTCCAACCTCTCAACAACACCTCTGAGGAGCAAAAAACCTCTCCACAAAGACAGATGTGTTATTTCCCAAAGCAGTTGTATGTATATCTGAACAAATTAACCTACCCAGAGCCACAACCTCTCCAGTCACCAAACAAAAAATGATATTCCCTTTGGTGTTGTTGTGGAGAGGTTGGACTGTAGGTCTGAAACATATGAAACCAGCTCACCCAGACTACCACTTACAACATTAATCTGTTCATCTGAAAGAACACTAACTTAGCTTTGAGCAAGATAAATGGTGTAGAACTTAGCAAGTTCTTTCTTAAAGTTAGTGTTACCGATGCCTGCTTCCAGTCTGCTATTGGCATTTCTGGTTGAAAAACAAATGTTTTCCCGACTGATCTTCACCTCATTTCATTGATATCTGTGATTTAGCACTTTGATCAAAATATATATCAAGTACCACATGTATTTGAAGGGAACTTTTACTTTTTAATAAGACATATTGCCAAAATGAACTGGCGATGTCCTTGTACACTATACGACACTGGTTCACTACTTGAAGCATTTGTATCATCGCCACACCATCATATATTACACAGTCAGCTTTCTTTATTGAAATCATATCGCCACTATCTGTAATAAGACTAGGAGGTACTACGGCATAATCCATAACTCTCTAAAAGGGAACTTTTCTATAGGCAAGCAGATAATATATACATCTCTACCCCATTAATTCAATTCGATTGGGATACAAGAAAAAATGTGATACTATGTATCACAGCGGACCTAGACACAAAGCTTTTATGTAAATATTTTGAAATTTGAGATGCAAATAAACTTTTCAGACATTATAACAGAGACAGAATAAATTTATATTCTAGGTTCATGTAAAGCAAATACTTGACTATCTGGTTTGTGCATTTACAGTTTAGTAACTCTTTCTCATTTCCAGCCTATCATTTATGATTTAAAAAGAAACAAAATCATATTCATGAAAAAACTTTAAATAGTGTTTATGCTCTTTCCGTTTTTTTCATTAGATTGTATATACGAGCCCTATTTTCATTCAGCGTTAATGAAAACAAAGTTAACGCAGCAATATTATAATATGTTCTACGCTATGTTCCATTAAGGTAATTCTCAGAATATACAATACTAATCCTGCTTCCATCCTCACAAAATAGTTTGCAGTCGAAATGTTTGTAAACAAAATAACGCACATTTTTACGATTGCTAAAAGTATCGTTACCGATCAATTACTTAAATTGGGCTACCTGTCAGTTTATTGCTGTACAGTCCTACAAAAATGTGCCTTGGACCTGCTAGATTTCAGCAAGGGCTTATCAGTGTAACTAATCACTGGTTACAGTAAACACCTCATAAAACCCCAGGAACCTGCTGTGCTGACCAACTAGCCTCACATTCATTGCCAGATGTTATATTTGAGAATTCATTGACCTTTATTCTAGTACTTGTGCAAAATAACTGGAGAGAAAATACATTTATGAGATTCATTTGTTTTTTGCTAAAAGTCAGAGACATCTCTGTAAATTATATTTCTGTTAACAGAGATATCTCTCACGTTTTTAAAGATATCTCCCAAAACTTGAGCTATTTTTTAATGTTAAAAAGATATATTTCAATGAAATAGAGATATCTTTCAATGTAATAAAGATATCTCTGTACTTAACAGAGATATATCTACTACATTAAGACATCTATGAGAGGAAGATATACATAGTCATGTATCTGTATAAGATAGAAAATATCTCTGTAAGTAAAAGAGATATTTTTTGGATTTAATGAGATATTTTTCTGAAGTACAAAGACCTGTAAGCGTGAAAGAGATATCTCTTTTTACCGGTATAATGAAATATATCTCTTTAATATAAGAGATAACATCTTTTACTATTTCATTAAAACAAAGATATATATCTGATTCCATACAGATATCTTCTTGAATAAGGGAGATGTCTCTAAAAATCAGAGACATCTCTGTAAACTATTGTAGCTTTTGGCGTTTTGGCACAAACTTGTAAATATTTTGTGTGAAAAAAAAAATGTTTTAAAGTCCTTGACTTGTCAAATCAAGATAAAGGAAATTGGAAAAGAATTGTTCAAATTTATTAGAAAAACACTAAATTAATCAAGTGAAATAAAGAAATATATCTTACACTTTGTTATTTGTGACATAGTTTCACTTAAATTTCCTAAATCAAGAGAAATGTTGATACATACATACTACTGCAGCAATGCTCAAACAGATTGCACGGAGAATTATAACTAGATTGACCCTCTGTAATTTGATAGGGCTATTAATGTCCGATCAGATGGTGTTTAGGTCATATATCAGGGAGGTGTTTATTGCTACAATTCCATGCTGATGATTACCTGGCTGATAGAAATTCTTGGGAAATAAGGGAGTTTGGCACATTTTTGTAGGTCTGTATACTGTCAGTGACTGTACAATGATACCATTCAAAAACAAATGAAGTGTAATTGTAAATTTTAAACTATAAAAATTGAGTCACATAATGGACCCGATACCGGAAGATAGTGGCATATTTGACCGATATCGGTTTTTATACTGGCCGAAAAATAAAAACTTTTTACTACTTATTAGACGTTACATAAGCATATAAAATAATTTGACGTTTTACATGGATAAAAGATAGAAATATCAATTTTTTGACAATTTTAAAGCTACACAATGAACAGTGGTTTAACCCATTCTTTATCGTAACTTCCTAGGCGATTTTCATAACAGTTTGTTCAAAGAACTATACACTACTTCACCTACATGTTACATTTTCCAACCACGTATTAAATATAGCGGGCCGCTGCTGCGGCCCGCAATAATTTGATATATATTTTATACCGGTTATATCAAAGTACTAAATCACAGACACAAATGAAATGAGGTGATGATCAGTCGGAATAAAACATTTGTTATTCAACCAGAATGCCAATGTTTGATTTACATTTGCCAGTCTTTAGCTTACTGTTCATTGTTTTAGTATCAACCTTTGGAACATGGTCATGAAAATTGGTCTTACATAAATGTTTACCCGGGTGTATCACTCATTTCTCCTCAACAAACTTAATTGTCAAGACAGTCAGAACCCCTCGTGTAACAGCTAAGTTATTTAAACTTGTTTCAGCTGCAGGTCATACAGAGACACCAGTAGCAAAATTTTCTAGGGAATGTTAAAAACATTGACCAAGGCATACTTGTTCAAACATTTGCTTTATTTTCTTTATGTTTTCATCATACGTCCTTTTGTAAGATGTATTGTCAGTGTGATGGATAGTACTAGACTTTTCACCTTTACCAAGACCTTTTAGGACATATGTGTTAGAACTGGCGGTTAGTGGTCGTGAGAGTAATCATCTACCCAAGGAACCATTTCGATGGGTAACATCAACAATGTCACCACTGACTTTATAGACTTCAATGTAATAATCAATTCACACAAAATTAAACCTACCATCTGTCAATTTGGCAACAAAATTACCATTTATAAAACTCATATATGACATGTTCTTCTCTCAGATAATCATTCCAAAATTGGAATGTTGAGAAAACCTAATAACCTTTCTGTCGGAATTCTGTAAGCATTGTAACAACAGAAGTTTTCAGGTAAGAAAGCACATAGGACAATTTTTCGCGACGCAGTTTGAGAGAAGGCGACTACAGTATGTCATACTTTATCATGAAAAATGCTCTCATGCTTTGGTCTAAATCCTTTCCAGCCAATATTTGCTTAACTGTGTTACGTTCAAACACATTAGAGCCTGAGAGCTATTCCTTCAGACCTGCATCGCCATAAAGGTAACCAATACGGCGAAAACAGACATCAGGAAATGTACCTCCCCCCAGCCCCTACTGGAATCATACCATAAAGTTTGGACAGCTTTAATGTTCTTCCGCACTTTGCCTGATATATACTTTTATGTGTTTCTATTGCGCCTTACGCTTTCATTGATATTTTATACATGGACAAGGAAAAGAGCCTGCTATAGCTGAATAGGGCGGCCATTTTGTATACCATCTTTCAAGTCTCCACGGCAACCGGTTTTATTCGTGGGTAGGTAAAAGCGCATATATAGATGTCATTACTAGTATTAAACATGAATTTCTTTATCATATGTTTTTTTTAAAAGAAATAATGTAATAAAATGTAGTTTGTTGGTCAGTTTGACCTTTTGGGGTTTGAATATTACATTGATAGTGATCTTGAGCAAAACTCAAAATATAGTATTTCTTTTGCATATTCATACTGCAAATGCTTCTTTTGCAGCTAATATTAAACAATTGTTTTATACATGAACTATGAAAAGGACCTGCTATAGTTGAAAAGGGCGGCTATTTTGGATACCATCTTATATATCTCCATGGCAACCGATTTTATTATATTATTTCTTTTGCATTATTCATAATGCAAATGGTTTCCGTGTTTTTTTGCAACTCAGGTCTTGACAATTGTTTTCATATATTAACTACGAAAAAGAACATGGTTATAATAGCTTAAAAGTGTGGCCATTTTTGACGCCACATTATTATATCTCCATGGCAACCGATATTATTTGCACAAAATGGTTGTTACGTAAAAGCACATGTATATATGTCATTATTAGTATCAAAAATTAATTGCTATACCCTATATATTTTGATAATTTGAGAACCTTATGTGACCTAGATAATGACCTAGAGCCAAAATCAAAATATCATATTTCTTTTGCATATTCATAGTGCAAATGGTTTTTGTGCATCTTTTGCAGATAATATTTAACAATTGTTTTTATACATGAATTATGAAAAGAACAGGCTACAGCTGAAAAGGGCCGCCATTTTGGACGCTGTATTATATATCTCCATGGCAACCGATTTTATTTGCACAAAATGGTTGTTGCGTAAAAGCACATGTATATATGTCATTGTTAGTATAAAACATGACCTGATATAACCTATATATTTTGATAATGTTAGGAAATTATGTGGTAATATGGTGATTTTTGGGTTAATTTGACCTTTTGACCTTGAATTTGACCTTGATAATGACCTTGTATGAAACTCCAAATGTCATATTTATTTTGCACATTTATATGGCTAATGTATTTGTGTGCTTCTTTTGCAGCTTCCTTTTAAGTAATTATTTTATAGTCGGACCTTTAAAAAAGCAACCGAAATCGAAAAACGGCGACCATCTTGGACGTCATCTTGGATTTCTCAGCCGGCACCAAAAATTTGCATTTTATGCCGGCGGTCCGGTAAACATCAGAGTCTCCCAAACATTTTGATATATGACTCATTTTGTTCATTTTTGTGGCCCAGTGATATCCTGAACATGGTGTTTTGCTGCTCTACTATAATTGATAAACTCAATAACTAAAACCCAGAAGCAGTGTTGCCTTAAGAACATAATACAAATATATGAAACACTCTGTAGTGTACTTTTGTAATGTCAATACTCAAAGCTCGTGCAGTAATACTACATATCTCCAGCATCACGTAATTAATGAGGTGGATGTACACTAGTTCAATTGTTTATTGCCTTAATTTGTCACCGTAAGTACTTAATCATGCCTAACCGACCGATTTTCCGACCGTATATAACATTTTGGTTCATTCGCGCTAGCTTTGTTGAACCGTAATTTTCACACATACGAATCCGTCACAACGAAATAATTAAAATGAACAATGCATAAACATGTTTGTCAACCATTTGCCTGATATTCGTAGATATTCGTAGAGCCAGTGATTCATAAGTTAATAAGAAAGAATGAAAGACTTCTTCTATCAAGTAAAGGTACTGATCGTCGGGATAAGAATCTTACATTTAAAGGTAGATGGTCAACAAAGGCACAGAAATATGCATGACACATGGAACACCAATATAGATATGTGGCTAATAAAGGATAATTTTCTTAGAGAAAGGTATGATTCATGGGATCTTAGAAACAGATACTATTTTTACAGAAAATATGCCTATTAAGAGCTGTAAAAGCCAGAAATTGTAGCCAATAGTATTCTCTAATAGAAAAATAATTAAGACAGGTCCTGTCCGTCTGTACGCCATAAATGAACTGTAAATATACTGTTAATTTTCGAGACAAATTGGGTTTCTTCCTTTTCAGAAGCTTGTACAAAACAATTGAGAGAAGTATAGACTTTTAATATGTTGTAATATGTGCTCTGAGGCTTTAGTATATTGGCAAAGTAGAATTCATTTCTTATTCGACAGGCTTTCATTATGTCCCGGTTTTTACATCACGTGGCGCCCTCTGTTATCAAAATGTAGAACTGTCATGCTAGTTCCCGGCTTCTATAATATATATGTTCTTTATGTTTAATGATATGTGCCTTATGACCTCTTTGAAATGTAAATTGCATTCACGGACTTGGATAATGTGTTGCCCAATATAGATCTAGCACAATGGTAATAATATATGAGCACATTGAATCTACAACATACACCTTTCATCATAATACATTTCATGTAGTATCATGAAATTTAAAATGTGTGCATGCATAAATCACTTGCTCAAATAAACAAACAGTAAGCCATGCCATTAACATACTTGCAATTTTTACATTAATGCTCTTCCATAAATAAATCCTCATTGTGGTATCATGTCTAGATGAAGTCCTCATTGTGGTATCATGCCTAGATCAAATCCTCATTGTGGTATCATGTCTAGATGAAGTCCTCATTGTCGTATCATGTCTAGATGAAGTCCTCATTGTGGTATCATGTCTAGATGAAGTCCTCATTGTCGTATCATCTCTAGATGAAGTCCTCATTGTGGTATCATGTCTAGATGAAGTCCTCATTGTGGTATCATGCCTAGATCAAGTCCTCATTGTGGTATCATGCCTAGATCAAGTCCTCATTGTGGTATCATGTCTAGATCAAGTCCTCATTGTGGTATCATGTCAAGATCAAGTCCTCATTGTGGTATCATGCCTAGATGAAGTCCTCATTGTGGTATCATATCTAGATCAAGTCCTCATTGTGGTATCATGTCTAGATGAAGTCCTCATTGTGGTATCATGCCTAGATCAAGTCCTCATTGTGGTATCATGCCTAGATCAAGTCCTCATTGTGGCATCATGCCTAGATCAAATCCTCATTGTGGTATCATGTCTAGACGAAGTCCTCATTGTGGTATCATGTCTAGATGAAGTCCTCATTGTGGTATCATGTCTAGATGAAGTCCTCATTGTGGTATCAAGTCAAAATCAAGTCCTCATTGTGGTATCATGCCTAGATCAAGTCCTCATTGTGGTATCATTTCTAGATCAAGTCCTCATTGTGGTATCATGTCTAGATGAAGTCCTCATTGTGGTATCATGTCAAGATCAAGTCCTCATTGTGGTATCATGTCTAGATGAAGTCCTCATTGTGGTATCATGCCTAGATCAAGTCCTCATTGTGGTATCATGTCTAGATGAAGTCCTCATTGTGGTATCATGCCTAGATCAAGTCCTCATTGTGGTATCATGCCTAGATCAAGTTCTCATTGTGGTATCATGTCTAGATCAAGTCCTCATTGTGGTATCATGCCTAGATCAAGTCCTCATTGTGGTATCATGTCAAGATCAAGTCCTCATTGTGGTATCATGCCTAGATCAAGTCCTCATTGTGGTATCATGTCTAGATGAAGTCCTCATTGTGGTATCATGCCTAGATCAAGTCCTCATTGTGGTATCATGCCTAGATCAAGTCCTCATTGTGGTATCATGCCTAGATGAAGTCCTCATTGTGGTATCATGCCTAGATGAAGTCCTGATTGTGGTATCATATCTAGATGAAGTCCTCATTGTGGTATCATGTCTAGATGAAGTCCTCATTGTGGTATCATGTCAAGATCAAGTCCTCATTGTGGTATCATGCCTAGATCAAGTCCTCATTGTGGTATCATTTCTAGATCAAGTCCTCATTGTGGTATCATGTCTAGATGAAGTCCTCATTGTGGTATCATGTCAAGATCAAGTCCTCATTGTTGTATCATGTCTAGATGAAGTCCTCATTGTGGTATCATGCCTAGATCAAGTCCTCATTGTGGTATCATGTCTAGATGAAGTCCTCATTGTGGTATCATGCCTAGATCAAGTCCTCATTGTGGTATCATGCCTAGATCAAGTTCTCATTGTGGTATCATGTCTAGATCAAGTCCTCATTGTGGTATCATGCCTAGATCAAGTCCTCATTGTGGTATCATGTCTAGATCAAATCCTCATTGTGGTATCATGTCTAGATGAAGTCCTCATTGTGGTATCATGTCTAGATGAAGTCCTCATTGTGGTATCATGTCTAGATCAAATATTTTAAATACTGATGGAAGGCGATTATTTTTATCTTACAAAATTTGTTAAGATTTAGACGTTTTAAGCATTTTATAATAGTCCGCACATTAGAACATGCATCATTTAATAATTGCATGTATACCGGTATATATAAACACGATTCAAACATTTGTCAGCAACTATTTTTTCTTATATTTTATTTTTTCTTTGCATGTTCTGCTCTCAGTCCTAATTTATTCCTTTACGCATCAAACTCAGCTCCGTTTTTAGCTCGCCTGAGCACGAAGTGCACTAGCGTGAGCGATTGATGTCCGTCGTCTGTCTGTACTCTGCAACAGAAGCTATATGTTTTCACTGGATCTTCAAGAAACTTGTTCCGAATGAGTATCTTCATGAAAATCGAGTATGAGTCATAGGTTACCAGGTTAAGTCATGAAAACCTTGTGTATGCAACAGACGCTGAATAATTCATTGGATCTTCGTGGCACATGTTAGATTGAGTAATGTGATGAAATCTAAGTCGAGTTTGAAGGCTGATCATCTCGAATACAAAATTAGGTCACCAGGTCGAATCATAGAAAAAAAACTTGTGCATGCAATTGAGGCTGCATTTTTCATTACATCTTCGTGACAGATGTCAGAATGAGTGTTTTGATGCAATCTATGCCGACTTCTAAAATTGGTCATCTCAGGTAAAAAACGTTGTTTAGACTCTAGGGGCCTCATTTAACCACCAGTCATTATAGAAAATGGTCAAAGTGATTGTTTCGATGGTCTCTTGGCCAGATTCGTGACTGGGTCACAAGTGGTCAAAAACTAGGTCACAAGGTCAAATTAAAAGAAAACCTTGTTAACACTGTAGAGGCCACATTTGATACCATATTTGCATGAAAATTGGTCAGAATGTTTGTCTTAATATTTCAAATCTTAGTCGGCTAGGATGAGTAACTAGGTCTACATGGCAAATTATAGGAAAAGCTTGTGAACATGATACAGCACATCATGCATTCAGTCATCATGAAAATATATCAGAAGTTTTTTCTTTATGAGCAATGGCACTCAGGTGAGCGATATTAGGTCATCATGGCCCGTTTGTTTACTATAAAGGGGTAGTCAATCTAATTCGGCGCGAACCTAAGAAATATTGATTATGTGTCAACTCAACCACGTCACATACACGAAATACAGGTTTTACAGAAAATCTAAATCGCGTGGGCTTTGCTGATCTGCGTTTATAAGATTTGTTTTAATTTCACCGATCCATATAAATTGCGTATATAAATGAATTTAATTGTTGTAAGCGTTTGTCAATACATTTTCAGTTACGTCACTGTCACACTATCCCACATGCATTGTAGTAAATAGTTTGACAGTAACATAACATATCTATGTACAGTACACTTAGTATATAACGACTCCGGATATAGCGAAATTCCGGTTATAACGAACATTTTTTTTTGGGGGACCGAGTTTTTTCTTTCTTTATTTTTATATGAAAACGTTATCTGGATATAACAAACTTCGGATGGGCGTTCCCGTGGTGTGGGGGGGCCCATGCTGAAAAAATGAACCATCTGAACTGAATGAAAAAAAAAAAGCACAGGGAAACAATGACATCCTGACCTGGGCCTTTAGACTGAGAGACGACCTGTCCGTCTTATCCTCTCAGAAAAAAGTGTGATGCAAAAGAGAAAACACCGCATACACACAATATAAGAAACTTCGGATATTAGGAACACGTTTTAATGGTCCGAAGGAGTTCGTTATAAACAGAGTTTACTGTATATTAATGTAGAACAAGCGTTTACAACCATTGCAGTAAAAGTAAGATCGTTCGTAAAAGAAAGATCATATTCTCCTTAAAAAAGTTACCACTGTACTAACTTATGTATCACAAAATAAAACTGAGCTCTTCGCGGCGTGACTGTCGTATTATCCTGTACGTACCGTATGCTATTTATTTTCCAATTTGTTTATGTATGTTGCATATGATAAATATGCTTGGTGTTATATATTGCCGTTTTTTGTCGAGGTGTATTGTACTGTTTTTGTCTTGGTTTCTATTAAGAACGCTAACCAACCTAATTATATAGAACTCTGACAAGATACTCACGTTCTAGAACACATGTTGTGTAATTGGTATGAAGGTTAATTAACACTGTGTTGTGTTGTTTCCATTCTAACATAGGGAAATAATTGTGTACAAATGTATATGATATATACTTCTACATTGATGAAGGATATAAAGATTAATACCATTCTCAAGGAAAAGTAACAGTGAATTTGACCTTAATCCCAGTGACCTTAAATGCAATATCAATCACCTTTGTTCTTGTACACTAGCTTCGTAGCAAGTGTCATTGCAATATTCCTTGTTTAGTAAGTGAGCTAAAATAAATATTTAAATATTTATATTATCATCTGCTCCAAATGTGCAAAACATAAAACAGTTAGGACGCCATATCAACTTTCCATACACCAAGTTTGGTTGAAATACGTCATTCCAAACGTAAGTTAATGCCCATAAATGTGTAAAACATTTTTCCGTTTTGTGGGTTGGAGTAATTATAAGAATTGGAAATACTGTAAAAAAATCCACAAATCAACAAGGATAAATTGAAAAATGGGAATAGATCTGACAATTGAATTTTAAAGGTAAAAGAACGTATAAGATTGAAAGAAGGGCATGTTACTGAGTAATTACTTAAGCTTTTGTGATGGGGTGGGCGTTTCGTGCATCTCGTTTGTCCTTGTACATACTTAATTTCCTTAGGTAGAACCCTCCTCACCTTACTAAGCGTATTCTAAATTTTAACTAGATCTTAGTAAAAAAACTAAAATAAATTGAGGTTACTACAAGAGTTGGGACGTGTCTCCACGAAGTTTAACTACAGCCAAGTTTGGGACGTGTCTCAGAAGGTTAACTACAAGCCAGTTGGTGACGTGTCTCCGATGTTAACTACAAGCCATGTTTGGTGAGTGCCCCGGGGGTGGGCGTGTCTCCACGAAGTTTACACAAGCCAAGTTTGGTGACGTGTCTCCACGAAGGTTAACTACAAGCCAAGTTTGGTGACGTAAGTCTCCACGAAGGTTAACTACAAGCCAAGTTTGGTGACGTAAGTCAATTTGAACCAAGTGTTTGATTCCGCCTCCATAGTCGAGTGATTAGAGTCGTTGAGTAGATCACTTTAACCTCTCATAGATTGATGGTCATGGGTTCGAGCCCTGCTACCGACTAAAGTATATCTCTTTATGTTCTTCTTACGAAGGATAGGAGTCTAGTACTGTTCCTTCCCAGGAACTATGATTAGATAAACTGACCGCCTGTAAACATGACCAAAATATGGTTGGAACGGACGTTAAACGCATACATCAATAACAAATACAAATCATAGCTTACTACCGAATACCCTACCCAAACAACGATGTTCCCTAGCAGTATTTCATTGAAATTCTAGGTAAAAAAGTATTTAATTGAAATTCTAGGTAAAAAAAAATGTCTCATTGAAATTCTAGGTCAAAAAGTATCTCATTGAAATTCTACATAAAAAATGTCACATTGAAATTCTAGGTAAATAAATGTCTTATTGAAATTCTAGGTCAAAAAGTATCTCATTGAAATTCTAGATAAAAAAATGTCTCATTGAAATTCTAGGTAAAAATAGTACCTCAATAAAATTCTAGGGCAAAAAGTACATGGCATGCACAGTTGCATCGGTAGAAATGTTTTCACATTTTTTAATAAACTTTCGGTCCTTCGCGACAGGATTCTCTTTTGATTATGATCAATGGTAAAGTAGGTATAACCATGCTAGAGAGTGTGGGCTTCCGAATGATGATGTGATTGTCGTTTGACGTCTAGTATGGTCGTTTTGTTTTGCTTAATTACAGTCTTAATCAAATTTTATTAAACGTCATGTTAGTACCAACATAGAGCATGCCGTAGAAAGAACTATGAACATTTTTGTTTTCAGTTTTATCCACTTTTTCATTGTATGTGTTGTTCTTGCTGCATATATGCTAATCTATTGAAATCAAATATGTTTAAACTATACTCGAGCAGGAGTTTTTTATTTAAAGGATAACATAATTTCAACAGGAAAGACGAGGAACTGTCCGAACGTTTGGGAAAAGCCACAAAGCTGATATTTGAGATATATGTGCAACTTTTATCTTAAGATGTCGTGCTGATCGATACATGACTTGTATAGGTCACTTTAAATGACGTGCTGATCGATACCTATCTTGTATAGATCACTCACAAATGACGTGCTGATCGATACCTGTCTTGTATAGGTCACTAACAAAGACGTGCTGATCGATACCTGTAATGTATAGGCCACTTAAAATGATAAAATGACGTGCTGATCGATACCTGTCTTGTATAGGTCACTAACAAAGACGTGCTGATCGATACCTGTAATGTATAGGCCACTTAAAATGATAAAATGACGTGCTGATCGATACCTGTCTTGTATAGGTCACTAACAAAGACGTGCTGATCGATACCTGTAATGTATAGGCCACTTAAAATGATAAAATG
This sequence comes from Saxidomus purpurata, assembly GCA_022818135.1. NCBI lineage: Eukaryota > Metazoa > Mollusca > Bivalvia > Venerida > Veneridae > Saxidomus > Saxidomus purpurata. The sequence continues at coordinate 4,115,787 of JAFMSR010000017.1, forward strand.
ACGTGCTGATCGAAACCTGTATTGTATAGGTCACTAACAACGACGTGCTCATCGATACCTGTAATGTATAGGCCACTTAAAATGACCTGCTGATCGATACCTGTAATGTATAGGTCACTTACAAATGACGTGCTGATCGATACCTGTATTGTATAGGTCACTAACAAATGACGTGCTGATCGATACCTGTATTGTATAGGCCACTTAAAATGACGTGCTGATCGATACCTGTATTGTATAGGCCACTTAAAATGACGTGCTGATCGATACCTGTCTTGTATAGGTCACTTACAAATGACGTGCTGATCGATGCCTATATTGTATAGGCCGCTTAAAATGACATGCTGATCGATACCTGTCTTGTATAGGCCGCTTGAAATGACGGGCTGATCGATACCTGCAATGTATAGGCCGCTTAAAATGACGTGTATCGATACCTATTTATAGGTCACACAAATGACGGCTGATCGATACCTGTATTGTTAGGCCACTTAAAATGACGTGTGATCGATACCTGTCTTGTATAGGCCACTAAAAGAGTGCTGATCGATACCGTAATGATAGGCCACTTAAAAGACGGCTGATCGATACCTGTAATGTATAGGTCACTTACAAATGACGTGCTGATCGATGCCTATATTGTATAGGCCGCTTAAAATGACATGCTGATCGATACCTGTCTTGTATAGGCCGCTTGAAATGACGGGCTGATCGATACCTGCAATGTATAGGCCGCTTAAAATGACGTGACTATACATTACAGGTATCGATCAGCACGTCACTTTTAAGTGACCTATACATTACAGGTATCGATCAGCACGTCATTTTAAGCGGCCTATACAACACAGGTATCGATCAGCATGTCACTTGTTAGTCACCTATACATTACAGGTATCGATCAGCACGTCATTTTAAGTGGCCTATCGATCACTTACAAATGACGTGCTGATCGATGCCTATATTTTATAGGCCGCTTAAAATGACATGCTGATCGATACCTGTATTGTATAGGCCGCTTGAAATGACGGGCTGATCGATACCTGTCTTGTATAGGCCACTTAAAATGACGTGCTGATCGATACCTGTAATGTATAGGTCATTTACAAGTGACGTGCTGATCGATACCTGTATTGTATAGGCCGCTTAAAATGACGTGCTGATCGAAACCTGTATTGTATAGGCCACTTAAAATGACGTTCTGATCGATACCTGTAATGTATAGGTCACTTACAAATGACGTGCTGATCGATGCCTATATTGTATAGGCCGCTTAAAATGACGTGCTGATCGATACCTGTAATGTATAGGCCGCTTAAAATGACGTGCTCATCGATACCAGTATTGTATATGCCGCTTAAAATGACGTGCTGATCGATACCTGTATTGTATAGGCCACTTAAAATGATGTGCTGATCGATACCAGTCTTGTATAGATCACTTACAAATGAGTTGCTGATCGATACCTGTCTTGTAAAGGCCACTTAAATTGACGTGCTGATCGATACCTGTCTTGTATAGATCACTTACAAATGAGTTGCTGATCGATTCCTGTCTTGTATAGGTCACTTACAAATGACGTGCTGATCGATTCCTTTCTTGTATACATCACTTACAAATGAGTTGCTGATCGATACCTGTCTTGTATAGGTCACTTACAAATGACGTGCTGATCGATTCCTGTCTTGTATAGGTCACTTACAAATGACGTGCTGATCGATTCCTTTCTTGTATACATCACTTACAAATGAGTTGCTGATCGATACCTGTCTTGTATAGGTCACTTACAAATGACGTGCTGATCGATTCCTGTCTTGTATAGATCACTTACAAATGAGTTGCTGATCGATACCTGTCTCGTATAGCTCACTTACAACGTTATCATATCCGCAGCAAGTTTCGAGGCGTGTTTAGAAAGATTGGCTTCAAAATTTTCTAATATTAAGCGATATCATAAGACATATTTAATGTTTGTATATTTCAAGTATCGTACGGGCTACAGTCACCATAGCAACTCAATATTGAAATCAGATAAGGAAGAACTATATTATACTTTTATTTTATCTACAATCTTTTAACATTTTTAACATTTATGTTTTCGGCATTGAATAATTTGAAGTGTTCTGGAAGGGTTTTCGTGTGTTTTTGTGGCAGGTCATAAATACAGTCTACTTTGCCTAAAGTCATTGCTGTTTCCAGAGCTGTATTCAACATATATTTAGAACATATTCTGTGTTACTGAAATGTAAAACTGTCCGTATTATTTTTTCTTTATATTTTTATTATTTTGTCTAGGTCTTAAAATATAATTACTCAGTCTGGGTTCATTTTAAGCGAGTTGCACCTCGAATAGTACATAAATGCAGTCAATCACGTCTTACATTGTATAAACATACTTCATGTTGCTTGCAGTTATGTGATTGTATCATAGTGAACGAGAATAAAATACTATGGAAACAGCTGCTATACCACGCTGCGAATTTTCCGCTGACGTTACTATAGCGATTACGAGTAAAGAACGTACTTTTGCTCAAAAACTAATATATGTATATACGATAAGTACCATGTATGGCTCTTAAAGTTCTTTCTACTGCGGAAGTACAAAATACAACAGTCAAAGTAATTGTTGGCATTAGTGTTTAATTGTTGTTGTTGTTGCTGTCCTTGGTCATTTTAACAGGCGGACAGTTTACCTAACAATCGTTCATGGGTAGAACCAGTACTCCGATCCTCCGTAAGAAACTGCCAATTTTCTCTACAGAGACATGGTCGGTAGCAGGGCGCGAAACCATGGCCCTCAATCTATATAATGTTTATTAAAGTCTCTTCCATTTACAATACAGCATAAGAACTCATACATAAAACATAAAATAAGTAAATGGTCATTCCATGTAGAATTATAAGAGACTACAAATACATTTCACTTATACATAAAACATTCATTAATTAAAACACATATTCCATTTGATAAAAAGGAAATGGTTCATTGTTTATAACAATATACCAAGTATGTGGTAAGTATATGAGTGAGGAATACATTTCAATAGTCTGGGAATGACTACCTAATAAAATACCCTCACTAATACACCTTACCCACTACAAGCATATTATGATAAAATAATTTCTAAACGTTTGAAAAGCTGGTATTAGTCTACAATTCTAGTTTATTTGATAGCTTAAAATTTTTAACCAAGCATCAGAATATTAAATTTCATCCTGAAGTCTAGACGTTACCACTAGTTTATTAAATATATATTAAAAAAATGAATTTAATTGCCGATTGGATCTACCATTACCAGCTCCTCTAAACTTGGGATAAATTCAATCTATCACTATCTACTATAATACAGATTAAGAATAACAAATTTCAGTCTATACATCTTCAAACCTAAAACTTTAAAAGTTTAAAAGTTAGTTATAGTACAGATATTTAGTACGTTTATCCAGAATTAGGAAACAGGATTTTGCAGCTTCTTTAACAATATTGCAATTGGAAAGTATAAAATTGAGCTTGCTTACATCATTTAGTCTTGGAAACCCATTGTCAACCTCACTAGCTTTGTTGAACAAAACATTTCTAATATCATCATAGTATGGACATTTCAGTAAAACATGCAATTCATTTTCCACCCCATTGTTACACAAAGGACATATTCTATCATTTACTGCAAGTCTTTCATAACGACCAGTTTCTAGTCTAATCGGTGCGACTCCGCATCGGAACTTAGCCAAAGCCGATCTCTGTTTAAGTGGAAGTAACACTTTAAGATATTCTTCAGTCTCAAAACTAAATTTAAAATTTCTGTATGTTCTCAGCTTACTATTTCTAGCTCTATGTGCACTATACAAACAATGTACAGACTCAATCCATTCATCTAGATACTGATTAAGAAAATTTTCTTGAACTTTGTCTAAAAATGTTTTCTGATACAAATGAACATTTTCCATATCAGTATACTCATTGCAGTGGTATTTTTTAAGCAACTCTTTTACTGTATAATGCCAGTTTCTACACTGTCTACCAGCTATATCTTTACAATGTTTGTAAACCATTTTGTTAATTCTACTATCAGTCATTTTTGAAAATCTACAGTACAAATTAATAACACATTTCAGTTGCCTAGAAAAAACTGGCTCCCAGCCCATGTCACCAGCAACAGCAAGATTAGGTGTATATTTGCCCGTACCCATGAAAAACCGCATGGCTCTATTTTGTATTGCTTCGATACAGGAAAACTGTCTTGTACCCCATATGGCAGCTCCATATGCAATGACTGGCCAAACTAGGGCGTCATACAGCTTGGAATAAACATGAAACGGCATACCACCAATTGTTTTGAATTTTGCTATTAATAAACCTAGTGCTCTTCCTGCTGCTTGTGACACAAACTTAGCCATTACTTTATAATCCATAAATTCATTAAGCGTTAAACCAAGATATGTATATTTATCTGTGTATTCAAGCACCTGGTCATTGCATTTAAATATAAACTGAGCCTTTTGCATAGAAGAAGTTCTGAAGTGCATTACATTACTTTTCGACATATTTATTAACATGTGATTATTTTGACACCATTCGCATAAACAGTTTAACATCATCTGTAGATCATGTTCAATCTTTGCCATAATAACTATGTCATTTGCATACAACAATATTGACAGATGTTTACCATTTTCAAGTTCAATACCTAAACCTAGTGCATTTAGTTTAATTGCTAAATCATTGATAAAACAGTTAAAAAGAACTGGCGATAAAATACATCCTTGGCGCAGTCCAATCTTTATATCAAACCAATCAGACATATAACCATTTACTCTTATACAAGACCGAACATGTGTATAGAGTGACATTACAGCTTTCAGCATCTTACTATTGACACCCATTTCAGAAATACGGTTCCACAAAGTAGACCGATCAATTTTATCGTACGCTATTTGGAAGTCTATAAAGGCAGCAAAAGTAGGCACTCGTTTCTTAAGTCTAGATTCAATAATTGATGTCAACTTTGCTAGATGGTCAATGGTACTTCTCTCTTTCCTGAAACCGTTTTGCTCGTCGGACAGTAAATCATTATTTTCTAACCATTTTGACAATCTGTCAGTATAATTTGTACATTGTGGATGCTAAAGTAATTCCTCTATATGACATAGGATTTCTAGGGTCTACCATATTTGTCTTTGGTATTGGCTTAATAATTCCTTTACCCCAATCACTTGGTACTTTACCAGTTTCATAACACACATTAAAAACTCTATGTAAAATAAAAATACAAATATTATTTCTAAATATTTCATAAGGTAAGTTATCTAAACCACTAGCCTTATTCTTACCAGCTTTATTTATATAGCCCTTTCAACCTCAAACATAGATATATTATCATTAAATTCTGGCACATATGTTCCACTAATTCGACTATTGTTACTCCCTGTAATAGGGTTAGCATTACAGTTTGTATCGTGATCACCATTATACAGAGTTTCATAACTATTTTTCCAATATTTCAATACATGATCTAGATTTAAATCAACAGAACCATTCGCATCAACAATTTCCATAGGTATTGTATTTTTCTTAGCCGAATGAATACCAATTTTCCCAATTAATTTCCAAAAACTATCACACTATCAAACTATCTACAGTGATCTTAAGTCAGCGACTTAACCACTCGGCCACGGAAGCGGTCATTAGTATATAATTGGTAATGTCTACAAAGTTTTGAATGTTCCACGCACCGATTACTACGTCACGCTACACTACAGCAATTCTCCAATATCTGTTGGGGGAGAACAATTCTTAGGAGGCTGATTTGATATGGCACCGTAATAAGGTTGTGCCAGTACTTCCAGCAACAATATTAGCATATTTTTACGTTATGCAAACGATATGTAAGTTAACAGTAAGATAAAGCACATTCATTTCAGGTATCTTTAAAATTTGCAATGCAAAATCAAAGGCTTTGTTGGAAGACTTTTGCGATTTCAACTTAGCAATATGTCATGTCCAGTGATCTCCCTTTAAAAAAATACTGTTATGTGAAGGGAAGTAACCGCACAAAACGTAAAGATATAGCCAGGCTACTGGTTGTAAGTTGGTTTCATCTGTAAATGTCATCTTATTTCTTTAGATTTTTCTTTATAATAGGACACCTCTCCGTTTGTCTATTACCATTTTCTTAGAAGTGGGTGGGGTTAATGTATTTACATTACGAAAGCCTTACACACATTATCAGCAGTTTCCTTTCCATGAACTTTGTATTTCTATTATGTTTACCTGGATTTTCACTGAAATATGTAATTATGTAGTACTTGAAAATTCTTGTTTAATCGATCCATTGTCATTGTTGCTATGGAACAGCTTTTGAAGTTATGAAAAATAGCTATTGTTGTTATTTAGATGTGTTTTGTGTTACAAGAAAGGTTAGTGTGTTTATTTCACATTATAATACAAAATATTCAAACTGTTTAAAGTTGAGCCTGAAAATAACCATACAGAAAAGTGTTATAGTATTCATATGTTGGCCATTTCGGATAACAGTGAAAGTAAAAGTACATTAAACTCGGTATATAACGAACCCCTTTGCACGAGGTTTTGTTCCTTATATCCCGAGTATGTTATATCCGAACAGCATTCTCATATAAAGTTAAACAGGAATCGGATCAGGGTGGATAATTTGTTCTTTGTATTCGGCGGAATTTCGCTAGATCCGGACTTGTTCTGTACGGAGTTCATTGTGCAACATGTATATATTTTAGTGGCTCAATGATGATATTTCTATGCTCTCGTTTATAAAGTGCAAGTTTTAGTTAGATTATTTCACAATTATGTAAAAGAATATTGTTTTGACAGAGTTGACAGAATGAAGGACGAGTTAACTTTGAGTTTTATCATGGAACTAAAGAAAAACTTCCAGAAATGTGTTTTTAGAAACTGTTACGGCTGGCACATTCTAATACCTGTATGTTATCCTTGTAGCCTGTACATAAACTAAGACAAGAGAATATGTTCATATATTTTTTGCGAACATGAATGTATCTGAAAAATCAATTAAACTCTGGGTCTGATGCAGGTTTAACATTCATGACAGTACAAATTCCATATGGTATATCCTGTAACATAAAAATACATGATGACTTGTTTTTAACACCACAGTTTAGTGATGCTGCGTTCAATAATAGAATAGTTATTCTAACACGATCCGCAACTTTTCGTATATAGATAAAGAGGGAAAGAAGCTATACATTATTTTACGATAAAATACAGATCACGTTTTCAACGGGCAAAACGTGGGGTAAATGTCGCACGCGTCAAATCGAATTCCGTGCTTGTTGACGCCGCGATGAATCGCGGCGTCAGTATTGAATAGGTTTCAATTTTGGACCATGGGGTTGCATAATCGAATAGGGAGCAGCCAACATTATTATTGTAAATCTAAACTATGTTCTATGTATGAAAAATGACTTTTATGAATCATTAAATTGTATTAAGTCATTAAAAAACAATACAATACAAAATACACATGTCTCCTTCCCTTATTTCAAAACTTTGGACACATTTAATGAGTATTTAATAACTTTTCCACAAACTCGTAGACCACGGGTTTTTTATAGCTTTGTTTACGGACCTTACGACCCGATTCATCAAAGCTCAGAAAAAAGATTCGGAAGATGTTTTGCTATCTTAAAACACTCAGATAATAGAATACATGGCGCCAACGTGAAAAATCAATGAAAACCCATTTTAATTACTACATATTAGACTTTAATATTGAAACTGTAAAAGAAAAAACCGTTCACCCAACTATGCAATACGTAGGGCCCTAACGGAATTCCATTCCATCATTTGTAAACAAAAACAATAATCAGCCAATGGAAGTTCTGTAAAATGTATACGTCACAGCATAATTAATCATGTGGTTTCGTCTCTTTCCGCCATATTGCTGGGTGTATAATGCTTCGGGAATAGAAAGAAAGAAAAAATTCACATTATCAGCTACAGGGGGGAGGGGCAGGTATATCTGTTTTACAGATAGTTCTTTTTCACAATATTTAGACCCGGTGTAAATTATATTTGCACAGGTTTTTGCCTCTGCTTCCTATTAACCGACCTGTGATTCAGTGAAATTGTGGGAGGAGCCATGGTTATAAATAGTTTTGTGTATCAGTTCCTTGGTATCTAAAAATAGCCAGTGCAAAAATTAGCATCCGAAAATAATTAATGTTGTGAGAAAAGAGGTATTTAATTATCACAATAGACAAGCAATATGGAAGTTACATAAGGGTTTAGTATTATGCAATTACTAATAAAAACTTTATTTTTATAAATCAGTTCCATAAACAAAAAGGATATACAGCTAAATACACAGAGGCACGGACCGGTATTACTGATTACCGAAAACAACTTTTACCGGAAACAACCAAAAACAAAATGAGATTACCGGAAACAAGTCTTAATTCAATAGTTTTTATGTTAAATACACTTTTTATTATTCTAAATGATAACAATTAATGTATTTGTTGAATATGTGTAATTTTAGAATGATAGGTTAGGTTTTAAGCAAATTAGTTCGATGTAACTTAGTGTGTACTTTATGTTGTAACGATTACCTCCCTTGGACGGTATTAAAACCCAAAATCATTGCAATCACGGACCTATATACACATGTGTATAGGTCCGTTCTCAATTAGAAAAAAAGTATTACTTTTCTTTTTTTGTATTTAAATAGTTCGATAAATTTTAGCGATATTTTTGTTCAAGTTCTTTGACAGTTTAACAACTTATCTGCATTTCCAGTTACGAAAATTCCCATGAGTGAATGAAAATAAAAAAAACAGAAACTAGAAAATCATTTAAAATCTTTTTATTTGCATATATCATTACAAGGATGAATAAAACAAATAAAAATAATTAACATAATGTTATATAGGTCCGTGACAGAGGTAATGATCATTTTATGTAGTAAAAAAGGGTTCGCTGATGTTAACCACGCACATTTTATAATAGAAACCTGCCCCAGTGCCCATCTCCCAGCCATGCTTCAAAACATGCGCGGCGTCTTTGATGCCTTGCATCAAAATTCGTCTTGTAAGTTACTTTGGAATGGTGCTACGCGTCAAACATAGATCGTAGTATTTTCAAAGACAATTTCGTGTTAGAATCGAAATAATAAAAGCATCTCTGTATTTTATCGTTGAATAAAATACAGCCAGTCGTTCGGATGCGAAAAATTAAATCACTCGTGATTTAATTACTACGCATCCGAATTCCTGGCTGTATTTTATTAAACGATAAAATACAGGACACATTTATTATTTCTTAAATCATGCATAAAATGAAACTGAACTCAAGTAAAATTGTTCTACGTGAAAAGGAAAATTTTATGAAAATCAAATAAGCAATGAATCTTGTCAACAGCGTTTGGTGTAATCTCTTTAGTTGTCTAGTTTCAATACAGGTCATGGTTGAATATATCTAGTACCCTGTACCAAGTTTCATGAAAATCTGATGTGAGTTTTAACGAATCAAAACTGTTGAAGGAGTGTACATATATGTTAGTCGATCTCTATTTCTTAAAAGGTGACACTGAATGTATGCAACGAAGTAGACAGAAAAACTTAGTGTTTGACTTTTATGTCAAAAAGCGGATCAGAAAAAGACATGTTTATGAACGTTTTAGAAGACAATGTAATAGTTTCATTGATCGTGTCTGTGATATTTTTAGCAAAGTATGATATCTTCATACAGTTTGATAAATGTTCTTAAAAATTAAAGCACTTTTTCCTGTCTCAGTTTCTGTAAAGGCTACAAAATAAACAATCTGTCAACATTAAGGTTAAAATGTCATCACTGTAAAAGTTTCTTGAAAAAAACTTTTCTTGAAGTTCTACTAACATTTCACGGTGTTAATCTAAACTAACTCGCCCTTCACTCTATCAACTCAGTATTTTAAAACTGCGAATACACTTTATATCGCTTAACCAAAACTTGCATTATATAAGCGGGGCCATAAAATAAATTTGATCTAGTCACTAAAATGTGTACTTCAATTTTCAAAGTTTTCCGAAATTGCTATTTTTGAACACTTTTTTGCGGCTCAACTTAAACCAGTTTGAATATGTTGTACTACTATATAAAAAGAAGACCGACACTTCAGGCATTCATCTAAATATTGTTATGAAAATTAGCGTGTATGTTTTATTGCAAACGGAGGTGCTTAGGGACTGGACTCACTGTAAGATAAATAAATTGAACAGGTGAAATCAGTTTCCATTTATCTTTTCTAAAGAAATGTTAGTGAAATTTACGAGCTCCTTTATATTTATAGAAAATTGTTCCGGAGATGTGGTGCACATCGGCTGACCATCACATACTAAATTAATATACGCAAAAACATGTAATATGATTTTATAATAACATTTTCAAAACAGTCGAGATGTTTTTAAATTTTTGTTCTACGCAGAAACAGGTATGATAAATTTATGATAACAGCTAAAACAAGATGATGTATACACAATCAAAGTAGTCTAAGTGCTGTATGTAGTCTTCTACATAAACGGATTGATTGCGTTTTAGATCGCAACTACTTGTCTAACACTATGGTTTCTCCTCACATAGTTTGCAAATTTGTAGCATGAATTAGTGAAACGTTTGTCGAGGAAAGCATAGATAAGCGGATTGATAATGTGGTTGATATAGTAAAGTCTGTAGAAGATCTGATACAGCAGAAGGTTTGTTGGGGACATCTGGTGCTCTGATGTAGTCAGGAACGATAATCCGGCGTAGACGATGAAAGTCACAAGAAAGATAAGCGTCAATGTGAACCAGACTAGTGTCATGTTCGGAAGTCTTTGTGTTGAAATGGATCTTCCAAGACCGTCACTATCATTTCGTCTTTCTTGTGTTAGTGTAGATGAATTGTCTTCTTGATTGTTACGTTTAATTATAGTTGCCATTATGAAAATGTACATAACCACGATGGCAACTGAAACGAGCGCAAGTGTACCGGTCAGACCTGCCTTGTAGATGTATCTTAAAGTACTAAAATGCCACTGCTTCTCTGCCGAACACATATATACCGTTATGTTTACATTGTTACTGTTTGATTTCAAATGAGATGAAACGCCGCACATTATTGGGGCCATCAGTGACAGCAAAACGGCCACAAGTGCCGCAACAATTGACAGTTTAATTGCTTTATTTGGTAGTATCTGGGGTTGAAGTGGTCGACAAACTTTTTTGTACTGGTCTATACAGATAAGAAGAAATGTTAATATTACAGCACAGTTACAAAAGGTGTGAAAGAAACATTTAATTTTACACACCCTGTTTGAATATATAAAGAAGTTACGGGTTTTATCGATTTCCATCGGTAAAAGTGACATACAAGAGAGTAAATCCACGGCTGCGAGAAATATGACAAATGTTCTGAAATTGCTATGTTTGTACTCGGAGCTTCTGAAGAACACTAGTAACACTAAAACATTCCCCAAAATTCCCAGAAGACAGTACATTCCAAGCATGACTGCAAACGGAAGCATTGTTTGCGCATACCGGAAATTTAGTTCATCTAGCGTCTCTCCCGGCGTTGAATTTGTAGTTACGTTTGAAAATTCTTTGATTGTCATGATATTCTCTTAAATAAATCCGATCATTCCAAGTTTATTTCATATCAACCTAAATGCTTGCCACACAATTACAAATATTTGCCACACAATCACAAATATTTGCCATAAATCACAAATACCCGCCACACAATCACATCAATCTGAAGATATCAGCTAAACCTTTGTTGAGTTGTGAGACAACAACTACGTCCTAAATGCGAACAAATATGCGAATAGATTCTCCACTGAAATCAGCTGAGACATGTACATTGATAAAATCCACAAATTTAATTCGTTATGAGCTTTTTATCCGGTATAATCTTAGAAACGTACCCCTGGCAGCTTTTAAGAAACAGGTATCGATCACGTACGTACTATTTCTCAGAAACGAGAAAGCTCCAAGTATTACATACTTGTAGTTCACTGAGTCACCGCCTGTATCTTTGTAATATTTCTATGACAGCTCTCTGTAAATGTGGAAAATAGAGTCAAATGATCATTTCTTCGAGTGTCATTTTTTTCAAGATATTCGTATTATACTCCTTGACTTAATCATAACTTCAAAGTTAACTTAAGCGTACTACTTTTTGGTGATTCAACCCTCTCATACCTAGAAAATACTTTCATTTTCAACCAGATTCAATGTTATATACGTGACAGCAAGCGATTCACATAATTCATATTCATGCTTGAGATGTTTCTTTCTTCTTCTCTCTTTTCTGTCTCTTATTCTAAATTCTTTAGTGAATTTTGAATGTGACAAATATATATCTCCTTCGATACTATACATTTCAGTCTTATTATTTCTACTTATATTAAACACATAATTCCCAACTTTACAAAAAAAACAACACGTTATATTGAGCGTAAATTTACTAAGAAGTCTTGTTAAGGAGAAGATTCCAATAAAACAGTATTGTCTTTCATTCTTAATCCTTTTTCTCTTTGTACAATTATGTATCTGTTAATCTGTATGTACAATTGTATATATTTGGGAATGAATATGTTTAAAATATGAGCTTTTCGTTGTCAGTGCACGAGTCAAATGTCTATATCGTATTATAAAATAGGCACAACTGCACGCTTTTATACAAAAACCCAAGCTTGGTATAGAATCCGTCTAAACTTACACTGTAAAAAATCACAAATGAAGCAGTGTAAAATAAGTCATTAAATGGTTTTGCAGACTTGAAGATTCATATCAACATATTTGAAGATAAACATTCCTTAAGAATCACATCCGATAACCTTCAACATTTTGTGCCTGTAAAATATTCTACTGTCGAAATGAAACAACTTATAATCTAATACAGCCTCTTGTAATAATTCACAATTATCTTCGAGAAATGTTTGATACCATAATACGTTCTCTACATGCCGGGACTCAGCGAAGACTGATATTTTTAACACATTTCGTTGCAACTGCGCCAAACAGACATGCCGATTATATCAATTATATCTTAATTGAAATAGAGTGTAGGTGTATTATTAAGATCGCAATCATTTCATATGCAAGGGAATTGATATGAAGACACTGTCTCTCCAGTGTTACAATAAAAGATAAGACTGCTTCCATTAAAAATATAAAAAAAGTTCTTCACACAGATATTTATTCAATATGACACTGTACGGATTACAGAGGTGAAAGGTCAAATAATGTCTGGAAAGGATATAAAACAAGGATAAGTTTATATTAAGTGGGTTGGAGCTGGTTTGCACAGTTAGTTCTTCCAGCTAATTGTTAACTGAAGTTACAAATGTACAGAATTCTAAAATGTGCAGTTAAGAATGGTTTATGAAATAAATTTTCGCCCTATGTTGTTCGAAACTTTAACCGAATGTTAAGTCAGCTTTCGATTTCTTTTGGCTGACAACATGATACTTGTTGGGCAATACTTGGGGAATATTTAGAACTTTCTAGGAGCATTTATTAGTTCCCATTCTCTAGAATGCAAACATTTGTTCTCAAACTATAGTAATATATCTCTTAAAGTTATCCGACTGTTAGCTTTACCGTTGAATAAGGTTTCGAATAACTGTGTCATATGACGAATCTGGTTTTGCGGGGAAAATACTTAACTGTACTGTTACATTGAATCCCTTTGAAGATTAAAAGAGATTTGCAAGAAATTTTGACTGAAAGTAGCGACGTAATAAACTAAAATTAATGACGTAATTAGTAAAAAAAAACTTTTATCTCAGTCGCATTAGATTATTTTTTTATGAACTCAAAAAGATGAATAATTAATATAATATAAAGAACATATTATATTCCATGTCTAAGAGTTTTGAATGGACTATTTCTTGTCAGGTTCGCTGCAGTCTGGTTAGGCTAGTTTCAAACTATCTTTGTAAGATACGCTTTTGCACCTTGGCGTGTTAATCAAATAAGTTAATTTAACTAAAAGAAGGGTATAAATGTTCTGGTAACTTCTCAGTAAGTTAGTGCACAGACAGCAGAATATAGAAGGTTGCTACATTTTAAGTACGATGATTGGTTCGATCCCCGCAAGTGCCATGATAGTAGTGTCCTTAGGTCAGATACTGATAATTCAACATTCTCTCTCTCTCTCTCTCTCTCTCTCTCTCTCTCTCTCTCTCTCTCTCTCTCTCTTTGAGGTTGATTCCATCATGAGGACACGTACATGTATGTCTCAAGAGCGATTAAAGTCATATTACCCTTCAAAATGGTCACATTGGTTTATAGTTAAGAATGATGCTCAAAACACAGTGGATGCTTTAAAACATATAAGAAATAAGTTTTACCAAGTTAGTAATGTTATCGACAAATACAAATTAGAATAAACATAACTGAAAGGGTTCATTTTTAATTTTTTGACTAGGATAGTCAAAAAAGATTTTTACAAATTTCCTCTATATTCAATGTGAATGAAAACTGTTATACAGATCATTATTTTTGTTTTTTAACTATGGCAATGTTTATTATTCTAGGAGTATAAATCACTGATTAATATTTTATTTAAAATTTTGATGGTCACTTTGAACGGTAATATCACTTTAAACAAAGTTGTAGAATCAAAAAAAAGATACATTAGTAGAATCTATATTAAATAAAAATACAAATAAAAAAATTAATTATTTCTTAATTTGCAAACATGTGACCCTGTATTTATAGCCTGTAACACACCCGTGTAGAACGCCGTGTAACACCTATGAGAATTTTACCAAGTAATATACTTCGTCTGAAACAGCAAAACATGAACTTCAGCTAGATCTACCCTGTCTAATCTGCAGCTTTCCTTTTTCTCCTAACGGAAATCTCTAAACTGAGACCGAGTCTCACTAATCTTATAAGATTTATGAACTAGAGTTTACAGGTGAACTTTGAGCCTGTATAGTTTCCATTTTTAACAGCTTTTTGTTTAGGAACCATTAAAAACATAACGTGGTATAGATATATGGAGCAGCATTTGTAAACATAACAGTTCTGTGATGACGATAGACCTGTCGTCGCACACATCTTCTTACAATTACACGTGCTTTTAGCATCTTTCTATCCACTATAATGGCTGGCCAAAGTGAATCGCCTTTGCGGGGTGCCGTGGCTAGTGGTTGACTTCACTAATCGGTGGGCTTGGAACCAGCCAATTGTGTGGAACTTGCGGACCTATTAGATATATGTGGTCTCTGATTGGTTTAAAATGATTGGTAGCACTAAAGTTTTCTAGAATTAAAATCGAAAGTACAATGGTTGAGTATAACAAAAAAATAGTTTATTCATTTTCTGATTAATTTTACGGTGTTCTATGGCTAATATTGAATTTTTTGATAGAATGTAAACAAAAATCCTACAGACGAGGGGGTGATGTCCTACTGCTGCAATTTCTGGCTTCAAAGTATCACATTATGTATATAAAAAAGGGCATTTTAGGGTGTGACTAAGGTGGTTCCACAGATTTATTGGGGTGTAACTACTCAACGAATGTTTTTTTGTATGCGGACCGTGCTTAAATGTTATACAGTAAGTCTATGGAAAAAGATCTAGTCATACCTAGTACTATTCCTGCACAGCATTCTTATTTTATTTTCACCATGAATGCTGTAGACCAATGTAATTATGGCACATTTTTTTCAGTGCGTCCTTTGTGAAAGTACTTTTTTAATTAGTTAGTCTATGTAGATTATCAATCAAATATAAAAAACTGAAAAAAACCAACAATTCGTGCAGTACTGACAAAAAAATTTAAGATATTATAAAATAGTCTGATGTTTTATAAAGAATAAAAGGTTTTACGACTCCATTCATTATGCATAAGCTTTCCCTTTGCTGTGAAAATCATTCTGGCCGAAATACACGCAAGATTGTACTGCACAACTAATGACACATAAATGCATTTCCTTTCCTTTAATGATCGTTCACGACAATGTAAGCAATGGGATAAATTATTACTGCGATGACAAGGAACTGTAAAACAACTGGA
Source organism: Saxidomus purpurata (assembly GCA_022818135.1). NCBI lineage: Eukaryota > Metazoa > Mollusca > Bivalvia > Venerida > Veneridae > Saxidomus > Saxidomus purpurata. The sequence continues at coordinate 4,131,827 of JAFMSR010000017.1, forward strand.
AGAACTTATCAGTTGAAATGTAAACAACCCTTTGCGTTTCATTTTTTCTTCGTTAACTTAAATGTACGCAAACAAACAAATACATAGAATAACTATATAGTAACAGCTGAAAGAACATGCTTTGCAAACAACCACGGAATGTTTAAGCTTTTGTCCATATACTTAAATGTACGCAAACCCATAAATATTAATGTTTACTCTACAATAACAATTGAAGCAAATTGTCGTGTGAGCACACACTGTGTGTTTAATTTCAATATTAACCTAAATGTTCGCAAATGTACAATAATGTGTAGTAACCTTATAATAAAAACTAGATAAATATACCATGTTTACAGAAATGTTGCGTTTTAATTTCTCAGTTTACCTAAATGCTTTCAAATACACAAACAATTCTAATAACTTTATAACAACAATGGAAACCACATATTATGTAAATGACCATGGTGCGCTTTATTTTCTCCGTTTATTTAATTGTACATGTACACAAATACACTACCATGTATGACTACTGTATGGTATCAGTGGAAACAACAATATAAACAGACATAGAGTGTTTAAATTTTAATGTTTACAAACACAACATGTCAGACAAAAAAGAAACAAAATGTCATACACTTGCACAGTCGCAGGTATATTTAAATTTCTTTCTTTAACTTGAATGTCCGCAAAGACACAACATGACTTACAAATATCAACTCAAACAACATTTGATGTAAACAGTTTCATTTCTCTTATTAAATGAAAACATTTTAAAGGTCGGTCACCAGTCTAATACTTTGATTTCTCCGAACATAATTCAAAAGTTTGTAAACTAACTTCCTGAATCGTTTGTCGAGGAGAGCATAGACAAGTGGATTAATGATGTGGTTGATATAGTAAAGTCTGAAGAAGATCTGGTACAATAGAAGGTTTGTTGGCGACATCTGGTGCTCTGATGTGGTCAGGAACGATAACCCTGCGTGGATTATGAATGTCACAATAAATATAATCGTCAGTGTGAACCAGATTAGTGTCATATGCGGAAGTCCTTTAGATGAAACAGATCTTCTTAGACTGTTACTGGCTTTTTTTGACACTTTTGTACCAGAGGGACCATCTTCACGTTGATCGTAAATTTGTAAGACTGTCACATTTGCCTCGTTTTGGGACGACGTCATAACTTCATTACGTTGTATGGCATCTTTGTTGATCCTGCCGGTGTATCCTACAGGCTTGTTTGATATCATGATCATTTCTAACGACTCAATTTCTTTTGTCTCTATTTCTGTTTGCTGTTTATTGTGTTTAATTATAGTTGTCATAATAAAAACGTACATCACTAAAATTGCCACGGAAATAAGAACAAGTACACCAGTCATACCTACCTTGTAGATATACCTGATAGTACTGTGCTGGTACTGCTTTTCTGCGGAACAAATATACACCGTAATGATTTCATTGTTACTGTTTGGTTTCAAAAATGAAGAAACGCCGCACATTATTGAAGCCATAAGTGACAGCAAAACCGCCATGAATACTACGAGGATTAAGAGTTTAACTGCTTGGTCAGGCAATATCTGGTTTCCAAGAGGTCGACAAACTTTTCTGTACTGGTCTATACATATGAGAAAAAATGTAAATATAACAACAGTATTACAAACGATGTGAAAGAAACACTTAATCTTACACGTGATATTGGAATATATGAAGAAATTACGAGTTTTGTCGATCTCCATAGGTAGAAGTGAAACACAAGAAACTAAATCCATGGTTGCCAGAAAAATGACAAATATTTTGAAGTTAGTATAATTGTAGTCGAAGCTTTTGAAGAACACTGATATCACTAAAAGATTTCCCACAATTCCCTGAAAGCAAAACATTCCCAGCATGACTGCAAAAGGAAGCATTGCTTGCGCATACCGGAAATTAAGTTCATCTAGTGTCTCTCCAGGAGTTAAATCTGTAGTTTCGTTAGGAAATTCTCTGATGGCCATTCTGTTCTCTTTCATGTTAAAACGGCATGATCTGCAACTATTTATTTCATGGTCGCTTCAATTATTGCAACACAAACATCGACCTGAAGATAAAAATGAGCTTTGAGACAATATTAATGTCAATAAACAATTTTGCTTTATTCTGCTCTGCAATAAAAAAAATGAATGTGCACAAAATTCTTATCAACGTTTAAATGGCAACTGGTGATGAAATCAAAGCACAAATCCAGTAAAATTACACAATAACAAAAAATAAGCATTTGATATACTCATTTTAAGGTTTTCCAAAAAGTATTGTCTTTTCAACTTTCAAACTACTTTGATACGGTTTTCGACAATATCGTTTTGGAATCTGTAGAATGAACGACGGTAAACAACGTCATTATGACAAGGAACAAGGTTGAACTGAAAATGGATTTATAGCCGCCCCATGGACTGACTAAAAGTCCTCTACTACCTACCGCTATATATACGTTAGTATTTTATATTATCTGCGTATTTACATACGAATTCATTGGTTACATTGCAATCATGGACATGTTCTAAAAGGGAGCGACCAATACTATGAATGTTTCTTGTAGTTTCAAATGGTATTTTTAACCAGAAAGGTTAATTTTAAAATTATACGATGTTAGCTGATTATCCGATTCAGATAATTTAAAGCGTTTTCTAACACGATATTTTACTACGATGACACAATCTGCCACAGTTACTAAAAACGTCTCAAAAGAGTTTTCGGCTAATCAACCGATGCTGTTTTAGACTAGACTTCCAGTTAAAATCTGTTTTACATATTAGCTACCTATGTAAAAAGGCCAAACATCAATTAGAAGCTCTCAGATTGCTGGTGTTACCTTTACATTTTACTACCATGCACTTAGTAACAGCTTTAATTTTACTCAGGGTATGATTTTTTCATTTACATTTGTATGTAGATTTATGACTTTCTACAGGAATTTTAGATGATATCTGTAAGTGTATATGCACTTAAACTGTGTTCTGTATACTCTGAACGATGCTGATATTCATGTCTTTTTTTTCACGAATTAATTTGCAATATCAGTTGAAAACATCTACTGCGTTTAGTTCATTGCATGTTCTCCCGATTTAAAAACAACTTTTGGAATGTTGTTAGCTCACCTGGCACTTTGTGCCTGGGTGAGCTTTTAGGATGGGTGATTGTCCGTCGTCCGTCGTCCGTCCGTCCGTCAGTCAACAATTAATTCAAACAGTATCGCCTCTGTAACCACTGGGCCAATGTTAATGAGACTTAGCAGGGATGATCCTTGCATGAAGCTCTACCAAAACTTGTTGCTATGGCAAAAAATAGACAAAACATTAAAAAATCTTCTCTGAAACCAAGGCCTTAAGCTTTTTGGCATATATTTAAGATATTTGGCATGTAGCATTGCCTAGTGGACCTCAGGGGGTCACTTGTTTTACATAGACATATATAGGAACACTTTTAAAAAGCCTTTTCGCCAAAACCACAATGTCTAGAACCTAGATATTTAGTGTGTAACATTGTCTAGTAGACCACTTCAAAGTGTGTTCAAATAATGCGCGCAGGTTAAAAATTGACCCTGCTCGGGGGCTCACGTGGTATAGAGAAATCTTCAAAACCACAAGGCCTTGAGCTTAGATATTCGGTGTGTAACATTGTCTAGTGGTCCTCTATTAAGTTTGTACAAATTATGTCCCTGGGGGTCCGTTGTATTTATATAGAGTTATAGAAGAAATCTAGCTTTCAATGAGTTCCTATAGCAACCACTGACTTAATCAGCAACCTCTGACTTTCTTAGCAACCGGTGACTGTCTTAGAAACTACTGATTTCTCCTAGCAACCACTGACTTCCCCTTGGCACAAGTAACTTCCAAAGTACCCGGTGACTTCCCCTAGCAGCTGATTACAAGCATTATGCAGCGCTTTTCTTGTTTAAGCATCAATGTTCGTGATGATGTCCTCAAACGCGCGCATCTGAATTGTTACCTGGTCCTGTCTATAACTTTAAACTGTTATTGTTGTTAGTTATACACTTAACGTACTCTACGCTCAAGGAGTTTATATTTCCATTTTGGCAACTATCTCGAAACATATGCTATGAATAAAAAATGCCCCTGAATACGGAAAAGAGGCTGCAACATGTGACTAAAAGCAAATTACGACTCATGTATATTTTTCTATGAATAAATTGATAGTCTAACATGACTTACGATTTTGTTTCTATATACAAAAGTTGAAAAAAAAAATGTTTAATTATGCTATAAACTACACGAGAAACGATATGCCGTCAAAATGACGTCATATTGTGCTGCGTGATCTTCAATAAATATCCGCGTAGAAAATAGTATCGAAAACCTGGGCTTCTCAAGAGTAAAAACAGTGAGAAACTAATCAAATATTACATTTATCCCATCATTTTTTCCCCTTACAATCATTGTTTATGGTGTATTTCTTGCATAAAAATACTACCTAAATAAATAAACTGAATGATTATAAGCAAACAGTACGGCATCATAAAAATCGAAAAATGACTGTAGAAATTTTATTTTTGAAATAAAAATATTGTTGTTGGTATTCATTCCTAAGCTAGATCATTTTCTATCCATCTACAGCAATTTTACCACCATCCAATTTTTTATAGTAAGCTCGTAATACTGGATTGATTAGGCCTGTAGCCTATGAGTCAGCAATCAAAAGTGTTAAACTAACTGCTCACTTAGACCCATTCACTCAGCAAAGTTACAATTTGAAAACTCCAGTGGTGTTGTACCTACGCCGCAATGTTGAAAATGAATGTGTATTACAATGTACTAGGAAATTCTTGCGCGTGTATTTCGAAAACAAATAATTTTGCAAAGCAATATCATAACATATACAGTAACTGTAAAACATTAATTAATAAATATTCTCGTGAATATGATTATTAACAAATATTTATGTCGTTTTTATCATGTTTGTCCTTTGAAATGTAGAACTATTTATGAAAATGCATGTAGAAATACGAAATCAAATTTTAAAAGATACCGTATTTATTCTATTTCATGATCCTAAAGCACAGAACAGAACATTTCTTTTATTCACCCAGGTATGTAACAAAAACAATAAACACAATTTTTATAGGTTCCGGTACAAGATATATAACAAAATTGATAGTATTTGTTTATATATAGATTAGACTATAATAATTATGTGATCACAATAGTGAAGTATAGGGAGATATTGGTATCTACCTTGGGAATTCACGCATTATGACCTTGACGAATTTGCATACTCTTTTAAGTACTGATTCTGAATTAGAGTTTAGTAGATTAACAAGACATTGTTCACTTCTATCATTTATCGGAATATTTCTAAGGCAGTCATGTCTTTGGTTTTGAAAAAAATTACAGTGTTATAGATAGTGACGAAAAAAGTGCAAAAAATGCAAGATGTTGCAAGATGTTCGGCAGAGCCTCGTCTATTTCGGCCTGATATCGACAGTAGCCTAATATTCTCTATTTATCTACTCTGTAATTAAGTCGACTGATTCCATTTTCTGGGTAATAAAATAAACCGGTATCTTATGTAGGAAGTTCTGTTTGAAGTGTTTATTAATATTAAGGATGTGATAGGTTCTGATAGACGAGGGTGGTTTCACGGTTAAGATAATTTTAACAGATAAAATGTTAACATTTCATGCAGATCTTATGTTTATGTGTTAACAGATTGTCAGTGAAGTTATCAGACTGAATTAGCAAAAAAAGAGAGATAACATCACCTTTGCACAAACTTGCAGCCTGTCTGATTACAACCAAATCTTTCATATACGCGCCTAAATAGTATGGTATTTAGTTTATTTTATCGTGAATGATGTATCGGCTCATAGTTTGAATGTCAATCTTCTAGAAAAAAGACTGTGCAACCTTCTCTTCTATGAGAAGTATTCAAGTAGATGTATCAACTTATTATATTTAATTTATAATAAATTCTAGATCTAATTTATATAGAGTTATCTCAAGTGAATGCGAATAGTTTACTGTAACTACCTGTGTTTAAATATAGTTTCGATTTTTTTCAAACAACAAGTATTCAACAAATATTGCCGATAAGGTATGCCAATATTATAATGCATGTACAACGTTATTTTCTTTTGTTACAGTCATTTGTTGATTATTCGTTAATCGAGGAAACGGCATTTTAATGTTTAGAAATATAACAAATAAAAAGGATATGAAATCTTTTGAAATTGATATCAAATAAATATAATAATAAATACATTATATGTTCAAATTAATATCTAGGCGGTTATTATAATAGAAATGACTTACATTTACAGTCCAGTATCTCAAATCACATATACTATAGACATTTTTATAGACATTTTCAAGCCAATGGCATTATAAAAATAAGAATATACTTTTACGCAGAAATGCTGGCGGGCGTTAGAACATAGTCACTAAACAATCGGCCTGCTTCGCTGCCAACAGATCAATGGTGGAAAATACAAACTACGTCAGACACCAAATAAGGAGAAATGTGCAAGTAACATTAGGTATATTCACAGAATAAAATTGCTTGCTCTTCTATTTGAAGATAAAATGTAATTATGCAGTGCTTTTCAAATTGCCTTTAACTATTTATTCTTCTAAATTAATAACTAGTCATAAAATAACTTTCTCGCTTAAAGTCCCAGTAGCAATTTTGATACTCATAAATAGAAATGGATAAAATAATGATAGAATTGTGCTATTTTTAAGGTAAAACAATGTTCATGCTGGCTTATACATATGTGGATGCAGGCCTATACATATGTTGATGAAGGCCTATACATATGTTGATACAGGCCTATACATATGTTGATACAGGCCTATACATATGTTGATACAGACCTATACATATGTTGATGAAGGCCTATACATATGTTGATACAGGCCTATACATATGTTGATACAGGCCTATACATATGTTGATGAAGGCCTATACATATGATGATGAAGGCCTATACATACGTTGATACAGGCCTATACATATGTTGATACAGACCTATACATATGTTGATGAAGGCCTATACATATGTTGATACAGGACTATACATATGTTGATACAGGCCTATACATATGTTGATACAGGCTTATACATATGATGATGAAGGCCTTCACATATGTTGATACAGGCCTATACATATGTTGATGAAGGCCTATACATATGTTGATACAGGCCTATACATATGTTGATGCAGACCTATACATATGTTGATACAGGCTTATACATATGATGATGAAGGCCTTCACATATGTTGATACAGGCCTATACATATGTTGATACAGGCCTATACATATGATGATGAAGGCCTATACATATGTTGATGCAGACCTATACATATGTTGATACACGCTTATACATATGATGATGAAGGCCTTTACATATGTTGATACAGGCCTATACATATGTTGATACAGGCCTATTCATATGCTGATGAAGGCCTATACATATGTTGATGAAGGCCTATACATATGTTGATGAAGGCCTATACATATGTTGATGCAGACCTATACATATGTTGACACAGGCCTATACTTATGTTTATACAAGCCTATACATATGTTGATGAAGGCCTATACATATGTTGATGAAGGCCTATACATATGTTGACACAGGCCTATACTTATGTTTATACAAGCCTATACATATGTTGATGAAGGCCTATACATATGTTGATGAAGGCCTATACATATGTTGACACAGGCCTATACTTATGTTTATACAAGCCTTTACATATGTTGATGAAGGCCTATACATATGTTGATGCAGACCTATACATATGTTGACACAGGCCTATACTTATGTTTATACAAGCCTTTACATATGTTGATGAAGGCTTATACATATGTTGATGCAGACCTATACATATGTTGATACACGCTTATACATATGATGATGAAGGCCTTTACATATGTTGATACAGGCCTATACATATGTTGATACAGGCCTATTCATATGCTGATGAAGGCCTATACATATGTGTATGAAGGCCTTTACATATGTTGATGAAGGCCAATACATATGTTGATGCAGACCTATACATATGTTGACACAGGCCTATACTTATGTTTATACAAGCCTTTACATATGTTGATGAAGGCCTATACATATGTTGACACAGGCCTTTACATATGTTGATGAAGGCCTATACATATGTTGATGCAGACCTATACATATGTTGACACAGGCCTATACTTATGTTTATACAAGCCTTTACATATGTTGATGAAGGCTTATACATATGTTGATGCAGACATATACATATGTTGATGCAGACCTATACATATGTTGACACAGGCCTATACTTATGTTTATACAAGCCTTTACATATGTTGATGAAGACCTATACATATGTTGATACAGGCCTATACATATGTTGATACAGGCCTATACATATGTTGATGAAGGCCTATACATATGTTGATACAGGCCTATACATATGTTTATACAAGCCTTTACATATGTTGATGAAGGCTTATACATATGTTGATGCAGACATATACATATGTTGATGCAGACCTATACATATGTTGACACAGGCCTATACTTATGTTTATACAAGCCTTTACATATGTTGATGAAGACCTATACATATGTTGATACAGGCCTATACATATGTTGATACAGGCCTATACATATGTTGATGAAGGCCTATACATATGTTGATACAGGCCTATACATATGTTGGTACAGGCCTATACATATGTTGATGCAGACCTATACATATGTTGATGCAGACCTATACATATGTTGATGCAGACCTATACATATGTTGACGAAGGCCTATACATATGTTGATGAAGGCCTATACATATGATGATGAAGGCTTATACATATGTTGATGAAGGCCTATACATATGTTGGCCTATACATATGTTGATGCAGACCTATACATATGTTGATGCAGACCTATACATATGTTAATGTTTGTTTTTTTAAACATTTAAGGGCCGCTATCGCCTGAGATATATCTTTCTTGGTAATGTTTGAGTTTTAAGTAATTTTACATCCAAAGCCATGTGCTAATGGGACTTTATGCACCCTTTACTATAAAAATATCATGACGTAAATGTATTCAACTGTGTTCTGTTGTGCTCCTTTGTTACTTTTTCATATGCTGTAATAAGTGATGCATGTAAATGAGTCTTATCGGAAGTAAGAAACACCTCCAGGAAATACCGTCCTTAGAGCGTTTTCATCAGCGGTTTGTGTCAGTTTTACATCGCAGTTGTCAGATGGCATCGTGACCTGTTACCGTTGATATAAACTTCCACTCGGATTAACACATATTGGCGCAAATGTTTTAAACATTGGCATCATATATTCAATAACAATTAACTTTTGTGTGTATTTCGTTTTTGGTTAAATCTGGCATCATCACAGCATTGAGAGACAGTCTTAACCGTTCTACGGAATCTGCCAGAAAAAAAAAAAAAGGGGGGGGGAAAAGTTTTAAAAAAAATAAAAAAATAAAAAAAGGGTAGAAATTCACAAGGTTTTATTGGCTCACTGTAAGTCTTAAGTATGTCTAATCATATCACAGGTACTTTATTCTTAGTTAATATTATACTTGATGTTCTGTCGGTTAATAGCTATACATAGCATGTTATCAGTTTTACCATGCCGACATGAAATAAAATTTGTCCCTTGTAGCTTGTATGGTGCAAGAGTTTTTTCTGATTGCTTTTTAGCACGTCTTTAATGCCATATTGCATATGTAACTTTGACATTCAATATGTGCCTTGTTATATAATATTTTGTGCCAATTCTTTAAAGCTGTCTCGAGCTACATGGTTCTTATTCAAATGGAAAAAAAAACGTCGATCATATATCTTCTTAATCAGGTTGATATGACTATAGCTGTTGAATTTTGCATCTTCAGAAAAGACAAACAAAGCCAGACAAAATTCACGAGGTGCTCAATTCTCTCATAATTATTTAACGAACGACAGAAAATTTGGACAGGCATCCCTTTTAGAATGTTTTCGTTCAAAACAAATCAAGAAAGATATGGTTTTATAAATCTCGTATGCATAATGTATAAAACAAAAATAATATCAAACAGGGAATGCCACGTACCAAAAACGCAGCCTCCATTCATTATGAGAAAGCACATTTCCTTAAAAATAGTTTCCATCTTTCATCAGTTGACATGGAAACATCCGCGACTACACAGCGGCCACATGTTATTAATACGCATTATATTCCCCTGGACATATATAGAACACCACAAGTTGAAATTGCACTTGTAGTGATATTTTAGAGACAGTGAAAAGCTACACGCAAGTAGTAAAAAATAAATTGCACTCGTTTTTTTCAATCTTATAAATTGTGCCTTAGGTTATGTATTTTTTGTGTAATAAAAAATGAATTACCATATTTTACTCGATCAGGACTTTAAGAAATAAGACACTACGATTGTTAAACTTTTATTAAAGTCCCAGGATCACATTAACAAGTAGCTCTCATTTTGTCAAGAAAGATGTCTTACTGACAGAAATGTCCTATATTTGTACCAAAAACATTCCTTTGCTTTTTTAATGGATAAGTATATGCTAGAAACTTAGCGTCGAATTTTTTTCAATGATACTGCAAAAAAATAAGAAAGGCTTTCTGGCAACTCTTTTTCTTGAAAGAACAACTTCAGTACAAAAGAAAGGCACTTTTAGAGTGAATAGAACATGGTTCTATCAATATCCTATAAGTAAATGTATGCTACTGTATCAGTGAATTCAAAGAGACACAGGGACTTTAACACAAAAGAACGTGATCCGTATCAGTATGATTGATTATATGGAAATATTCTGTCGGAAAATCTGAGGCATAAAAAGCTGCATGCAATTCATACGTGCAAAACATGTATATAGAGTAATAACAATTGCTCTTTATTATATTTATTATAGGGCAATTGGGACAAAATGCTTTTAACTACACTATAATTTAGTCAAGTGATTCTAGGAAAATCTCATATAAAAAGGGGAAGATTTTCTTCACCAAACAATTTACAACGTGAAACACGAGAGATGATTGTCATAGGAATTATAAAGATCGCGGTAATGTAAACGAAGGGAAAACTTGTTTTTGAATTGTCATAGCATTTATGTTGTCACGCGAGTTAGATAGTTAGACGCTAAATAGAGCATTTTTACAATATAAAATCCAAACGCTAGCGACGTAGTGGGTTTCTATGTTGGATAGATTTCTCTATTTAAGCCTCTAACTGACTTAAGCGTACATTAAAATTTATTTACAAATGCTTTTTACTAAAACATGCCTCTCTTATTTGTGTTGACAGCATGTTTTTAAAACTGTGATGTAAAAGTACATTTTTGTAGCATTTTAATGTTTTATATTGTTGAAATGTTTTGCTGCGTTTCACTGGAAATCTCCCATTCATGATTATAAACCTGCATTGTAGCACTAATTTTCTTAATATTTTGTCTGAAAGATTAAAAGTTCAACTAAAGATTCTGTAAAAATATACGAAATATATGTAACAAATTTAACGAAAACGAATTTTGCAGTCATGAAAACTGGATTCCAGCTCATAAAAAGTTCTTGCAAACGTGATGATCATATCACGTGATTAGTATGTAAACAATGTTGCCATTGTGCACCGTATCGGAAATATGTTAAACTACGCCAACTGATCTTTGTGCATCCGGTATTTTATTCAAATATTTTTAGGACAAGTTCCCGCTCATTTTAAAATATCAAACCAACATACATGTAGGAGTTAGATGTGAAGAGTCCACACGGGAGTCTAGACCCGCCTTATATCGAGAATCTACCTACAAATGCATAAATGCTTGCAAAAAGCTTTCATGTAGTTTCTATTGGTCGCTCGAGGAGAGATGGCTTTTTTGGAACGTCCGGTTAGGCCACACCAAATTAATTACTTGGTCAACGGATTTCCCGCTCCATTATTTTTCAAAATCAAAAAAAATTATTTTTTTTCAATTTGAGCTTCCGCCCGCATCAATTTTATAAACCAAGACTAAAAATTCAAAGCGGGCCTCTTTGTCGCGGAGAACTCGTAAATTTAGTACTTTCAAACCTACAATTCGATTATAAACGCCGGCAGAACATGAACATGTTCCCGCTACTTTATTTGTATAATCATGACTACCATATTGTCAAAATGGAAGCAACCAGTTGCATACAATGACCGAGAAAATAAAAAGACCGAAAAACAGTTTATGAAGACCGAAAACAACTTATTTTTCAAAAGAGTATATACAACTTACAGTTTAAATGAAGAAAATTGTAAATATTGTATTACAAATCAAGTAGAAAGATCGAAAAACAAATATTGCAGACCGAAAACTTTCTGAAATTAGCACTCCAGATTTTGTAATGGATGCAGCTCAGGAACTTATCAAAACAAACAAAAAATATTCATTACATACAAATTCCTGCATTTATTTAATACTTAAGTTATAAACCGTACGTTATCTTTTGAAACAACTTCGGTAAAGATAAATCATTTTTCGGTTCTTTTTTGGTCTTTTTTTGGTATTTTACGGTCTTTTTCGGTCATTCTATGCACCCCAAAAAAATTATTGTTAACATAAACCAGGGAAACGTCGGTGGAAGACGAGTTGCTGTCCAGACAGACAACTCGGAAACATTTAAAGACATTTAGTGTGCTCTCTGTGTAAAAATTGTATTGATAATGGCGCTGAGGCTAAAACTTTGGGAAGGAAAAAATCAAGAAACTAGCAAGTTTTTAGCATTGTGAAATTGAACAATTATCTCTAGTCAAAACACTTATGGTCAGAAGAAGTGCAGTAAAAGAGCATATGCATTGACTTAACTAAAGAAGTTGTTCTGTGGGTTATTTTGATATGACTAACAAATGGGTTTCATTACAAAGTGTTTGGGCATAAATTGAAATACACATTAGTCTGATGGTTTATTAAATGATAAAAAATTGTCTCTCTTTCAAAAGACTTGTTGTATTGGCTGTACATGTATGTAAGAAAACAAAATATGGTCTTTTTAAAAGAATAAAAATATTTTCTTGCAAGAAACACTATTATACCCCTGTAAACTTAGTACTGGTGTATATAGGAGTCACTTTGTGGTCTGCACCTTTATTGGCAGTTTATATTTAAGGTGTCTGTAGCTCTTTTATAATCTATTTCCAAGTCTTTTTTACCTGTTTTGACAGTGAATATTTGTTTTTGTGAGGGGTTTTTAATTTTTTTTTAACAAATCGCTCTTCGCCCGCTCCAAAAATGGTTGAATTGGAAAAAAAAACTTTTTTTTTCGCTCGCTCGCTCCTATTTTTTTAGGATATATTCCGATGACCAAAAAATTAAATTGGTGTGGCCTTACTAACTTTGTTAGAGGCTGCATTGTTTGAGCTTTCAAAAATGTCATCAGCTTTCAGCTCTGCAGGACTTAATTTTGCATTTGTTAACGTATGATATGAAAACAAAGGCGACATGAATAGGCGATCATTAAATGCAAATACAACAGGGACATAGCACAATGAAGCATTTAATAGGGGTTTTTGTATATTGAAAATATCAATAATGCTGTAAATGACAATGGTAAATTTAAGTGCGACGCTTTCAACTTTTATTGAACGAGAGCCGTTACTACTTTATGACAATAGCCTTTGGACACATCGGAATTGCTTAAGTAAATAATGCTAAAAGCATACATTTTACGTGTTTATTTTTATGGTGATTAATGATAACTGTCATCAAAATATGTTTTATAGAAATGTCAATTAGTTTGACGTTAGTCAGCTTCCAGATATTGCAAAATTTACCTTCATTCAGCGGACTGTTCTTGAAATGTTCAATTTATTGATGTGAAAATATTTTTAAATTTTATTATAAGATAGAGCTATTTGGAATTGCAACTTAATAAATAGCTATGTATATACAGTATCCCTTCCTTATTTACTTTTTTACATTAACAAATACACTTATGGGAATTTTAGCTGTCGATGCTTTTCAAAGTTATGAAGATGAGAAAAACCTTCTGGATCATCTTTTTGATCCATCGTGTTACAGGAAATCTATCCGGCCAGTCAGCGATCGCGCCGAAACCTTACAGGTGAGTCTTTATTGATGAGACTGTGACTGAATTTTTTTTTCAGATCTTGGTTTTAATAAGCTGTGACACGTATTTAATAAAAATAAGTTTTAGCCTAAATTTTGGCATCCTATATCTAATTTTAAATCAGGATCCTATATCGTCATTCACATATCAGAAACAATGTTTTGCAATAACAAGTAAATACATGCTATTGTTTATAATAGACTTGAAACAATGGGGGACAATTGTAGTGGTTGGGATAGTTACTATAGTAATGCCATCAAGAAGTTAAAAAAAAACATCGAATATAAAATAAACAGCTCAAAACTATCAGTAGAAATATTAAATAATTGGTGAAATGTTTATAGATTATCTAGATTGAGACTAGATCAGCTATTAGAAATGAATTGTAATAAATGTAGACATATCTTGAAACATATCATTTAAATGAAAGGGAGATACTCACAAGTTGAAATCGACTGTTTTGACAGCAGAGAGCGCATTTATAAGTCAGGTACACTGCTTTCTATAGAACTAAGTTCTGCTGAACTATAACATGAATAGTTTGTTTTAGCGTCTCAACTTCAGTCTGTGTATTTAAATTAAAAAAAACCCCATAAAACTGTTTCTTCCAATACCAGGTCAATATTTCGCATCGAATACAGAATATACAGTCGGTTGATGTAACCAAAGGAGAAATTTGTACCGTATCCTATTTGACTTTGTCCTGGAAAGACGACCTTTTGCGCTGGAATAGGTCCCAGTTTGGTGATATTTCTGTACTCGACCTGCCAGACGGGTCCTATTGGTCGCCACTACCAGAAACCATGGAAACATGTGAAGATGATGGAATTAAAACTGCAAAAGTATCAGATGACGGAATAGTCCATTTGTTGACAGTTAAGCACCTAGCTACTGTTTGCATAATTGATATGAGTCTATTTCCCTTTGATAAGCACGTTTGTACTTTTAAATTCTTTAACTCAAAATATAGCAATGCGGAATTAACGTTTCAGTCAACAGGCGAAACTCTTATAGATGAAAATAGTTTTGTTGAAAACCAAGAGTGGAATGTTGTTGGAACTAACAACTATAATCACAACCGCACCATCCAGTCTTTACCTGTTTCGTTTGAATGTGCAACATTGACAATAACACGTAGAACAGGATTTATATTTGTCAATACTTTCTTTCCTGCTTCGCTTCTCTCATTTTTAAATTTATTTGTACCATTTATTCCTCCTGATTCAGGGGAGCGTTTATCATTTGCTATTACGGCGTGTCTTGCTATGATGTTTGTTAATATGTCTGTAGTTGACGACATGCCTAGAAACTCCATGAAAATAAGTCTGCTGTCTTACAATTTTCTTGTAGCAAATATGATGTACACGACAGGGATTATCTGGAGTATTTTCATCATATGTCTGTCAAAAACCTCAACAGAGACGAGAAAAATTCCTTCATTTATTCAGAGACGAGTCCAAAAAAATAAAAACAAATCTCGAAACAAAATAAATAAAAACAATGAACATATTTCGGACACGAAAAAGCCATACAATGGTGGTCGAGATATAGAAACAGTAAATACACCAGCTTCGCTACCGGAAAAACTTAAAGATGATGTTGGATGGTACGAAGTGTCCAGGTATTTCGATAAGCTATACTTTGTAGTCACACTAATTCTCGGCACAGTAAGTGGTGTGGTTACTTTTGTTTTAGTCAAGGATAGATTGATATCCTCAATCATATGACAATGTATTTTCAAGTTTTTTTTGCGTTTGTTTAAGGTGTTATTTAGGAAATAGATTTCACTTTTGAGTGATATACCGGTTAGTATATCACTGTGGGGAGTGTAAATGCGTAGTAATCTAATCACGAAGGCCGAAGGCCTGAGTGATTAATTACGAAGCATCTACACGACACACAGTGATATAATAACAGGTATATCACTCAAAAATAAAATCTATTTCCATTCTAACACATTAATCTAAACAAAAACATGTTCGATGGGGTACTATTTGCTGCGCTTTCATGAAGTCGTTGTCTTGAAACTTGTAGTTTTCCGTGCATCCCTTGCATTTCGTGAAATTTTGGCTGTTCTTTTTTACTCCTCAAATAAAACGCTATTCGTCTAATTGTTGTTGTTTCTGATATCGCTGGTGATACCGGAAGTGTAGAAAATTTTACTACGATTTGTTTTACATCCCTTGAATTCATTAACAACAATACCAATCCAAGCGTATTAGCGCATGCACACTCGTAGATGCTGTGTGAAAATTACACGGGAGCGAATTTCAGCAGTCAAAAATAGTTCCGGACGCCTAGCGTGATATACTTAATAGTTTTATCACGCTCAAATCCTTCTTTGTATATATAGGAGAAATTTCCAATAGTGTTAGAATTTGTTTTTGACAAAGTGACTAGTTCCTGTAGTTGCACTGACTCTTGAAATTGTGATCAACTGGCAGAACATACATAATGTACAACCGTTTACAATTGTAAAATCTGCAATTTTTTATTCTGTATGAATGATAAGTTATTTTATTAAACGTGCAAGTTTTAAGTAGAATGAATTTTGTTGACAATATTTTTTTGTTATTTGTTGTTTCCTTAAATTATCTTGATACGGTTACTTCCTTTGACCAGGCCCGTTCACACTATTTTAAGACTATTGTATGGAAAACAATTTATTGGCCTTCCAGGTGTTGCTGAAATATACGTATATGTTACTACTATTGTATTGAAGCAATTCATAATAGTTATGAAATTTTTTGTGGGTACAGAAAAATATACACCTTATAATGCCATTGCCGGTGACATGGCTTTGGAGCCTATATTAATTTAACAGTTGAAAATTATCGCAAATACATGGTGTAGGTACCCATCAATGGACAATTCTAGAATAAATTTTGTCGTACTTAAATATGGTCAAAGACATGCAGATAGGGCTTGTAAAAACTGGCAATATAGAGTCAAGGAGCTATTTAGTAAATATAGCTGTGAAAAGTTTATGAACGATGAAAGGATTGTAAATAAATAAATACTTGTTAGCAGATTATCTGATGGTGCCTTGAATGAGTATCTGAAACAGTGGATAGAGTCTTTACATGTTTTTATTAGCAAAAGTGGTAGTGGATTGAACCCACTCGGGACATAACTTAACTTTATATTTGGACACCGTCATGGAATAACCTGTCTTAATGACATCGATGACGTTATCGGGAAACCCGCTATGAAATGACGTCACGATTTTTGGGAAAACCAGGAAGAGGAAATTTACACCTCCAGGAAATACCGTCCCTAGAGCGTTTTCATCAGCGGTTTGTGTCAGTTGTGCATCGCAGTTGTCAGATGGCATCGTGACCTGTTACCGTTGATATAAACTTCCACTCGGATTAACACATATTGGCGCAAATGTTTTAAACATTGGCATCATATATTCAATAACAATTAACTTTTGTGTGTATTTCGTTTTTGGTTAAATCTGGCATCATCACAGCATTGAGAGACAGTTTTAACTGTTCTACGGAATCTGCCAGAAACAGGAAGTCCCTTTTAGATGGTGGTAAATTGCCTTATACAGTTTAATATATTACACATAGTGTAGAACTTCACAAGGTTTTATTTGTGCTTCATATCTATGTAAGTCTTAATGTATGTCTTAATCATATCACAGGTACTTTATTCTTATGTTAGTATTATACTTGATGTTACTGTCGGTTAATAGCTATACATAGCTAATGTTATCATGTTTTACCATGCCGACTTGAAATAAAATTTTGTATCTTGTATCTTGTATCTGGTGCAAGAGTTTTTTCTGATTGCTTTTTTGCACGTCTTTAATGCCATATTGCATATGTAACTTTGACTTTCAATATGTGCCTTGTTATATATACATATTTTGTGCCAATTCTTTAAAGCTGTCTCAAGCTACATGGTTCTTATTCAAATGGAAAAAAAAACGTCGATCATATATCTTCTTAATCAGGTTGATATGACTATAGCTGTTGAATTTTGCATCTTCAGAAAAGACAAACAAAGCCAGACAAAATTCACGAGGTGCTCAATTCTCTCATAATTATTTACCGAACGACAGAAAATTTGGACAGGCATCCCTTTTAGAATGTTTTCGTTCAAAACAAATCAAGAAAGATATGGTTTTATAAATCTCGTATGCATAATGTATTCATTATGAGAAAGCACATTTCCTTAAAAATAGTTTCCATCTTTCATCAGTTGTCATGGAAACATCCGCGACTACACAGCGGCCACATGTTATTAATACGCATTATATTCCCCTGGACATATATAGAACACCACAAGTTGAAATTGCACTGGTATTTTAGAGACAGTGAAAAGCTACACGCAAGTAGTAAAAAATAAATTGCACTCGTTTTTTTCAATCTTATAAATTGTGCCTTAGGTTATGTATTTTTTGTGTAATAAAAAATGAATTACCATATTTTACTCGATCAGGACTTTAAGAAATAAGACACTACGATTGCTAAACTTTTATTAAAGTCCCAGGATCACATTAACAAGTAGTCTCATTTTGTGTCAAGAAAGATGTCTTACTGACAGAAATGTCCTATATTTGTACCAAAAACATTCCTTTGCTTTTTTAATGGATAAGTATATGCTAGAAACTTAGCGTAGTATTTTTTTCAATGATACTGCAAAAAATAAGAAAGGCTTTCTGGCAACTCTTTTTCTTGAAAGAACAACTTCAGTACAAAAGAAAGGCAAATGTCAACATTCTTTTAGAGTGAATAGAACATGGTTCTATCAATATCCTATAAATAAATGTATGCTACTGTATCAGTGAATTCAAAGAGACACAGGGACTTTAACACAAAAGAACGTGATCCGTATCAGTATGATTGATTATATGGAAATATTCTGTCGGAAAGTCTGAGGCATAAAAAGCTGCATGCAATTCATACTTGCAAAACATGTATATAGAGTAATCACAATGCTCTTTATTATATTTATTATAGGGCAATTGGGACAAAATGCTTTTAACTACACTATAATTTAGTCAAGTGATTCTAGGAAAATTTCATATAAAAAGGGGAAGATTTTCTTGAACGTGCATACCGCTATTACCAATTTACGTGAAACTTTATGAAGATATTTTCTATGATGAAAAAAAAGGCAGAATGTTATACGTGTAGGATAGAGATAAAAAGATAAATGCCTCCTACAGATCTGGTATTTACAGAGTCTGCTTTAAAAATGTAATTGTAGTTGTCAAAAGATAGCCATACATGTAATGCGAAAACCAAACATTGATTTAAATGAAGCTGACTCTCCAATAATAACAATGCCAAATAGATATATTTAGTAACGAAGACAAAACATCTATCGAATAGCCAACAACATTAAATCAGTATTGAGAAGGTTGACGCACAAACAAACAAGTCCCTAGCGAAAAAGAAATGATAGAAAAAAGAAAACGGCTACATAATGAGACTGCATTATGTTTCAAATGTTTTTCTGCATCTGTAAGTTTTAATCCGACAATTACTGGTGTTCTGACCGTAGTGCGTACCAGACTCCTCTTTTAATGTATTTGTATTTCACCAAACAATTTACAACGTGAAACACGAGAGATGATTGTCATAGGAATTATAAAGATCGCGGTAATGTAAACGAAGGGAAAACTTGTTTTTGAATTGTCATAGCATTTCTTGGAAAATAGACTTCTGTTGTCACGCGAGTCAGATAGTTAGACGCTAAATAGAGCATTTTTACAATATAAAATCCAAACGCTAGCGACGTAGTGGGTTTCTATGTTGGATAGATTTCTCTATTTAAGCCTCTAACTGACTTAAGCGTACATTAAAATTTATTTACAAATGCTTTTTACTAAAACATGCCTCTCTTATTTGTGTTGACAGCATGTTTTTAAAACTGTGATGTAAAAGTACATTTTTCTAGCATTTTAATATTTTATGTTGTTGAAATGTTTTGCTGTGTTTCACTGGAAATCTCCCATTCATGATTATAAATCTGCATTGTAGCACTAATTGTCTTAATATTTTGTCTGAAAGATTAAAAGTTCAACTAAAGATTCTGTAAAAATATACGAAATATATGTAACAAATTTAATGAAAACGAATTTTGCAGTCATGAAAACTGGATTGCAGCTCATAAAAAGTTCTTGCAAACGTGATGATCATATCACGTGATCAGTATGTAAACAATGTTGCCATTGTGCACCGTAGCGGAAATATGTTAAACTACGCCAACTGATCTTTGTGCATCCGGTATTTTATTCAAATATTTTTAGGACAAGTTCCCGCTCATTTTAAAATATCAAACCAACATACATGTAGAAGTTAGATGTGAAGAGTCCACACGGGAGTCTAGACCCGCCTTATATCGAGAATCTACCTACAAATGCATAAATGCTTGCAAAAAGCTTTCATGTAGTTTCTATTGGTCGCTCGAGGAGAGATGGCTTTTTTGGAACGTCCGAATTAGGCCACACCAAATTAATTACTTGGTCAACGGATTTCCCGCTCCATTATTTTTCAAAATCAAAAAATTTTTTTTTTTCAATTTGAGCTTCCGCCCGCATCAATTTTATAAACCAAGACCAACAATTCAAAGCGGGCCTCTTTGTCGCGGAGAACTCGTAAATTTAGTACTTTCAAACCTACAATTCGATTATAAACGCCGGCAGAACATGTTCCCGCTACTTTATTTGTATAATCATGACTACCATATTGTCAAAATGGAAGCCACCAGTTGCATACAATGACCGAGAAAACGAAAAAGACCGAAAAACAGTTTATGAAGACCGAAAACAACTTATTTTTCAAAAGAGTATATACAACTTACAGTTTAAATGAAGAAATTTGTAAATATTGTATTACAAATCAAGTAGAAAGATCGAAAAACAAATATTGCAGACCGAAAACTTTCTGAAATTAGCACTCCAGATTTTGTCATGGATGCAGCTCAGGAACTTATCAAAACAAACAAAAAATATTCATTACGTACAAATTCCTGCATTTATTTAATACTTAAGTTATAAACCGTACGTTATCTTTTGAAACAAAGTTGTTTTCGGTAAAGATAAATCATTTTTCGGTTCTTTTTTGGTCTTTTTTTGGTATTTTACGGTCTTTTTCGGTCATTCTATGCACCCCAAAAAAATTATTGTTAACATAAACCAGGGAAACGTCGGTGGAAGACGAGTTGCTGTCCAGACAGACAACTCGGATACATTTAAAGACATTTAGTGCGCTCTCTGTGTAAAAATTGTATTGATAATGGCGCTGAGGCTAAAACTTTGGGAAGGAAAAAATCAAGAAACTAGCAAGTTTTTAGCATTGTGAAATTGAACAATTATCTCTAGTCAAAACACTTATGGTCAGAAGAAGTGCAGTAAAAGAGCATATGCATTGACTTAACTAAAGAAGTTGTTTTGTGGGTTATTTTGATATGACTAACAAATGGGTTTCATTACAAAGTGTTTGGGCATAAATTGAAATACACATTAGTCTGATGGTTTATTAAATGATAAAAAATTGTCTCTCTTTCAAAAGACTTGTTGTATTGGCTGTACATGTATGTAAGAAAACAAAATATGGTCTTTTTAAAAGAATAAAAATATTTTCTTGCAAGAAACACTATTATACCCCTGTAAACTTAGTACTGGTGTATATAGGAGTCACTTTGTGGTCTGCACCTTTTTGGCAGTTTATATTTAAGGTGTCTGTAGCTCTTTTATAATCTATTTCCAAGTCTCTTTTACCTGTTTTGACAGTGAATATTTGTTTTTGTGAGGGGTTTTTAATTTTTTTTTAACAAATCGCTCTTCGCCCGCTCCAAAAATGGTTGAATTGGAAAAAAAAATTTTTTTTTTTTCGCTCGCTCGCTCCTATTTTTTTAGGATATATTCCGATGACCAAAAAATTAAATTGGTGTGGCCTTACTAACTTTGTTAGAGGCTTTCAAAAGTGTCATCAGCTTTCAGCTCTGCAGGACTTAATTTTGCATTTGTTAACGTATGATATGAAAACAAAGGCGACATGAATAGGCGATCAT
Organism: Saxidomus purpurata; assembly: GCA_022818135.1. NCBI lineage: Eukaryota > Metazoa > Mollusca > Bivalvia > Venerida > Veneridae > Saxidomus > Saxidomus purpurata. Next base: position 4,153,940 of record JAFMSR010000017.1, read on the forward strand.
TAAATGCAAATACAACAGGGACATAGCACAATGAAGCATTTAATAGGGGTTTTTGTATATTGAAAATATCAATAATGCTGTAAATGACAATGGTAAATTTAAGTGCGACGCTTTCAACTTTATTGAACGAGAGCCGTTACTATGACAATAGCCTTTGAACACATCGGAATTGCTTAAGTAAATAATGCTAAAAGCATACATTTTACGTGTTTATTTTTATGGTGATTAATGGTAACTGTCGTCAAAATATGTTTTACAGAAATGTCAATTAGTTTGACGTTAGTCAGCTTCCAGATATTGCAAAATTTACCTTCATTCAGCGGACTGTTCTTGAAATGTTCAATTTATTGATGTGAAAATATTTTTAAATTTTATTATAAGATAGAGCTATTTGGAATTGCAACTTAATAAATAGCTATGTATATACAGTATCCCTTCCTTATTTACTTTTTTACATTAACAAATACACTTATGGGAATTTTAGCTGTCGATGCTTTTCAAAGTTATAAAGATGAGAAAAACCTTCTGGATCATCTTTTTGATCCATCGTGTTACAGGAAATCTATCCGGCCAGTCAGCGATCGCGCCGAAACCTTACAGGTGAGTCTTTATTGATGAGACTGTGACTGAATTTTTTTTCAGATCTTGGTTTTAATAAGCTGAGACACGTATTTAATAAAAATCAGTTTTAGCCTAAATTTTGGCATCCTATATCTAATTTTAAATCAGGATCCTATATCGTCATTCACATATCAGAAACAATGTTTTGCAATAACAAGTAAATACATGCTATTGTTTATAACAGACTTGAAACAATGGGGGACAATTGTAGTGGTTGGGATAGTTACTATAGTAATGCCATCAAGAAGTTAAAAAAAAACATCGAATATAAAATAAACAGCTCAAAACTATCAGTAGAAATATTAAATAATTGGTGAAATGTTTATAGATTATCTAGATTGAGACTAGATCAGCTATTAGAAATGAATTGTAATAAATGTAGACATATCTTGAAACATATCATTTAAATGAAAGGGAGATAATCACAAGTTGAAATCGACTGTTTTGACAGCAGAGAGCGCATTTATAAGTCAGGTACACTGCTTTCTATAGAACTAAGTTTGTTTTAGCGTCTCAACTTCAGTCTGTGTATTTAAATTTAAAAAAACCCATAAAACTGTTTCTTCCAATACCAGGTCAATATTTCGCATCGAATACAGAATATACAGTCGGTTGATGTAACCAAAGGAGAAATTTGTACCGTATCCTATTTGACTTTGTCCTGGAAAGACGACCTTTTGCGCTGGAATAGGTCCCAGTTTGGTGATATTTCTGTACTCGACCTGCCAGACGGGTCCTATTGGTCGCCACTACCAGAAACCATGGAAACATGTGAAGATGATGGAATTAAAACTGCAAAAGTATCAGATGACGGAATAGTCCATTTGTTGACAGTTAAGCACCTAGCTACTGTTTGCATAATTGATATGAGTCTATTTCCCTTTGATAAGCACGTTTGTACTTTTAAATTCTTTAACTCAAAATATAGCAATGCGGAATTAACGTTTCAGTCAGCAGGCGAAACTCTTATAGATGAAAATAGTTTTGTTGAAAACCAAGAGTGGAATGTTGTTGGAACTAACAACTATAATCACAACCGCACCATCCAGTCTTTACCTGTTTCGTTTGAATGTGCAACATTGACAATAACACGTAGAACAGGATTTATATTTGTCAATACTTTCTTTCCTGCTTGGCTTCTCTCATTTTTAAATTTATTTGTACCATTTATTCCTCCTGATTCAGGGGAGCGTTTATCATTTGCTATTACGGCGTGTCTTGCTATGATGTTTGTTAATATGTCTGTAGTTGACGACATGCCTAGAAACTCCATGAAAATAAGTCTGCTGTCTTACAATTTTCTTGTAGCAAATATGATGTACACGACAGGGATTATCTGGAGTATTTTCATCATATGTCTGTCAAAAACCTCAACAGAGACGAGAAAAATTCCTTCATTTATTCAGAGACGAGTCCAAAAAAATAAAAACAAATCTCGAAACAAAATAAATAAAAACAATGAACATATTTCGGACACAAAAAAGCCATACAATGGTGGTCGAGATATAGAAACAGTAAATACACCAGCTTCGCTACCGGAAAAACTTAAAGATGATGTTGGATGGTATGAAGTGTCCAGGTATTTCGATAAGCTATACTTTGTAGTCACACTAATTCTCGGCACAGTAAGTGGTGTGTTTACTTTTGTTTTACTCAAGGATAGATTGATATCCTCAATCATATGACAATGTATTTTCAAGTTTTTTTTGCGTTTGTTTAAGGTGTTATTTAGGAAATAGATTTCACTTTTGAGTGATATACCGGTTAGTATATCACTGTGGGGAGTGTAAATGCGTAGTAATCTAATCACGAAGGCCGAAGGCCTGAGTGATTAATTACGAAGCATCTACACGACACACAGTGATATAATAACAGGTATATCACTCAAAAATAAAATCTATTTCCATTCTAACACATTAATCTCAAACAAAAACATGTTCGATGGGGTACTATTTGCTGCGCTTTCATGAAGTCGTTGTCTTGAAACTTGTAGTTTTCCGTGCATCCCTTGCATTTCGTGAAATTTTGGCTGTTCTTTTTTACTCCTCAAATAAAACGCTATTCGTCTAATTGTTGTTGTTTCTGATATCGCTGGTGATACCGGAAGTGTAGAAAATTTTACTACGATTTGTTTTACATCCCTTGAATTCATTAACAACAATACCAATCCAAGCGTATTAGCGCATGCACACTCGTAGATGCTGTGTGAAAATTACACGGGAGCGAATTTCAGCAGTCAAAAATAGTTCCGGACCCCTAGCGTGGATATACTTAATAGTTTTATCACGCTCAAATCCTTCTTTGTATATATAGGAGAAATTTCCAATAGTGTTAGAATTTGTTTTTGACAAAGTGACTAGTTCCTGTAGTTGCACTGACTCTTGAAATTGTGATCAACTGGTAGAACATACATAATGTACAACCGTTTACAATTGTAAAATCTGCAATTTTTATTCTGTATGAATGATAAGTTATTTTATTAAACGTGCAAGTTTTAAGTAGAATGAATTTTGTTGACAATATTTTTTTGTTATTTGTTGTTTCCTTAAATTATCTTGATACGGTTACTTCCTTTGACCAGGCCCGTTCACACTATTTTAAGATTATTGTATGGAAAACAATTTATTGGCCTTCCAGGTGTTGCTGAAATATACGTATATGTTACTACTATTGTATTGAAGCAATTCATAATAGTTATGAAATTTTTGTGGGTACAGAAAAATATACACCTTATAATGCCATTGCCGGTGACATGGCTTTGGAGCCTATATTAATTTAACAGTTGAAAATTATCGCAAATACATGGTGTAGGTACCCATCAATGGACAATTCTAGAATAAATTTTGTCGTACTTAAATATGGTCAAAGACATGCAGATAGGGCTTGTAAAAACTGGCAATATAGAGTCAAGGAGCTATTTAGTAAATATAGCTGTGAAAAGTTTATGAACGATGAAAGGATTGTAAATAAATAAATACTTGTTAGCAGATTATCTGATGGTGCCTTGAATGAGTATCTGAAACAGTGGATAGAGTCTTTACATGTTTTTATTAGCAAAAGTGGTAGTGGATTGAACCCACTCGGGACATAACTTAACTTTATATTTGGACACCGTCATGGAATAACCTGTCTTAATGACATCGATGACGTTATCGGGAAACCCGCTATGAAATGACGTCACGATTTTTGGGAAAACCAGGAAGAGGAAATTTACACCTCCAGGAAATACCGTCCCTAGAGCGTTTTCATCAGCGGTTTGTGTCAGTTTTGCATCGCAGTTGTCAGATGGCATCGTGACCTGTTACCGTTGATATAAACTTCCACTCGGATTAACACATATTGGCGCAAATGTTTTAAACATTGGCATCATATATTCAATAACAATTAACTTTTGTGTGTATTTCGTTTTTGGTTAAATCTGGCATCATCACAGCATTGAGAGACAGTTTTAACTGTTCTACGGAATCTGCCAGAAACAGGAAGTCCCTTTTAGATGGTGGTAAATTGCCTTATACAGTTTAATATATTACACATAGTGTAGAACTTCACAAGGTTTTATTTGTGCTTCATATCTATGTAAGTCTTAATGTATGTCTTAATCATATCACAGGTACTTTATTCTTATGTTAGTATTATACTTGATGTTACTGTCGGTTAATAGCTATACATAGCTAATGTTATCATGTTTTACCATGCCGACTTGAAATAAAATTTTGTATCTTGTATCTTGTATCTGGTGCAAGAGTTTTTTCTGATTGCTGATTTGCACGTCTTTAATGCCATATTGCATATGTAACTTTGACTTTCAATATGTGCCTTGTTATATATACATATTTTGTGCCAATTCTTTAAAGCTGTCTCAAGCTACATGGTTCTTATTCAAATGGAAAAAAAAAACGTCGATCATATATCTTCTTAATCAGGTTGATATGACTATAGCTGTTGAATTTTGCATCTTCAGAAAAGACAAACAAAGCCAGACAAAATTCACGAGGTGCTCAATTCTCTCATAATTATTTACCGAACGACAGAAAATTTGGACAGGCATCCCTTTTAGAATGTTTTCGTTCAAAACAAATCAAGAAAGATATGGTTTTATAAATCTCGTATGCATAATGTATTCATTATGAGAAAGCACATTTCCTTAAAAATAGTTTCCATCTTTCATCAGTTGTCATGGAAACATCCGCGACTACACAGCGGCCACATGTTATTAATACGCATTATATTCCCCTGGACATATATAGAACACCACAAGTTGAAATTGCACTGGTATTTTAGAGACAGTGAAAAGCTACACGCAAGTAGTAAAAAATAAATTGCACTCGTTTTTTTCAATCTTATAAATTGTGCCTTAGGTTATGTATTTTTTGTGTAATAAAAAATGAATTACCATATTTTACTCGATCAGGACTTTAAGAAATAAGACACTACGATTGCTAAACTTTTATTAAAGTCCCAGGATCACATTAACAAGTAGCTCTCATTTTGTCAAGAAAGATGTCTTACTGACAGAAATGTCCTATATTTGTACCAAAAACATTCCTTTGCTTTTTTAATGGATAAGTATATGCTAGAAACTTAGCGTAGTATTTTTTTCAATGATACTGCAAAAAATAAGAAAGGCTTTCTGGCAACTCTTTTTCTTGAAAGAACAACTTCAGTACAAAAGAAAGGCAAATGTCAACATTCTTTTAGAGTGAATAGAACATGGTTCTATCAATATCCTATAAATAAATGTATGCTACTGTATCAGTGAATTCAAAGAGACACAGGGACTTTAACACAAAAGAACGTGATCCGTATCAGTATGATTGATTATATGGAAATATTCTGTCGGAAAGTCTGAGGCATAAAAAGCTGCATGCAATTCATACTTGCAAAACATGTATATAGAGTAATCACAATGCTCTTTATTATATTTATTATAGGGCAATTGGGACAAAATGCTTTTAACTACACTATAATTTAGTCAAGTGATTCTAGGAAAATTTCATATAAAAAGGGGAAGATTTTCTTGAACGTGCATACCGCTATTACCAATTTACGTGAAACTTTATGAAGATATTTTCTATGATGAAAAAAAGGCAGAATGTTATACGTGTAGGATAGAGATAAAAAGATAAATGCCTCCTACAGATCTGGTATTTACAGAGTCTGCTTTAAAAATGTAATTGTAGTTGTCAAAAGATAGCCATACATGTAATGCGAAAACCAAACATTGATTTAAATGAAGCTGACTCTCCAATAATAACAATGCCAAATAGATATATTTAGTAACGAAGACAAAACATCTATCGAATAGCCAACAACATTAAATCTGTATTGAGAAGGTTGACGCACAAACAAACAAGTCCCTAGCGAAAAAGAAATGATAGAAAAAAGAAAACGGCTACATAATGAGACTGCATTATGTTTCAAATGTTTTTCTGCATCTGTAAGTTTTAATCCGACAATTACTGGTGTTCTGACCGTAGTGCGTACCAGACTCCTCTTTTAATGTATTTGTATTTCACCAAACAATTTACAACTTGAAACACGAGAGATGATTGTCATAGGAATTATAAAGATCGCGGTAATGTAAACGAAGGGAAAACTTGTTTTTGAATTGTCATAGCATTTCTTGGAAAATAGACTTCTGTTGTCACGCGAGTCAGATAGTTAGACGCTAAATAGAGCATTTTTACAATATAAAATCCAAACGCTAGCGACGTAGTGGGTTTCTATGTTGGATAGATTTCTCTATTTAAGCCTCTAACTGACTTAAGCGTACATTAAAATTTATTTACAAATGCTTTTTACTAAAACATGCCTCTCTTATTTGTGTTGACAGCATGTTTTTAAAACTGTGATGTAAAAGTACATTTTTCTAGCATTTTAATATTTTATGTTGTTGAAATGTTTTGCTGTGTTTCACTGGAAATCTCCCATTCATGATTATAAATCTGCATTGTAGCACTAATTTTCTTAATATTTTGTCTGAAAGATTAAAAGTTCAACTAAAGATTCTGTAAAAATATACGAAATATATGTAACAAATTTAATGAAAACGAATTTTGCAGTCATGAAAACTGGATTGCAGCTCATAAAAAGTTCTTGCAAACGTGATGATCATATTACGTGATCAGTATGTAAACAATGTTGCCATTGTGCACCGTAGCGGAAATATGTTAAACTACGCCAACTGATCTTTGTGCATCCGGTATTTTATTCAAATATTTTTAGGACAAGTTCCCGCTCATTTTAAAATATCAAACCAACATACATGTAGAAGTTAGATGTGAAGAGTCCACACGGGAGTCTAGACCCGCCTTATATCGAGAATCTACCTACAAATGCATAAATGCTTGCAAAAAGCTTTCATGTAGTTTCTATTGGTCGCTCGAGGAGAGATGGCTTTTTTGGAACGTCCGAATTAGGCCACACCAAATTAATTACTTGGTCAACGGATTTCCCGCTCCATTATTTTTCAAAATCAAAAAAAATTTTTTTTTTCAATTTGAGCTTCCGCCCGCATCAATTTTATAAACCAAGACTAACAATTCAAAGCGGGCCTCTTTGTCGCGGAGAACTCGTAAATTTAGTACTTTCAAACCTACAATTCGATTATAAACGCCGGCAGAACATGTTCCCGCTACTTTATTTGTATAATCATGACTACCATATTGTCAAAATGGAAGCCACCAGTTGCATACAATGACCGAGAAAACGAAAAAGACCGAAAAACAGTTTATGAAGACCGAAAACAACTTATTTTTCAAAAGAGTATATACAACTTACAGTTTAAATGAAGAAATTTGTAAATATTGTATTACAAATCAAGTAGAAAGATCGAAAAACAAATATTGCAGACCGAAAACTTTCTGAAATTAGCACTCCAGATTTTGTCATGGATGCAGCTCAGGAACTTATCAAAACAAACAAAAAATATTCATTACGTACAAATTCCTGCATTTATTTAATACTTAAGTTATAAACCGTACGTTATCTTTTGAAACAAAGTTGTTTTCGGTAAAGATAAATCATTTTTCGGTTCTTTTTTGGTCTTTTTTTGGTATTTTACGGTCTTTTTCGGTCATTCTATGCACCCCAAAAAAATTATTGTTAACATAAACCAGGGAAACGTCGGTGGAAGACGAGTTGCTGTCCAGACAGACAACTCGGATACATTTAAAGACATTTAGTGCGCTCTCTGTGTAAAAATTGTATTGATAATGGCGCTGAGGCTAAAACTTTGGGAAGGAAAAAATCAAGAAACTAGCAAGTTTTTAGCATTGTGAAATTGAACAATTATCTCTAGTCAAAACACTTATGGTCAGAAGAAGTGCAGTAAAAGAGCATATGCATTGACTTAACTAAAGAAGTTGTTTTGTGGGTTATTTTGATATGACTAACAAATGGGTTTCATTACAAAGTGTTTGGGCATAAATTGAAATACACATTAGTCTGATGGTTTATTAAATGATAAAAAATTGTCTCTCTTTCAAAAGACTTGTTGTATTGGCTGTACATGTATGTAAGAAAACAAAATATGGTCTTTTAAAAAGAATAAAAATATTTTCTTGCAAGAAACACTATTATACCCCTGTAAACTTAGTACTGGTGTATATAGGAGTCACTTTGTGGTCTGCACCTTTTTGGCAGTTTATATTTAAGGTGTCTGTAGCTCTTTTATAATCTATTTCCAAGTCTTTTTTACCTGTTTTGACAGTGAATATTTGTTTTTGTGAGGGGTTTTTAATTTTTTTTAACAAATCGCTCTTCGCCCGCTCCAAAAATGGTTGAATTGGAAAAAAAAATTTTTTTTTTTTTCGCTCGCTCGCTCCTATTTTTTTAGGATATATTCCGATGACCAAAAAATTAAATTGGTGTGGCCTTACTAACTTTGTTAGAGGCTGCATTGTTTGAGCTTTCAAAAGTGTCATCAGCTTTCAGCTCTGCAGGACTTAATTTTGCATTTGTTAACGTATGATATGAAAACAAAGGCGACATGAATAGGCGATCATTAAATGCAAATACAATAGGGACATAGCACAATGAAGCATTTAATAGGGGTTTTTGTATATTGAAAATATCAATAATGCTGTAAATGACAATGGTAAATTTAAGTGCGACGCTTTCAACTTTATTGAACGAGAGCCGTTACTATGACAATAGCCTTTGAACACATCGAAATTGCTTAAGTAAATAATGCTAAAAGCATACATTTTACGTGTTTATTTTTATGGTGATTAATGTTAACTGTCATCAAAATATGTTTTATAGAAATGTCAATTAGTTTGACGTTAGTCAGCTTCCAGATATTGCAAAATTTACCTTCATTCAGCGGACTGTTCTTGAAATGTTCAATTTATTGATGTGAAAATATTTTTAAATTTTATTATAAGATAGAGCTATTTGGAATTGCAACTTAATAAATAGCTATGTATATACAGTATCCCTTCCTTATTTACTTTTTTACATTAACAAATACACTTATGGGAATTTTAGCTGTCGATGCTTTTCAAAGTTATGAAGATGAGAAAAACCTTCTGGATCATCTTTTTGATCCATCGTGTTACAGGAAATCTATCCGGCCCATCAGCGATCGCGCCGAAACCTTACAGGTGAGTCTTTATTGATGAGACTGTGACTGAATTTTTTTTTCAGATCTTGGTTTTAATAAGCTGAGACACGTATTTAATAAAAATCAGTTTTAGCCTAAATTTTGGCATCCTATATCTAATTTTAAATCAGGATCCTATATCGTCATAACAAGTAAATACATGCTATTGTTTATAACAGACTTGAAACAATGGGGGACAATTGTAGTGGTTGGGATAGTTACTATAGTAATGCCATCAAGAAGTTAAAAAAAACATCGAATATAAAATAAACAGCTCAAAACTATCAGTAGAAATATTAAATAATTGGTGAAATGTTTATAGATTATCTAGATTGAGACTAGATCAGCTATTAGAAATGAATTGTAATAAATGTAGACATATCTTGAAACATATCATTTAAATGAAAGGGAGATAATCACAAGTTGAAATCGACTGTTTTGACAGCAGAGAGCGCATTTATAAGTCAGGTACACTGCTTTCTATAGAACTAAGTTCTGCTGAACTATAACATGAATAGTTTGTTTTAGCGTCTCAACTTCAGTCTGTGTATTTAAATTAAAAAAACCCCATAAAACTGTTTCTTCCAATACCAGGTCAATATTTCGCATCGAATACAGAATATACAGTCGGTTGATGTAACCAAAGGAGAAATTTGTACCGTATCCTATTTGACTTTGTCCTGGAAAGACGACCTTCTGCGCTGGAATAGGTCCCAGTTTGGTGATATTTCTGTACTCGACCTGCCAGACGGGTCCTATTGGTCGCCACTACCAGAAACCATGGAAACATGTGAAGATGATGGAATTAAAACTGCAAAAGTATCAGATGACGGAATAGTCCATTTGTTGACAGTTAAGCACCTAGCTACTGTTTGCATAATTGATATGAGTCTATTTCCCTTTGATAAGCACGTTTGTACTTTTAAATTCTTTAACTCAAAATATAGCAATGCGGAATTAACGTTTCAGTCAGCAGGCGAAACTCTTATAGATGAAAATAGTTTTGTTGAAAACCAAGAGTGGAATGTTGTTGGAACTAACAACTATAATCACAACCGCACCATCCAGTCTTTACCTGTTTCGTTTGAATGTGCAACATTGACAATATCACGTAGAACAGGATTTATATTTGTCAATACTTTCTTTCCTGCTTGGCTTCTCTCATTTTTAAATTTATTTGTACCATTTATTCCTCCTGATTCAGGGGAGCGTTTATCATTTGCTATTACGGCGTGTCTTGCTATGATGTTTGTTAATATGTCTGTAGTTGACGACATGCCTAGAAACTCTATGAAAATAAGTCTGCTGTCTTACAATTTTCTTGTAGCAAATATGATGTACACGACAGGGATTATCTGGAGTATTTTCATCATATGTCTGTCAAAAACCTCAACAGAGACGAGAAAAATTCCTTCATTTATTCAGAGACGAGTCCAAAAAAATAAAAACAAATCTCGAAACAAAGTGAATAAAAACAATGAACATGTTTCGGACACAAAAAAGCCATACAATGGTGGTCGAGATATAGAAACAGTAAATACACCAGCTTCGCTACCGGAAAAACTTAAAGATGATGTTGGATGGTATGAAGTGGCCAGGTATTTCGACAAGCTATACTTTGTAGTCACACTAATACTCGCCACAGTAACTGGTGTGTTTACTTTAGTTTTACTCAAGGATAGATTGATATCCTCAATCATATGACAATGATTTGCAAGGTTTTTTTTTGCGTTTGTTTAAGGTGTTATTTAGGAAATAGATTTCACTTTTGAGTGATATACCGGTTAGTATATCACTGTGGGGAGTGTAAATGCGTAGTAATCTAATCACGAAGGCCGAAGGCCTGAGTGATTAATTACGAAGCATCTACACGACACACAGTGATATAATAACCGGTATATCACTCAAAAATAAAATCTATTTCCATTCTAACACATTAATCTCAACAAAAACATGTTCGATGGGGTACTATTTGCTGCGCTTTCATGAAGTCGCTGTCTTGAAACTTGTAGTTTTCCGTGCATTCCTTGCATTTCGTGAAATTTTGGCTGTTCTTTTTTACTCCTCAAATAAAACGCTATTCGTCTAATTGTTGTTGTTTCTGATATCGCTGGTGATACCGGAGGTGTAGAAAATTTTACTACGATTTGTTTTACATCCCTTGAATTCATTAACAACAATACCAATCCAAGCGTATTAGCGCATGCACACTCGTAGATGCTGTGTGAAAATTACACGGGAGGGAATTTCAGCAGTCAAAAATAGTTCCGGACCCCTAGCGTGATATACTTAATAGTTTTATCACGCTCAAATCCTTCTTTGTATATATAGGAGAAATTTCCAATAGTGTTAGAATTTGTTTTTGACAAAGTGACTTTTTCCTGTAGTTGCACTGACTCTTGAAATTGTGATCAACTGGTAGAACATACATAATGTACAACCGTTTACAATTGTAAAATCTGCAATTTTTATTCTGTATGAATGATAAGTTATTTTATTAAACGTGCAAGTTTTAAGTAGAATGAATTTTGTTGACAATATTTGTTTGTTATTTGTTGTTTCCTTAAATTATCTTGATACGGTTACTTCCTTTGACCAGGCCCGTTCACACTATTTTAAGATTATTGTATGGAAAACAATTTATTGGCCTTCCAGGTGTTGCTGAAATATACGTATATGTTACTACTATTGTATTGAAGCAATTCATAATAGTTATGAAATTTTTGTGGGTACAGAAAAATATACACCTTATAATGCCATTGCCGGTGACATGGCTTTGGAGCCTATATTAATTTAACAGTTGAAAATTATCGCAAATACATGGTGTAGGTACCCATCAATGGACAATTCTAGAATAAATTTTGTCGTATTTAAATATAGTCAAAGACATGCAGATAGGGCTTGTAAAAACTGGCAATATAGAGTCAATGAGCTGTTTAGTAAATATAGCTGTGAAGAGTTTATGAATTATATAAGGATTGTAAATAAATAAATACTTGTTAGCAGATTATCTGATGGTGCCTTGAATGAGTATCTGAAACAGTGGATAGAGTCTTTACATGTTTTTATTAGCAAAAGTGGTAGTGGATTGAACCCACTCGGGACATAACTTAACTTTATATTTAGTTTTGAAATTGAACCTTGTATGACCGCAAAATTGCCTTACAATCTTAGGTCAGCGCTAGTAAAATCTAGGTGTGGAGGCGCTCTGCTTAGAATGGAAACTGGTAGATATGAAGGGCCTGCAATTAATCAGAGGGTATGTCCTCTGTGTAAAAATGGAATTGAAGATGAAAAGCATGTTCTGCTAGAGTGTGATTCTTATAGCCCTATAAGGAATGGGCTTTTTAATAGAGCTGTTACCGTAAATGAACTTTTTTTATAATATATCAGATAAAAATAAAGTAAACTTTATTCATGCCAATCCTGACATGGTTGAATGTGTTGCAAAATCCTGTAATATTATTCTTAAAACACGTGCCAATAGTCTTTACATTTAGTTTGAGAAAGGCAGTTTCGCTAAATAACTTTAGGGTGTATAGTGTATTCTGGGAGGTTACTGCTAATCAGTTGATCTGATGTAATAATTGTTCTTTTAAAACCACTTTTAGTATACTATTGTGTGCATATTGTCTGCCAAAATTTATACATCTGATGTTTTCTTTTATGGCAGGTTTTAGGCTTTAACTGTGTGTGTGTTGGTGGTTAGCAACTTCTCAGTTGTCTGTGGGGCTTCAGGTTTGGGAAGGCTGCGTTTTAATGGATGCGTGGCATTCCCTGTTTGATATTATTTTTGTTTTTAACTAAGTGAGTCGAGATTAGCATTAATCAATTGTTTTATCTTCTGTAATGGTTTTATCAAGGCTTGTTAAACGTGTACAGGTTTAAATGTATGCTAGTTATTCAATAGGATGTTCATGGTTTACGTGTAACAGGTTTTGTTCAGTAGTACATTTGTAACTACTAGGCGTATTAGAAGGATAAAAAGTGGCGGTAAGGGGATGGAGGGGGACGGAGGGAAAAGGGTACCCATAATATAAACAACAATAGAAATGATTAATGTGATCCTATATGACGGGGGATCCAGATTCAACGAATATGCTTGTTAGATATTCCTTTATAATATCCAGAAACCAGTAAAGGTAATGAAAGACCCATGTTATATCCTTTGCACACCGGTATATTTTTTTACACACTCGACAGACATGCATGCGTTTTTGTAAACACTGTACATCACGTTATGGCTACTTTCGGTTTACTGCGCGTGTTGTATACGTCAGCAAATAGATTGAGCTGTAACATGAAAGTAAAATTTCCATTGGCCCACCTACAGAGGTCACGCGCAGGGGTCACCCTGTCTGCTAACCTGCGCATGGACTTTTTTTTTTTTGCTAACGAGAGGTCAATTTCAAGCGTTCTCATAAGATGTCAATATACCTAGGTTTGAGTACGACATGTCTGCTTTATGTCTATGAGAAAATATTTGCACGCACTCAAAACACTATCCCACAGGGGCCTGTACGCGAACGTTGGTAAAATGAAAATTTTCAAAGCTGGTAAAATTGTGTCCAAGGTCATTTTCAAGGTCGTCTTAAAGTGTCAGCATTTGCCTCGGACGTCTGAGTTTTCAACATTCAGGAGCTGTCGGCATAGCCTTTAAATTCATACAGACAAAACGTGTTCCATACGGTCACTGTCACTTCTATGGAAGGCCAAACCTGTCTTAACCCGCGTATACGGTTTATTACGTTACAGGTGTTCAAAGGATATAACAGATATGAGTGTAAATGTGAAATACAAAAGATGCTGCTACAAGCCTGTGACCTACATGTGAGTCGTAAGTCATGTAAATTAAACCACATTAAAGTGAGAGTACAGTCATGAATGGACATTGTCAATGAAGTCTCTGATTGTATACGAGCAAGCAAGATGATTGTTACTAGTCAGGTAACAAACCATATTTTATTAATGTGGTACATCTACTGTCGTTTGTAACAAGGTTAGCTTTTAAAAAAGCTAGAAAGCGGCGCGGTCGGTTTTTGGTAAGACAATGTAAAAATGTGTACTGTTATGTAGATCAAGCAAGACCTAAAATGTAAAAGGTTCATCAAATTATGCAACAGTAATTACCCTAGGAATGTTTAGCTCCTGTCAATGTATACAAACCAAAGTTTTAAGAGGGGAATAATTCATTAAAGCAAGGCACACCTGAGTTCTTCCTCTGTTGTAAGACAATGTACCATAGAAGATATGGACAAAGTTGCACTTAACTCTTACCTACAGGTGGACAATTCAATAGTATGTAATGAAACTCGAAATGGTTTTAACTTGAACATAATATACTAAAGTGTACATGTTCTCTATTCTACTGAATTATGTAAAAGTTTTTCGAGTGTTTGTTGATTGGACAATGAGAAAAAACATGCTTTTAAAAGTTGTGTATTTATGGTTGGAGAGAGGTAAACAGTATCAGAATAGTATAGTTTTCTCACAATTTTAGACATACATCCACGCTACTGGTGGGCTGGGGCACCGGGTTTGCAATTTGCATTATTAACGTTCACTAAACAGAAGTAGCAACACTATCAGTATTGCATCATTATCTTTCTCTTTTCACTTTACTCGGTTTTAGACGTTTTTCATTACATTGATCTTTTTCGTCTATCTATATCTTTATAATTTACACATACATCATCCAATCTGACCAAATATCCAAGGAGCTGTATTCATATAAGCCTTTAAAGGGTTTGTTTGCAAATTCTAATACAACTTATAACGTATTTGTATACAATTGTTTAGTGTTTGTTTGTAAAATGTCATACATTATGTTCTATCTATCTTGAAATAAATACTGTTTAAACTCAACAAAACCTGAAAATGTTTAGATAATTATGCATGAGTAGATTCCCTGAATGTCTAGAATGTCATTAAGTTTTCACATTGTTCTCAAATAAAAGAAAACATATTTACAAAACCTTGACAAATATGAAAAAGAGTATACCTATTGATGAATAAGATGAGACATCAAAACAGTAAAAATATCAAAGACAGCTGCACCTGACTGTTAAAAGAAACTAAAGTCTGTCCCACTAAATCGGTAGACTTCAATTAAATTTCGAATATGCACGGGTCATCGAAATAAAATATATCAGCATCATTGGAAAACTGATATCTACAGGCCACTTTTTCATTTTTTTCATTAACTCCATATTTAAGTCAATTTTTTTTGGTGATTTTCCCATAGGCCGTAATACATTTGACGTGACGTCGCTAAATCCAAGGTAGCGGCGGCCGTAGCGTACCAATCGGGGACTAACTCAAAGTTGGCGACGTCATTATTAAAAAGACGATAAAGTATTGTTCAATGTAAAATCAACACCAACAACTGCCACTCTTACGATTATGCACGGGTATCACAACCTATTAAGCATATGACACGGGTCATCTACCTGTAATTCTACTTCATTCGCTAAATACAATAAAAAAGAATGATTGTTACACAGAGTCTTATACTCAAGAGTTGAGATAAGGGTTGTTAAAGTTTTTAATGTTGCCATAACCTGTAGGCCAGGTTGGCTAACGTTGTTATTTCTATATTCTCTTATTTTTTTAATATTGAATAAGGAATGAAATATGTTATCACCAAAGGTTAAAGACAACGGATGGGAGTCGAATCTCTAGTGGGACATTTGAATTCACACACTCACGCACGCACGCACTCCCTCATAACGCATCTACAACTCATTCAACTTTATCAAGCATATCATAACACGTATTATTCTATAAAAACATTTTTTTAAAGTCACTCTATTGACAATAGATATCATAACATATCACAACCTGATAAATATCATAGTATTCGCTGTAAGGTTGCCACACAATGTAAGCCTTTTAAGACATTCAATCAGTACTAAAATGATATATATTATACGAATTTAAACCAAATGTAATTACAGAATTCATCACGCACCTCATATTACTATGAAACAAATTACAAAGTCCTTTTCTATCTATAATTCAAACTGTCTTTACCACTTTTGTAATAACACAATCAGAAATACAGTCATTCAAATTAAATGTTGTATTGTATTTTTGTTACTCTGAATTTGAAGTTTTTGTATTTACATGTACAGGCAAAATTGTAAAAATGTACAAATAAAAATATACAAATAAAAAATATACAATCATGGTATTTAAGCCAATCTAGGCATAAAGCAATCCAGACATGATATTCATACCAATCTATCATATACCGATATAACTTAAAATATTTCTACATGTCTTGCAAAAGAAAGAGTTTGAAGAATTTAGTTTCATATTTACACATCCACAATGATACCATCTATCACACGCATCACACGCTATTCATTCAACCTCACTATAACTGTCATCTTTCGGTTCATTTAAGCTACATACATCACATATATCATCACTCATACATACTTCCTCACACTCGCTCACATCTGCACCATCTTGTATGTCAATGTTGTCCGTAAAGTCATAGTCACTATCACTGTCTTCAAGTAATTCTTCGTCGTCGGCGTCTGTGTCATCATCCCCGATAGAAGTGACTACAGGAGAAATATTTTCTTCCTGTACACGATCGACGCGCCATTACTCTTCTTCAATGGTTCTCACATTTGTTCCAATAGGCAGATGTTATAACCTGGCGAGACTCCATAAAGAGGGCCTTTGTATTATTAAGTTTGAAAGAGTTACGCCTGGCAACAAAGCCCTTCATCTTACCCCAAAGTTCGATCGGGTTTAGCTCACAGTGGCGGGGGGAGAAGAATAACCTTGTGACCAGCTTCCATAGCAAGCTCATCGATGATGTACTACGGACGAGGCTTGTTCCTGAGGACAATTTTTAACAGTTCAGCCTTTAACATGTCGTCAGTATAGTCCAATCCTTTTTTATGCAGCCATTGTTTAATGTCGTCTTTCTTAGTCGCTGATGTCGGTGATTTAAAATCGTCTGTCTTGACTGAATGACAGGGGTGCATTGTCAATGACTATTGACAATTGTGCTCGGCCCTGGTAAAACAGGGAGCCGGAGAGTATTTTTCCACCAGTTGAAGAAATGTTCATGATTCATTTCAGAGTGATAATCACCAGTTTCACTGGATGCAATGAACATTTCTCCAACTCCCGGAATCAAACCTCATTCCTGCAGCCAGCGCTTGCCTTTACCAGATGGTGCAAACTTGCTACATGTACCCCTTTCATCCCCTAGCAATATAGACGTCTCACTCACAATAGCATTCGGCCTCAAACCTTTTGTACAATGATTTGTATTTATCCACGTTTCATCAATATACACAATCATATCACCGTTTTCACTAGCCTTTTTCACTCATCCCAAATAGCTGCAATTACATCTTGTCTTTCCTTTCCACTGAAACGCTCTCCTGTACCATTTTTATAATCTCTGAAAGAAAATTTTACAGTTATATTTGTGTATGCTTGCAATGAATAAAGATTGGCTTATAGCTTTAATTGATTCAAGACCGGTTGTGTGTCTGTTTTACGGTAGCATGCCTCACATTATCACATGAAACGTTACTAAATCTATATTTTCGTATGTTTTCTTTCGGCTGCACATATTATGCATTTGTTAATACCACTTTCGAACAAATTTTCACGAAACTCCATATAAAATGACCAGGGGACATATTGGTTTTGCCCTGTCTGATAGAGCTCTCATATTTAACAGGATGTTAGAACATATCGAGTGGATGACCCGTGTAAAATCTTTGGTCATTGGATTAAAGGTCAAGGTCATATGATGTAAAAATGTCAAGTTCTTAGTATACTCAATAACTTGATAACCTTTTGACACCAATACTTCATATTTCACAATTTGATTGTTCTCTATGTGTATTGATAGTTAAATGTTGGTGTAAGGCTCACTTGGTCAAAGGTCAAGGGGTCTTAAAAATGAAATCCTTTATCATTTATTGTTGTTTTTATCTTGATTATGTATACATGTATACTGATGTTATATGATTTATGAGTTAAACGAGTTATATTGATTACGATCGCCTTCGCAGTGTGTGATCAGACATCGGTAAATCACGGAACCTTACGGAGATTAACGATCATATTGCTTCAGTACACAGATAGGCTAATCGATATTTAATATCCTACCTGATGATAAAATTTCTTGGGTATGTTGTCGTCAAGATCGCACTAGAGAAGTCCTAAAAAAATACCGAGGGAGCGTGCCCCCGAACCCCCTAGACTGCCTCGGTTTAAATATGCATCTGGCTACGGCACTGCGGCTACACTTGCCAATTGATATTCAGTGCCGCTATATTTAGTATGGTTTTGTAAAATGCTTATGGAGGTTTGTTCGACACTTGTTTGGCTCTCTGTTTTGTCTAATAAGCATACTTTTGAAATGAAATCTCGAGACACAATTTTTTATCAAACAAGTCTACATTTTATGATATCGTGTACCTGTCACAAATACTTAATCCTGATATTGCTCACGTGCCTGGTCCTCAAAAGTATGTGTAGACCTTGAAAATGATGTGTAGACCTGCACGGATTTTAAGACGTCATTTCTGTTATATTTTCGCATGATTTTCACTACTCTTTATGAAGTATACGATATAATGATTTTAGACTAATGTTTCGGTCAATACATAGTTTTGCGGACCTGTAAAAAATGATATTGACCTCGGACTTCGTCAATATTAAATCAACAAAAAAATATACAGTCGGGCTGAACGGACTGACTCACATCGGTATCGCTTAAGGGTGTACCAGGGGATCCATATATACATACAATATGTTTTCGATTTTTACATACTAGTAAATTAAATATTATCAAACTATTTGTTTTCTTTTGGATCAGGAGAAATATGCTTGGCGAAATTATTTCTTTTACCTGTACTCTCCGGTGTGAAGGTAAGAAATAGCCGGTTTTGCGCCAGATGTCAAACTATCGTCTGCAATAATCATAATGGCTTCCGGAAGAGCTGGAAATTGGACAAATGAAGAAAAGATTGATATGTGTTGCCAGAAGCAGCTGTCCCAGATGACAGCTGCATTTTGGGATAATGTAGTGCAGCAATAAGTAATAATCGGGCGGATGCCGTCAGTAAAGAAATGAAGTTACAAAAAAACCTCGTTCCCGCCAAAACAGTTACCTTCGATCTGAACCGCATGCTCATGGAAGAAACTAATATTACCCAAGAGGCTTATTTTACATTAAAAGTACATGGAAAATGAAAGTAAAAGTGCCAGAATTCTGGCGCTAAAAGTGGCTGATTATGGTTGGGTGATGTTGACTTTTAACATACCGTAATGTTGCATGTAACATATTCTAGGAATTCAGAAATTATCTATAAAATGTTTACAAAATAGATAATTTCTAGTGATAAATTAAATCAACCCCTATACCACTAATCCCCTCTGAGAGGGTTACTTGGGCAAGTTGAGGTTTTAAGTTTTCTCCCAAAGTCTGTGCAGTCAACTTGTCAGCTCAAAGGCTAAGTAACTTGGTTGTATGTCACGCCAAATGCAAGTTAATATTAATTTCTGATATTAATCATTATCTAATCAATTTATGACCCCTGAACTCCCGGTATTTAAGTTGTAACAGAAAAGTCACAACTGTTCCGCTGTTCGTCACATTTGTGGGAGGGGTGCATAAAAACCTAAATTATGTTTCATCACTTCATGATTTTGAATCGTATAGTACGCATACTGTACTGTAGAGAAATGAAAATGCTTATTGCATTTTGATATTAAAGAACACTTCAACACCGTTAAGCTAATCCAGTCTTGCACTCCCTACATCTAGCAGATTATATTGTCGAAACAGATTATGTATTCAATGGACGTAAAATGAAAAGTAAATACAATTTCAAAGAACCTATGGCGAAAAATGTCTCATTTTACCGCAATTAATCAATATAGATGCTTTCTCCACCCATTTATTGTACAACAACAACAACTCCTCATAGATTATTGAATGGTTTACGGTACTGCAGTGAACTTTATCGATAATGACTGGGAATGCATAGCTGAAACTTTTAGGTTAAAGTTTTAATACTTCCAAGGATTCTATCATTTATGTTTTGGAGGTTATTTAGTTTGACATCAGTTATAGCGCATGTCCCTTTAAGTATCCTGAACATACTTAAAAACAAAAATAATATCAAACAGGGAATGCCACGTACCAAAAACGCAGCCTCCCAAAAACGAGCCCCACATCACCCAGAAGTGCGCACGCGCACACACACACACACACACACACACACACACACACACACACACACACACACACACGATAACGAACAATTAAAGGAACACAGTGGGGCACCGCCTTGGAACAGTCAGTGGCAAAAACACCACTGGGGAGCTTAAACCGGTTTATGGTGCGCACCCAACCTCACTCTTACCCCCACCATGTTCCAAAGTCACAGGACAGTGTAAATAAAAGTAATCCCTGCTAGGTGAATCTCTAACACACGCAATGGAAACAAAAGGCATGGTATGTAAAACACAAAAATGCTCGTGTATAAATATATAAAAAGCAAACCTTGAGAACCAAAAAACGTATGTACTCAATGCCTTTGCAGAAGGCAGAGCACCAAGAGAAACACCCTTAAGGGCCCGACGAAACAGGCCAGAGGACAGAAATCAAAACAGTTTCGTCCCAGTGGGATTTAAAAACTGCCCATCACAGAGTCCTCCCCCTCTTCCGTCAGACACAATCAAAGAGGGAAGCATAGCGTCCAACTGTAAACGGGTTGAACACCAAACATGCGGTGTGTCTCAAAACAGTTGGGTCGTAACCTCTTTTAACAAAACGTTTTATAATTTTAGCAAATACAGTTGGAAAACCCGAGTTTGAGCACAGCTCGGTGAAGTGTTGACTTTGGTACAACGATATCACGAGTTGTTCTCAACTGCTCGACGAGATCACGTATTGTCACTGACTCCCTTTCTTATAGTTGTTATGGATGATGCGTCTCACGACATGCATGTCACAAGCATCAAGCTTTAACCTTCCTGTAGGTATTTGGCACGCTTGTTTACATACCTGAAAACAGACAAATCGATTAGTCAGTAATAAATCTTGAAACTATTGTCCATTTTGACTGATTTTTGACTCGTATTAGAAACCGATAGTCAGACCATAAGATGTAAATGTACTATAAATTATAACACATAGTGTCTTAGAATGATTAAAATAGTACAAAAAAAAATCAACTAGTACACTAAATGCTAATTCCGATTACGTTATGGTACACCCAATTAATGTAACGTAATTAAATTGGATTTGCATAATTTTGTTTGTATGACGTCATGTTGTCTCTAACGTAATTTTTATTGTACGATAGAACGATAGTCTAGGTATCGAGACATGAAGTTTATGTTCCTCCAATTTTTTGCAGGAAGCAGATTTGGGCAACGATTTTCGACACCATTCGTGATTCGATTTAAATGTTAATACAAATAAACTCGGCAGCTAATATTTAAAAAATTAAAATGCAGTTACTTTAAAGCGATACGTATGACAGTAAATAATTAAAGCTGCTCGCTCTCAGTTGCCGTTGAAAAAAATATTTTAAAAAATGACGTACTAGATCTAATACATAAATATAAAACTAAAGGCTATAATCAACACTATAGTAAAAATCTAGGTCGGAATTTGCAAAAAATCGATTAAAAATGTTGGTTTTACAGCACCGCTACACTATATGTTTATAATGGAATTTCAAAAGCGTTTGCAACGCTTTATTATTTGGTAGCGTATTATTTCAAATCTACAGATATCCTTTACAGGAATTTATATTGCAACCTTTTTATGTGACTATGTGTTATTAAATATGTAATTTTCATACAGTCTGAATAACTTTAATTTTTCACCAAAATCTGAGAGCGAGCAGCTTTAAGAAGTAAGAGCTAATGTTATGTTAAACGCTGCTTTCTTCTCATTTTATTAATATTTGTTCTTGCCGCTAAACATATTATTACTCTAATATTCTATGAATGCCTCTGTGTACCTCATCGGCTACACCTTTTTACACTCGTGGTATGTAATCTACATGTACTTTACAGTACGCATGTGCAGAGGTTATGTAAAGTTTTTGAGCGGCATAAATTCAGTTTTCGGCTGGATTCATTTGTACATTTCAACTCAGTCATTTGAATTGGAAAAGAAATTGGATATTTCTGTAAGGTTCTAAGGAATTTGAGTGATTTTGGATATTCAGACTAGGCTACTTAAAGTGCTCATCTATACGATATATGTGGGATGCGCCTGAAATGTTGATATAAATTTCACAAGTGTTTCAGCTATATTTCACCTGCAGCCATTTGCATAAACAATTTAACCATGGTTAAAATTAATCACAGGTTAAATTCGTGGTTAAAACGTGATAAGCAGTTGTAAAAAAATCGCCGGTAATTTTAACCAGATGTAAACAGCGCTAAAACTAACCCCTCTCTTTGACCAAGGTAAGTAATTAACTAGAAAGGTAACCACTTTAAAGATGGCCGACATTTTGGACGCTTGACTGTACACATAGTTATATTTTAACATTTCGTTAAATTCTGTTGTTAAAATATAACCGGTGTTTTTAACGTCTGCTTTAACCAGCACTTCTCACGTTAACTTCATAGGAGCTCGAGGTCGGGATTACGCTTTTTCCGGCTATGTTTTGTTATTTTACATTTATTTAAGAACCAAGCTAACAAAATATTATCTTATTTTCCCCGGATTTTAACTTTCATATTTTACCGCTGAAGTACCCAGTATACTGAATAAAGAAAAGGAGTGACATCCGCCATGTTATCCAACACAAACTGCTAAGAGTGGCGTCCCTTTTTTTTAATTATTTAATTTTATTTTTTCTGCAACACTCATGAACAGTGTGCTCAATTTGTTCAAATGGTATGGCAAGATAATAGTCCATTAGTACTACATTAAACAAAAACAAGAGCCATGTTACACATGGTTAATCCCCCCGCCAGGAAGAAGTTACCTGAAGGTTGTACTTTCGTACATTTTACTTGGTGAGAGGAAATCCTTAAAAAGCCGTATAGTTATGGTCATGCTGAGTACAGTTTTCAAGTAAGTGGAAAAAGAATAAGGCAATGAAGAGAAGGTTTGCAAAATTATATTAATGTTCATTATCAGTATAGGTATGATATTTTTCTATTTGACTAAAAGTAGGCAAGGTAGAGTTATTGTTCTTGCACACTGCGCTTCCTACCAATGTGCTATGTCAGTGTATTAAGTTTGAAGAAAATCCCTCAAGTACTTTTGGAGTTATGCTCCGGAAATTTTTTTTCAATTAAATCTGATAAAGGGGAATAACTCAAAAAGTAGGCAAGGTAGAGTTATTGTTCTTACACACTGCACTTCCTACCAATGTGCTATGTCAGTGTATTAAGTTTGAAGAAAATCCCTCAAGTACTTTTGGAGTTATGCTTCGGACAAGTAAATCTGATAAAGGGGAATAACTCTAAAAGTAGGCAAGGTAGAGTTATTGTTCTTACACACTGCACTTCCTACCAATGTGCTATGTCAGTGTATTAAGTTTGAAGAAAAGCCCTCAAGTACTTTTTGGAGTTACGCTGGACAAGTAAATCTGATAAAGGGGAATAACTCTAAAAGTAGGCAAGGTAGAGTTATTGTTCTTGCACACTGCACTTCCTACCAATGTGCTCTGTCAGTGTATTAAGTTTGAAGAAAATCCCTCAAGTACTTTTGGAGTTATGCTTCGGACAAGTAAATATGATAAAGGGGAATAACTCTAAAAGTAGGCAAGGTAGAGTTATTGTTCTTGCACACTGCACTTCCTACCAATGTGCTATGTCAGTATATTAAGTTTGAAGAAAATCCCTCAAGTACTTTTGGAGTTATGCTCTGGACAAAAGTTTTAAAGTAAATCTGATAAAGGGGAATAACTCTAAAAGTAGGCAAGGTAGAGTTATTGTTCTTACACACTGCACTTCCTACCAATGTGCTATGTCAGTGTATTAAGTTTGAAGAAAATCCCTCAAGTACTTTTGGAGTTATGCTTCGGACAAGTAAATCTGATAAAGGGGAATAACTCTAAAAGTAGGCAAGGTAGAGTTATTGTTCTTGCACACTGCACTTCCTACCAATGTGCTATGTCAGTGTATTAAGTTTGAAGTAAATCCCTCAAGTCCTTTTGGAGTTATGCTCTGGACAAAACTTTTAAAGTAAATCTGATAAAGGGGAATAACTCTAAAAGTAGGCAAGGTAGAGTTATTGTTCTTGCACACTGCACTTCCTACCAATGTGCTATGTCAGTGTATTAAGTTTGAAGAAAATCCCTCAATTACATTTGGAGTTATGCTCCGGACAAAGTTTTTCAAGAAAATCTGATAAAAGTGGAATAACTCTAAAAGTAGGCAAGGTAGAGTTATTGTTCTTACACACTGCACTTCCTCACACACTGCACTTCCTCCCAATGTGCTCTGTCAGTGTATGAAGTTTGAAGAAAATCGCTCAAGTACTTTTGGAGTTATGCTCTGGACAAAATTGGGACGGACGCACGGACGGACGAATACCATTTCTAATATCCCCTTCGCCTTCGGCGGGGGGATAAATAAACTGTTCCGCCAGTTTTTGAAATTGCCACCACACTATGTTTACATGTATAGGTTCCGGTTCCATGTTGCGTCACATTGGTAGACGGAGAACCAGTTTTTGAGGGACGTAACTCTAAGCAGTTTGTGTTGGATAACATGGCGGATGTCACTCCTTTTCTTTATTCAGTATACTGGGTACTTCAGCGGTAAAATATGAAAGTTAAGATCCGTGGAAAATAAGATAATATTTTGTTAGCTTGGTTCTTAAATAAATGTAAAAAGACAAAACAAAGCCGGAAAAGCATAATCCTGACCTCGAGCTCCTATGGTTAAATTAATCAAGGTTTAAACCTCGATTAAAATTTAACAGAGCTTTCTAAAATGGCCGCCGTGAACATGATAAATACTATCAAGCTAAGAGAATGTAGAAGAAGTTCGCATATTGGAAGTCTCAATGACTATGAAATGCTACAAGGATACAGGTTTTGTAACCATGGTGTAGTTTTTGATAGATCTCATAAATAACTTTAGAAAGGCCTACATGTAGAAGTTATGCTTTGACCCCCAAAGAGTAAACTCTCTAGCTCTCAGATGCTTTGCTTCTGGATCAATGTACCAGGTAATTGGGGATACCATTGGATCTAATAAAGGGACAGTGAACAGAGCAGTAGATAGTGTCGTTGCAGCCCTGTTAAAGCATATGAGAATTTTTGTTAAATAGCCTAATGCCGAAGAGAAAAAGAAAATTGCAGCTAACTTTTACAAAAACGCAGGTTTTCCTTATGTTGTGGGTGTAATGACGGGACGCACGTCCGAATCCAGGCACCGTCCACTGATGAGCTATCTTTCATCAACAGGAATAGCTTCCACAGTATTGCAGGTCAAGCAGTATGCGACGATGAAGGTAAATTAACTGACTTTGACGACATAGAATTGCGAAAACGATACAGATTTTCATCAGACAACATTGACCGACTAACAAGACTATTGAATCACCGACTTCAACGACGGACCCGACCACTGACGCCACGGCAACAGGTCATGATTGCTCTTCGCTTTTATGCGTCGGGCAATTTCTTACAGGTCATTGGGGATACTATTGGAGTTGACGTGGCAACGATATCGCGAGTAGTTGCGAATGTGACTGACGGACTGTTTGAAATGAAAGACAGGACCAAAAGATTTCCGAAAACAAATACCGATGGGCAGCAAAACACTCTTTATAGTTTACGAGGCTTTCCTTGTGTTGTAGAAAGTATTGATGGCATTCATGTCAAAGTAATCGCCCCTGGTCACCCCGATATGCCTGCGTATTTGAATAATAAGAGCCAGCACAATATCAATGTGCAAGCTAGATCTACATGTGACGGCAAAGGTTTTTTCATCTATTAAAATAGTAATACCTTTAAAACATAATAAACTGTCTCTGAAAACAATCCACGTAATTAAATCCCTCTGCAAATGTTACAGCTCTTGACTATACTGGTGTAAACTATAGCTATGTCTATCTACTACATGTGTAACAGAAATGACGTCATTATCAACTAAAACGTCACTGGGGCACCTTTAAGGAAGTTTATTTTACTTTAATGAAATGAATAAGTATTATGAAAGTTTCCATTAAAAAAATGCTACACTCTGCAGCTACAAATAATTTGTCTTTTTTTTTGTATTATATACATCCGTATTCAGCAGTCACCTTCTTTAAATGGACACCTGTACAACTGTATATATAAATTAATTTACTTGAAGAGGCACTCCATAGATCTACATCTAGCAGATTATATCGAAACATAATTAATGTGTTTCATGAACTTTAAATGATAAATAAATACAATTTTGAAGAACAACATATATCGAAACAAGAGGGCCATGATGGCCCTGTATCGCTCACCTGTCTACCATTGGCAAAAATAAAAAGGTTATTAATAGCAGAAAGGATCAATTTTTACCTTTGGCTCATGATATCCTCTTAATAAGCCTATGTAAAATCAAAAGACTCCCCCCCCCCCAGGCAGGGTTAATTTTGACCCTGAGGTCAGGATTTGAACAATCTTGGTAGAGAGTCAATTATTGCCACATGCTGAATATCTAAGCTCTAGGCCTCATTATTTTGCTGTCTGATCATGATCTGCACTGTTGGCTATTCATTTTTTTGCTGTCTGATCATGATCTGCACTGTAAGCTATTCATTGTATGTTGGCTGGTCATGATCTGCACTGTCAGCTTTTTATTTTTTGCTGTCTGATCATGATCTGCACTGTTTGCTATGCCTTATTTAGCTGTCTGATCATGATCTGCACTTTCATAATTTAGCTGTCTGATCATGATCTGCACTTTCATTATTTTGCTGTCTGATCATGATCTGCACTTTCTGACAAATTTCAAGGATATCTGGGCTGAAAATGTAACATCTAGAGTGTTAACAAGGTTTTTCCATATTTGGGCTGTGTGACCTAGTTTTTGACCCCAGGTGACCCATATTAAAACTTGAGCTAGAAATCATAGAAACAACCTTTCTGACAAATTGCCAGGATATTTGGACTGAAACAGTAGCCTCTAGAGCCTTAACAAGATTTTTCTATTTTTGGGCTCTGTGACCTAGTTTTTGACCCCAGATGACCCATATTCGAACTCGTCCGAGTAATTACTGGGACAAACATCCTGACCAAGTTTCGTGACAACTGAGGAAAAAATGTGACCACTAGAGTGTTAACGAACTAAATGTGGACGGACGACGGACATTCATCGATCCTAATAGCTCACCCTGAGCCAGCTCAGGTGAGCTAAAAAGCTTCACTTTAGCACAAATAATCAACAGAGAGGCCTTTTGTAATAAATCGCATCCACCAATTTATTGTACAACAACAACTCTTCATACATGTATGTTTTGAATGGTTTACGGTACTGCAGCATGTCTTAAACCACTGATTTTATCGATAATGACTGGAATACATAGCTCAAACTTTTAGGTTAAGTCAAAATACTTTCAAAGATTCATTATTTATGTTTTGGAGGTTATTTAGTTCGACATCAGTTATAGGGTATGTCCCTTTAAAGGGGCACTCTCTACATCTAGCAGTCTACTTTCTAAAAAACATAAATAATGTTTTCAATGAACGCAAAATAATAAATAAATACATTTTTAAAGAAGAACATCGACCAAAAATGACCCATTTTACCACAATTAATCAATATAGAGGCCTTCTGTAGTCACATCCACCCATTAAATTAAATTGTACAACATTACATAGATTATTGAATGGTTTACGGTACTGCAGCATATTTTAAACCACTGATTTTATCGATAATGACAGAAAAGCATTTTGGAGGTTATTTTTTTTGCATCAGTTGTATATTATATTCCTTTAACAGAGGTATCTTTTTATGCCCCCGAAGGGTGGCATATTAAAATCGCACCGTCTGTCCGTCTGTCCGTCCGTCCGTCTGTCCGTCCGTCCGTGCGTCCCCACTTACAAATTCGTGTCCGGACTGTAACTTTGTCATGCATTGAAGGATTTTAAAATAACTTGGCACACATGTCTAGCACATCAAGACGACGTGTCGCGTGCAAGACCCACATCCCTACCTCAAAGGTCAAGGTCACACTTGGAGTATGAAGGTTATGGAATCCTCTATATATGCACACATTCGTGTCCGGACTGTAACTTTGTCATGCATTGAAGGATTTTCAAATAACTAGACACACATGTCTAGCACATCAAGACGACGTGTCGCGTGCAAGACCCACGTCCCTAGCTCAAAGGTCAAGGTCATACTTAGAGTTTGAAGGTAATGGATTCCTCTATATATGCATATATGCACACATTCGTGTCCAGACTGTAACTTTGTCATGCATTGAAGGATTTTAAAATAACTTGGCACAAATGTCTAGCACATCAAGACGACGTGTCGCGTGCAAGACCCACGTCCCTAGCTCAAAGGTCAAGGTCACACTTAGAGTTTGAAGGTAATGGATTCCTCTATATATGCATATATGCACACATTCGTGTCCGGACTGTAACTTTGTCATGCCTTGAAGGATTTTAAAATAATTTGGCACAAATGTCTAGCACATCAAGACGACGTGTCGCGTGCAAGACCCACATCCCTACCACAAAGGTCAAGGTCACACTTAGAGTTTATAGGTAATGGAATCCTGTATATATGCATACATTTGTGTCCGGACTATAACTTTATTATGCTTTGAAGGATTTTAAAATAACTTGGCACAAATGTCTAGCACATCAAGCGGATGTGTCGCGTGCAATACCCAAGTCCCTACCTCAAAGGTCAAGGTCACACTTAGTGTTTAAAGTAATGGAATACTGTATGCATGATTACTCTGTCATGCATGGAAGGATTTTAAAATTACATAGCACATTTATTGAGCACATGGAGAGGACACAGACTGTGAGGCACCTCTTTCGGGGGCATTCGTCACTTGTGAGGGACAGCTCTTGTTTTCTTTCAGCTGTGTCATTTAAAGGGGAGATATATATCTCTGTGTCCTTAGGCAAGACACAAATAAAAACAAAAATAATATCAAACAGGGAATGCCACATACCAAAAACGCAGCCTCCCCAAAACGAGCCCCATAGCACCCAGAAGTGCACACCACACACACACACACACAATCATGTACACACACACACACATACACTACCAACACACACTAGCATACAAAGCAAACACACGAGGACAAAACGAACAATTAAAGGAACACAGTGGGGCACCGCCTTCCACAATGCCTCTCTCTGTTCGAGGTTGATTTCATCTGGAATGAGTCTCAAGAGCGATTAATCTAAGTTGTAATACAACTTGTATCGCAATCTGGAATAAATAAATTAGTATAAAAAACAAACAAACACAAAACTGTCTGACACAACAAGCCCGAAATAGTGAACAAATGAGAAAAACCACTCAACTACTGATGTTACCTGTGTCCCATTCTCAACTGTGTTCCTTTAATTGTTCGTTTTGTCCTCGTGTGTTTGCTTTGTATGCTAGTGTGTGTTGGTAGTGTATGTGTGTGTGTGTACATGATTGTGTGTGTGTGTGTGTTGTGTGTTTGTGTGTGTGTTGGTGGTGTGCACTTTTGGGTGCTGTGGGGCTCGTTTTGGGGAGGCTGCGTTTTTGGTACGTGGCATTCCCTGTTTGATATTATTTTTGTTTTTAAGACTATAACTTATAGTGACATTATGCGCAATTTTTTTTCAAGTAAAAATCCAGCTGAAAATGGTGTGTGTACAAAAGTGTAGAGGAAATAATAACTTTTAACCCAATACACCAAACTCTTCCCTCTACCAGTATGAAAAAATAACTTTCAAAATATTGATTTTCTTATTTGACTGGGAGAGTCAATTTAAGAAAAGAACAACTGCATGCAGGAGTTGCTTCCCTTGCACTGCCGAAATCTCTACCAACATCAACAACAACACATTCAACTATCATTTTATCAGTCCAATTTTTTTATATCTAAAGCACCAACTTCAAATACTAATGCGGCATAATCATTAATTTAACACATTTAAATGCACAGCAACCAAAAATTGCTTTTATAAAACTGTCACCAAAAATACACTTTGTGCAGTAATATGCGCATAATGTCACTTTAATTGAAATGTAAGCAAAACAAAAACCATATGAATTACCAAGCCATTGTATTTTTTTCCATTTCAAACTTTATATAGAGCAAAGGAGGCTGATGTTGACCCTCTTCTATTATCGACATATTGTACATGCATAGTTTTCAAATTGACATGATAATCTAACATCGTTTTACATACTAGCTTACTACTGTGCCCAAAACTAAAATGTACCATTTCTTAACTTCTTTACTTCCGGGTATGCTGTTCTTGCACACACCCCTTCGGAACCTCCCATAAGAATAGTCAAGGCAGTGGAACAGTCTACTACTTAACAGGGCTATAAAGGTCACGGCGGCAATTGATACGTTTATTTTTTTATTATATACCTATAAATATTCTGTCAAAAATACAGTCCTTATTCAACCATCAAATACGGCCTGACAGAAAAAATCCGTAGGTGCTGATGCTGTTGTCCCAGGGGTCCCGCTGAACGATGGCAGTTCTTTCATAAACTCGCAAATTTGATGCGATGTTTGTGAGTGACATTTCTCGGAGGACAGGACCACCCCAAGTCTTGCCTAAACTGACCCTTTCAGCAGTGTATTCAGCTTTTGCTTTTTGCATCTTAAAACAAAACGTTTTTATTAAAAACTCTTGCAAATAATAATCTAATATTTAGAACTTACTGCAGATTCTCCTAGTAGATTCTAGAATTTAATTATTCAACAGAAAAATAACTGATTATTTTTATTTTATACTATTTTAGCTCGATTGTGAAGGAAGCTTGCAGCTTATCGAGTCACTCTCGAGTCCGCTTCCCGGAAAAACCAGTATTGGTGTCATATGAGGAGGTACGGTCGTGACCCCAGCTGGGTTCGAACCCGTAACCTCCGGAATGAGCGGCCGACACCTTGTTGATTAATTCATTTACTGATTTACTTACTTATTTATTTCTTTGATTAGATCTATGTATTTATTTGTTTATTTATGTATTTATTAATTACCATCGTTCAGACATACGAAATCTGGTTTACTTACCGCAGGTAAATTTCGTTTATACAATAGCTTAACCAAACTGGTAACCAAACTGGTATCATAACCACGATTAAACCACTGGTTAATTTTAACCATGGTTAATTTAACCATAGTTTATACAAATGGGTGCGGGTTGTTGACTTACGTGGTGTTTTTGTCACTGACCGTTCCAAGGCGGTGCCCCACTGTGTTCCTTTAATTGTTCGTTTTGTCCTCGTGTGTTTGCTTTGTATGCTAGTGTGTGTTGGTAGTGTATATGTGTGTGTGTACATGATTGTGTGTGTGTGTCGTGTGTGTGTGTGTGTGTGTGTTGGTGGTGTGCACTTCTGGGTGCTGTGGGGTTCGTTTTGGGGAGGCTGCGTTTTTGGTACGTGGCATTCCCTGTTTGATATTATTTTTGTTTTTACGGGTGGTGTGCACTTCTGGGTGCTGTGGGGCTCGTTTTGGGGAGGCTGCGTTTTTGGTACGTGGCATTCCCTGTTTGATATTATTTTTGTTTTTTTTTACCACACACCTTCAATCTGATATAAGGATAAAAATGGAAAGATTGTTGAAACTTTGCTGTTTGGATTGTAGTTCGATGTGATATATTGGTGTCGATCTACAGAGTTGAGTTAGTTGCTTAATCAAAACTCGTTTCTGCTTTTCAACTGACATGCTCTTTGATTGCCCTCACACGTGTTTTTTTAATATCTGTTACGTACCACAGCTGAGATCTTGTTTTAAAAGCATGGCGTTGGACAGCCATGTCCCAATGCTCATGTGTTTGTTTATGTTTTGTAAGCACCAAGCCATTCCAGTCTTCTTTTCTTTCAGGGAAAAACTCCGTAAATTGTTGAGTATTTCTATCTCATTCATTTTGTTTTGCATTTGCAAATTTCGACCGTTGACGAGTGGGCACGCGATATATATACAGTTTTCACTGTCCAAAAGGACTTTAACTGCCTAAATTGTTTTTACTGCAGTATGCCTACAGATACATGTTGTTCAAACAACAAGTTCTAGTCACGTAACCAGAATGTTGTTGCATTATGGCTAACGTCCTGTTTATTTTACATAGATATTTCTTCAACATACAGGTAGTCTTGCAAGACGTGAAAGA